>CM052892.1:68864202-68916890 GCA_028534135.1 Potos flavus
TTAACACTGATGGCTTTATGGATAGGGTTTCTCATCGTGGATGCTACTGACACTTTGGCAGGATAATTCTACGCGCGTCCATTTCTGAGAAGCACTTACACATCTAAACGATCCCTTCTGTGGATTCAGCCCTTTGAGTAACTCATGACCTCGGTTAAGCTGGGGAATGAGGATGGGAACTTCCCAACAGCTAACGCTTCAGAAAGTCCCACACAGTCAGTGGCAATTGCATGGCTTTTATCATCTGAGTTTGAAAGCTATTTTGTTTTGAAATTTCAAAGCTTTTGTATCGCAGTGTACCCATCCAGAATACACTTAGGTGGGAGTTCTTAAAGGCAAACTGTGTCTTGATAACCTAGAATTTTTGCTTTGCCTTTTTTTTTTTTTTTTTTAAACCTGTTAGTTACTTGAAGCATCTGAAGCCAGGCAGGCTGGACCTTGCACCCTACCTCATTTTTTTTTTTTTTTTTTTGACTAAGCTCTACACCCAGTGTGGGGCTTGAACTCACGACCCCAAGAGAGAGTCACATGCTCTACTGACTGAGCCAACCCCTACCTCTTGTGTTTCCTTCAGGTGGAATTCAGTGGTATTCCATTTCGGGCTGCACAGAGACCCATGATGACTGCTTCAAGAAGAGGAAAACGTCTTCTGGAATGCATGCTACTTACTGTTGCCATCGTCCCCTGTGTAATTTCTGAGCCAGTGGCCCATTTCCAAGTTGCTTGATGGATCAGCCAATCTCCACGTCTGACTTGGTCACCACAAGACAACAGCCTACCATCTGCGAACATCTTAGACCTTTGCAGGTCATGCAAGTTGTGGTCTGAAACCAACTCTGGTTTTCAAGGTGCCTCACTGCTTCCCCCCACCCCAAACTCCTCCCAGAAACATCCTTTTCAACACCATGTCTCTCTTCTCCTCTTTCTGCTTAATTCCCCTTCAGGTGATTTCAAAGCTACCAAGAAGTAAAAATGTTATTCCTTGAGTTAAATTATGCACATTGTTTCTAGTTTATTAGTTTTCTTAAAGATTTCCACATTCCAAAATACAGTTACAAATAAATTATATCCCAAGATGCCAGGAGACCTGAGAGTGTTCATTTGGTTTCCAAAGCAAACTGCCTGGCTCTTTGGGGAGTAACTTATGGCATAGGAGAAAGTGCTTTTACCATAGGGAAAATTAGGCACACCTAAGCAAACCAGGCCTGTGAGAACTATGAACCCAAATGGCAAAGAGCTCAGGCAAATGCAAGGGTTGGCACTTCTGTCTCCCATCTGCATTAGGATTTGTCCAAATTCTGGATTTCCATACCTTAAGCACACCTAAGTGCTTTGGCTCATCTAACTTTGGCAGATGAAGCAATTCACTTTAAGCAGGGAAACAAGTTCGCCTCCACAAGGAGTTTTAGAGGGTTCCGAGTATACTTGGACTGATGTTCAATTATTCTCATTCAGTGCCCTACTTATGCAATGGCCAGATTATTGTGTTTCAAATTTTAAAGTTGTTTTTCTCTGTATTGTTAGGAGTTTGAGAAATCCAAACAGTAAATAATAAATTTCAACAAAATCTTCTTTTATTGTCTTTTTCTCAGAACCTAAAACAACATCTCACATACAGTGGGCCCTCAATAAATGATTTTCTATAAAGTCTGAAGAAAAACAAGCATTCTTAAAAAAAAAAAAAAGGTCCAAGGAAACAAAACATTTGCCTCCACACTCATTTCAGCTATATTTCTTAGACTGTATTTATGAACTTACTAAGGAAAAAGTTTCTTCATCCTAAGATTTAAATCCATTTGCCATTATTCACTTTGTCACTTTTTTTTTTTAAAGATTTTATTCATTTATTTGACAGAGAGAGAGATCACAAGTAGGCAGAGAAGCAGGCAGAGAGAGAGAGGGGGAAGCAGGCTCCCTGCTGAGCAGAGAGCCCGATGCGGGGCTCAATCCCAGAACCCTGGGATCATGACCTGAGCCGAAGGCAGAGGCTTTAACCCACGGAGTCACCCAGGCGCCCCCTCACTCTGTCACTTTTTGCAGTAGCCACATTGCTAAACAGATCAATGAACTTCATGAAGATACTTCTAATTCTCTTATTTTTAAAAAATACATTATTTACCCAATATCACAGGGAAACATGACAAGATCGGACAGTGACTAACTCCATAGGTTTCCCAAACTTAATTTGAAGTCCCAGTGATGTAATGACTAGAGAACAAGGAAGCAGATGCTACTGTTGACCTTGGCAAGTCACCTTGGTATCTCTGCACCTCATTCTCCTCACATACAAAATGAAGAAGATTGGTCACATAATCTCTCAGATCCCTTCAAGTCCTAATATTTTATGGCTGGACATTGACACCTCTTCGGTGTTGTTAGATTAAAAATAAGAATTGATGTTGAATATCTGAAGACAGACCCATATGATCAATGCTCTCCTAGCTCTGTGTAATCCAGGAAAATTAAAAGAGAAATCTAAGTCATGACGAACAGTGACCATCACTGAAGCAGTTTACCACCTGCATGCCAACTTGACCCAAAAGTCACAGAACAAAAACAATTTTCACATCCTTGATGGGGTTTGCTGAATAATGCCTCCCCCAAAGACATCCACATTCTAATCCCTGGAAGCTGTGAATATGTTACTTTACATGGCAAAAGGGATTTTGCAGATGTGCTTAAAGATTTTGAGGTTAGGAGGTTTTCCTGGATTTAGCTGGGTAGGCCCAATGTAATCCCAAGGGTCTTTGTAAGAGAGGGAAGCAGGAAGGTCAAAGAGGGATTTGAAGATGCTACATGCTGGCTTTGAAGATAGAGAAAAGGGGTCACCCAAGGAAAGTGGATAACCTCTAGAAACTGAACAAGGCAAGAAAACAGATTCTCCCCTAGAGTTTCCAAAAGGAATGAAGGCCTGCACACATTTTAGACCTCTAACACCCATAACTGAAAGATAAATTGGCTTTAAGAAAAATTAGATGTAATCGACATATAACATACTAGTTTCAGGTGTTGAACATAATTATTTGATACTTGTATGCATTACAAAATGGTCACCACCAAAAGTTCAGTTAACATCCATCACTACACACAGTTACAAAACATTTGCTTCCTTTTTTTTTTTCTTAAGATTTTATTTATTTATTTGAGGGGCGCCTGGGTGGCTCAGCGGGTTAAAGCCTCTGCCTTCGGCTCAGGTCATGATCTCAGGGTCCTGGGATCGAGCCCCGCACCGGGCTCTCTGCTCAGCAGGGAGCCTGCTTCCCCCCACCTCTCTGCCTGCCTCTCTGCCTACTTGTGATCTCTCTCTGTCAAATAAATAAATAAAATCTTAAAAAAAAAATTATTTATTTATTTGAGAGAGACAGAGAGCAAGCACCAGCAGGAGGAGGAAGGGTAGAGGGAGAGAGAGCAGGGATCCAGATGGGTCAGGGGATGCTCCAGGCAAGGCTCTACACGGGGCTCGATCCCAGGACCCCAGGGTCATGACCTGAGCTGAAGGTAGACGCTTAACTGACTGAGCCACCCAGGTGCCCCACATTTGCTTTCTTTTAACATGATTTATTATAGTAGTCATGGGAAACAAAACACTCGATCGTGCAAGGTATGGTGTGGCATTTCCCTTCCCTTCAAGGTCAACACACCCAACACTTGGTTTACATGAATCTGATTTCAAGAGACACATTTCAGTGTCCTATTATCTTCCTTTCATTCTAACAGTTTCTTAGTCATGATTTTCCTTAAAACACACAGATGGCCTATAGACATGCAATCACATCTTTTCGGTCCACACCTCCCACTCAAGCGCCTATCCATTCAAGATTTCTTCAGCTAACAAGTTTATTCTTTGCCTATCCCTCTTATCAGTTTATAAGACATCACACCAAAGGGCCACTGGATCTGAGGACTTCCCTTGATCCTCTGAATACCAGGTTAGTTTCCCTGTTAATAATTTTTTTTTCCCACAACTGAAACAGAAGCTTCAGTGGTTAATGCCCCTTAATTCATTTAAAAGAAAAGTCTTTGCAGTCAATAAACTGGGGCCATATGGACAATATGTCAGGGAAGAGACAAATGATTCCATTAGCCGAGGAGGGATGGGACAGTTTTTGTGCCCATACTCAGTTACAAGGTTTCTGGAAGCTCCAGAAGGAACATTTTGCAAGTGAGATGGCCATTGCCATCTCCCCAGCGTACCGATGAGAAGTCTGAGCCTCCACAGCTCACAGGTGGCACAGTGGGAACTTACAGTGTGATGTACCATGGACCTTTGCTCCATCACAAGTGCCAGTCTCTGGGAGAACCACAGGGGTAGGCAAGAAGCCGGGTCGGCATGATGGTGTGACCGACTCCTTGGCACAGCTGCATGTCTCTAAGACATGAGACTCGGGGTCTATGAAAAAAGCACAAGAGCAATGAAATGGAAGGAATAGGACGGTTGATGACTGACCTCTGAGTTTCAGAAGCAACTCTGAGTCTGACTAAAGAGTTTGGACAGCAAGAAAAATGTAGATAATGATGGAGAAGTCTGGAGTCCTGAATGTTGCAAGCTATGTAAACAGAAACATCTGTTTCAAACAGAAAAAGAAAATATCTTTCCTTGTTTTAATTTTCTGCAGGAAAGGACTCCGTGTGCTAATACTTTTCTGGCTAAAACAGCAGGTTGACGTACACCACTGGAGACATGGGAGGCACCCACATCCTTGGGGAGATCGAGGGCTAGTGCAGCACCGACTGTCCAGAAGAGTACACGTTCTCTCTCCCAGGCACTGAGCCATGTTTCTGCAAGTCCTACAAGTGAGGGCACTGGAGGTGGCTGTACCTGGTGGCGGACATGTTTCTCCCATCTTGTGTATCTTGTGGGTCTCTGCAGATCACCACTATTAAGTAATGCCATAACCTCTTTTGGCTGAACCTCAAATCCTAACACTCTCAATTAACAAGACAGATACAGACAGGCAGGTCCATGGTCTATCCTTCCCATAACTTTGTGGTGTGCATATATTTTCTACCTTTTTGTGCCCACATACAGTGAATAAAGTTAATAGATCCTGCCATCAGAAATTATTGCGTAGAATGACACTTTCAGGCAGAGCTGTAACTAGCGATCTTGGTGCCAGGGGAGGCACAAAATATGCCCTCAAATTAACTTTGTGATTCATGTCTTGGCTCACATGTGGGTGTTATTGATAATACCCACCATCCGGTAGCTTCCTATTTTAACTATTACTCTTGCTAACTAGGTGTTAAGCGTAGTGATAGTGCGTGCATGTGCTGTTGAATCAGTTGCACAATCATTTTAAAAATTGGCACACTGTAAATTTCAGAGCCCTGGGGCAGAGCAGCCAGGTAGAGTTATAGCTCTGATAATGGAGAAGGAAGAGAGAGGAAGAAGGAGCAGTCAACGACGGTAGAAATTTGAAGCACAGAGGACTCGTTAACTTGATACATATTTACTGAGCAATTCTAACACGTCAGGTACAATGGAGGTGATGAAGATACAATAGTGAATAATTTAGACGTTCATGCAGTTACTTCCAGTGTGAGGGAAGAAATCACAAAAACTGGCATTTGCAATATAATACAATAGGTCTGGAATATTAATAATTGCAGGAGGATATGTGGAGTTCAGAAGGGAGGTACCTATCCCAATGATGGTCACAAAAGACTCTCAAGGGAAGTATGACTAAGCCAAAATCTGAAAGAGAGGGAATCAACCAGAAAAGCTGGGAGGTTGGAGGCTTCTGTGGCTTGAGATCCAGGGTCCAGACTAACATAGAACCTCCCCTGAAAAGCCTAAGGGCAGTGAACAAACAGCTTTTCATTTTAGTAAAGTCACAGTGGCTTCAGTTTAGAAAATAACTGGAACTCGAGGCTAGAAGAGCATGTAGGCTTTCACCGCAAGCCAGGGGAGAGATGATGGTGGGCCTGTAACAGGAAAGTGACAGTGGGTATAAGAATAAGAAAGATTTCTTGCACTTACTAAGTACAGGAACCCTTCCAGGTTCCAGGGATACAACAGTGAACAAGTTCCTGCTCTTGGAGATCTTACCTTAGAGTGGATCTTACGCTGTAGTGGAACAGGCAATAAATAACTTAATATCTAATAATCTAATGTCAAGCATATACCGTGGGAATAAAGTTAGATGGGTTAAGGGGATGAGTGTGTGCTCTACTCTAGACACGATGGGCAGAGCAAGGCATCTCCAAGCAGAGATCTGAAAGGGATAGAGGATAAGTCATCTACAACATGGAAGGTGAACATTTACAGGCATCCAAGACCTCGATGTTCTCCTCTGGATAGATTAAGCTTGAGACACTGATTAGACATCCTGATGGAGATTGCTAACATGTGGTCAAATATGCACGTCTAAAGCTCAAGGGAGAGGGCTGGCTGGAGAGAGAGAGGAATTTGGGATTCATCAGCAAAAAAAAAAAAAAAAAAAATGCTATTAAATATCTTTGACCTGAATGAGACCACCTAAGGGTGAGTGTAGCTGAGCCCTGGGGCCCTGCAAAATTTAGAGGTAGAAGAGAAGAGAAAGAATGTTCTAATTTCCACATTGGAGAAGTCCACTTAATAGAGGCTAGAAGAGATGTTCAAAGAGCCCTTCCACGGAATCTGCCACAGTGACTGAGGTCGTTTGTAGGAAAAGATAGTAGGAAGTAAGGCCAAGAAAGAGTCCAGCTTGTTGAATTTCAGTTGAATTTATCTATGAAAATGGCACTAGGCATTGGAGCATATGGGTTTGAAGCTCAAGAGATAAATATGGGCTGAAGATAGATTCGTGCATCCGGCATCTACGTCAAAAAATAAGGTCAGTGTAAGCGTGAGAAAAGAGAAGAGATCAGGGCAGAACTTTTAGAAAGACATTCATTGAATGTGGTTCAGCAGGAAATGAGAGAGATCTGTAAAGGCTCAAGGGTAAGTTCAGGTTATTGCAGAAAAGGAACATGTATTAGGACTTAGCAAATGAAAGTGGCTAAGCTTCAACCCCGAGGCTAAGCTGAATAAGGTCTATGTTCTGAGAAGAGCAGAGTCTCTGAAGCTAAAACAAAACAAAACAAAACAAAAAACACCAAGGCTGTAAGTTTAGTTCAACTATTTACTAGCTGCATAACTCTAAAGCAGTTACCCAACCTTCTGAGTTTCAACTTCCTTATTTATAAAACAAGGTCAATAGCATCTACTTCACTGGATCTTGTAGAGTGTCTAGTACCTAACAGATGCTTGCTACCTTCTCCTCTTCTTTCTTTCTCTCTGCCCTGAAAGTTTGCATCAAGAAAGCAGAGCAGGGGGTGCCTGGGTGGCTCAGTGGGTTAAAGCCCTGCCTTCGGCTCAGGTCATGATCTCAGGGTCCTGGGATCAAGCTCCGCATCGGGCTCTCTGCTCAGCGGGGAGCCTGCTTCCCCCTCTCCCTCTGCCTGCCTCTCTGCCTACTTGTGATCTCTTTCTCTCTGTCAAATAAATAAATAAAATCTTAAAAAAAAGACAAAATATTAGAAAACTCATAAGTATCTAGGGAAGATGAAAAGTAGGGGCGCCTGGGTGGCTCAGTGGGTTAAGCCTCTGCCTTCAGCTCAGGTCATGATCTCAGGGTCCTGGGATCAAGCCCCACATCGGGCTCTCTGCTCAGCGGGGAGCCTGCTTCCCCCTCTCTCTCTGCCTGCCTCTCTGCCTACTTGTGATCTCTCTCTCCGTCAAATAAATAAATAAAATCTTTAAAAAAAAAGAAAGAAAGAAAGCAGAGCAGGCTAAGTAGCAATACTAAAAACGGGAATGTCTGGAGCGGGGTGCGGCCTTGGTGGTCAGAAGAGGCCACACCCAGAAGGTGGACCCTGCATGGTGAGGGTGAAGCTCAGACCCGGGGTTCTCAAACTTTCAGAGCCATTGGATCACTCAGGGCAGCTTGTTACAATGCAAGTTCTCAAGACCTGCCCACAGGGAGTCTAGCTTGGACATGGGGCCAGGTGATACTACTTTTTTTTCCCCCTTTTTCTTCTTTTTTTTAATTTACATTTTAGGTAGTTAACATACAGTGCAATATTGGTTTTCTGGAGTAGAGCTCAGTGATTCATCACTTACAGACGACACCCAGTGCTCATCGCAACAAGTGCCCTCTTTAATGCCCATCGCCCATCTAGCTCATCTCCCGCCCACCTCCCTCCAACTACCCTCAGTTTGTTCTTTATTGTTAAGAGTCTCTTACGATGGGGCGTCTGCATGGCTCAGTCGGTTAAGCGTCTGACTCTGGGTTTCGGCTCAGGTCTGGATCTCAGGGTCGTAAGATTGATCCCCACATCAGGCTCCACCTCAGCACGGAAGCTGATTAAGACTCTCTTTCCCTCTCCCTCTGCCCCTCCCCACTTCTCTAAAATAAACAAATAAAATCTTTAAATACATATGCATCTTTTTAAAAAGTCTCTTATGGTTTGTTTCCCTCTCTTCCTTCTTTCCCCCTTCCCATATGTTCATCTGTTTCTTTTAAGTTCCACATATGAGTGAGATCATATGGTATTTGTCTTTCTCTGATTGACTTATTTCACTTAGCATTATACACCCTAGCCCCATCTATATCGTTGCAAATGGCAGGACTTCTTCCTTTTTGATGGCTGAGTAATATTCCATTATATATATATATATAATACAAGTTTTTATATATTATATAAATTTGTAATGTAAATATAATATATAAAATGGATATATATCTCCATTAATCAATCCATGGATATTTGCGCTCTCTCCATAGTTTGCCTATTGTTGATAATACTGCTATAAACATTGGGGTACATGTACCCCTTCAAATCTGTATTTTTGTATTCTTTGGGTAAATACCTAGTAGTGCAATTGCTGGATCGTAGGGTAGTTCTATAGTTCTATTTTAAACTTTTTGAGGAACCTCCATGCTGTTTTCCAGAGTAGCTGGACCAGTTTGCCTTCCCACTAACAGTGCAAGAGGGTTCCCCTTTCTCCGCATCCTCGCCAACACCTGCTGTTTCGTGAGTTGTTAATTTTAGCCATTCTGACGGGTGTGAGGTGGTATCTCATTGTGGTTGTGATTTGTATTTCCCTGATGATGAGTGATGTTGAGCATCTTTTCATGTGTCTGTTAGCCACCTGAATGTCTTTTTTGGAAAAGTGTCTATTCATGTCTTCTGTCCATTTCTTAACTGGATTACTTGGGGAAGGGTGTTGAGTTTGATAAGTTCTTTATAGCTTTTTGGATACTAACCCTTTATCAGATGTTGTTTGCAAATATCTTCTCCCATTCTGTAGGTTGTCTTTTAGTTTGTTCATTGTTTCCTTTGCTGTGCAGAAGCATTTTATCCTGACAAAGTCCCAATAGTTCATTTTTGCTTTTGTGTCCCTTACCTCTGACAACGTGTCTAGCAAGAAGTTGCTGCAGCTGAGGTCGCAGGGGTTGCTGCCTGTGTCCTCCTCTAGGATTTTGATGGATTCCTGCCTTAGGTCTTTCATCCATTTTGAAATTATTATTGTGTATGGTATAAGAAAGTGGTCCAGTTTCATTCTTTTGCATGTTGCTGTCCAGTTTTTCCAACACCGTTTTTGAATAGACTGTCTTTTTTCCGTTGGATGTTCTCAGGTGATACTACCTTAGATAAATGGAAGAGAGTGCAGAGCGTTCTGGGCTGGGGCATAGGGATATATGTGGATTCCTGATCTGTTAGTTGTAAGTAGAGGGCTCATGTGGAAAATCAGCGTGTAAAGGAGAACACTGAGTGCCCAATAAGGAGATCTTGGAATTATGGGCAAGAATGAGAAAGAACTGAGTTCATACAGTTTTGGTTTTTAAAGATCTCCATTTAATTCCACGACTAGGAAGGATCACAGAAGAAAAAAGGCCATGGAAAAAAGAGAGAAACAGACAGATCCATGGAAGGGGGAATGCAAGACAAACAACTGCAGAGAAAGGCTACCAAAGAGCCATATACATGATCTTGGGCAAGGATTTAATGTCACATCCCTCCCTTCCACCATCTAGAAAAGACAGGACTGTTTATAATCCCTGAGATTCTCACGAGCACCCACTTCCAATGGTTCCCAATCGGGTGTGGGAGTGGAGGAAAGCAATCCATGAACTTGGATGGGAAAGAGATTATACCTTTATTCCTTTCTTTTCACTCACCTGTAACTGAAATCTTTCCTTCTATTATTAATAAAACCAGCATGTGCACGATTGTAATAGAAGTACCTGTGACTTTGTTATTAAAAAAATAACAAATATTTTTATATCATATTTTCAATATATAGGCAAAAATTTTCATTGTACAGATTATCTCCAGATATCATTTATGCTCATCAACACGTTAAAATTATAGTAGTCATTATATCCAGCACTAGAGCTTATCTAAAATATTGATAAAGAAGCACATGTATTATCATTTGAGTTTTTAATATTCCTTTGTAATCCTATATATTCTATTTTAAGCATTTGGAAAGAGTATTCTGGAAAAGGGTCTATTTGTATTATCTATTGCTATGTAACAAATCACTGAAAAACTTCATAGCTTAAAACAGTGGTCATTTGGGGGCACCTGGGTGGTACAGTCAGTTAAGTACCCAACTCCTGGTTTGGCTCAGGTCGTGACCTCAGGGTCTGGAGATCAAGCCCTGTGCCAGGCTCTGTGCTCAGTGCACAGTGTGCTTGGAGTTTCTCTCTCTCCCTCTGCCCCTCCTCCAACTTGCACATGCATGCTTGCTCTCTCTCTCTCTCTCAAATAAATAATAAATCTTTTTAAAAAAACAACAATGGTCATTTTACTATTACACTCACGGTTCTGTGGCTGACAGCTCCACTAACCAATTCTTTTTTTTTTTTTTTTAAGATTTTATTTATTTATTTGACAGAGACACAGCGAGAGAGGGAACACAAGCAGGTGGGAGAGGGAGAAGCAGGCTTCCCACTGAGCAGGAAGCTCGATGTGGGGCTTCATCCCAGGACTCTGGGATCATGACCTGAGCAGAAGGCAGACACCTAACAACTGAGCCACCCAGACGCCCCTCCACTAAGCAATTCTTGCTTGGGGTTTCCATGGAAACATAGACAGTAGCTGGGACTGGAACAATCCATTTACAGGTTTAGCATGTAGGCTGGGAAGACCTGAACAGCTCGGGGCTAGGACAGGTGGGGCTCATCCAGAATCTCTATCTTTTTTTTTTTAATTTACTTCTTTAAATTTTATTTTATTTTATTTATTTTCATCATGATAAGTGTACTCTTTAATCCCTCCAGAATCTCTGTCTTTAAGTGATATTTCCATGCGGTCTAACATGGCAGCTTCGGGGTAGCCTGACTTTCTACATGCAGCTCAGAGCCCCAAGAGAGAAAGCTAGATAGAAGCTGGACTGCTCGTTAGTACTTATGTTCAAGGTCACGTGGCACTTCACCTTACTCTGCTAACTGAGGCAGTCACGAAGACCTACCCAGGTTCTTGGGGAAAGTACATAGACTCTATCGTTTGGTGGAGAAGAACTAAACTTCTGGAAAAAAATAAGACCCAAGATACAGTTAAGACCACTTCCGTAGAATATACAGTCTACCACAAGATATGCAAATTTCACCAGCCTGCCAAATGGGTCTGTGGCATTTAAAAAAAATGTTGGGCTGCCGGGGTGGCTTAGTCGACTGAGCATCAGACTCTTGGTTTCTGCTCAGGTCACGATCTCAGGGTTATGAGATCAAGCCCCAGGTCAGGCTCCACGCTCAGTGCAGAGTCTGCTCGAGAGTCTTTCCGCCTCCTTCTCCCTCCCCCTCTGTGCCACCCCCGCCTTACCAAGCTCTCTCTCAAATTAAAAAAAAAAAAAGTTAAGAATCCCCTTTTAGGGACACCTAGGTAGCTCAGTCAGTTAAGCAACTCTTGATCTCAGCTCAGGTCTTGATCTCAGGGTCGTGAGTTCAACCCCACACTGGGCTCCACACTAGTCATAGAGCCTACATATATAAAAATAAATAAATTTTAGGGGCGCCTGTGTGGCTCAGCGGGTTAAAGCCTCTGCCTTCAGCTCAGGTCATGACCTCAGGGTCCTGGGATCGAGCCCCGCATCAGGCTCTCTGCTCAGCTCTGCCTGCCTCTCTGCCTACTTGTGATCTCTCTCTCTGTCAAATAAATAAATAAAATCTTTAATAAATAAATAAATAAATAAATTTTAAAAAAGAACCCCCTTCTAAAACCTCATCAAAACTGAAGTTCACTCACATTACGTAACTTCCCTAAAGACACTAATCGTTTCTTCTGGATCTTGTCTGCTGATCACATCTAGTGATTCTCTGGCCCGTTTCTTCCTTTTCTGTGTTGATCTTGTTTCTTTGAAACTATCCCTTCCAATCAACCCCACCTCCAAAGTACAAGACAAGCACACACTCCTAGATTTCATTTTTCTGGCATAAATCCTTCATCAGAGCCAAAATGAGCCTGTTTGAAAGTCTCCAAAGAATCCTAATCTCTATATTTCTGAATTACACTTGCCGAAGCAAATGCACCTTGCTGATGAGAATGCTGTTAAGGATTCCTTCAGCCTTTGGCTCTCACACCTCAGGAGAGCCTCACCCGAAGCCCAGCGTCCCAGCACCTTTAGCTTCCTTGCTGTGCAGCCCTGAGCGCCTCTGCCATCTGGTGGCCAACAGTGGCATAACTGCACCTTGTGGTCCAGCCTAAAGGCTTCCTGCAAATCCTCTTTCCCAGATCCATCAAGCCAGGATGCCCTACATGTTCTCTCTTTATTTCCCAATGTCCTGCACCAAGTTATGCAGAGACAACAGCCTTGAGTTATCAAAACATATGTGATCTTTGTGGCTAGTAAATGAGCCAAAACCTACAACAGTGTCTGTAGGAGTGATACGACCTCCAACAGAGGGGGCCTAGCATAAAAAATTTATGATGAAAAAGGGAGGAAAGGTAATTCTTGGGGTATAATGAATTCAATTGGTCCAGTGGATTACGTAGCTCTGAAGTTCAAAAGACAAGTGAGAATCCTGTATGCACTGCTGGGCACCACATGTGGATTCTATCCTAGCTGCACAACTGTCCAGCTGTGAGCAAGTTACTTCTCCACTCCTTGATGTCCTCACCAACAATGTGGTGATCGCAACATTTACCCTGTACAGTTATTCTGGAAAGTAAATAAAATGCCTCATGAAAAACACCTAGCCTAGTGACTAGCAGGCAGAAAGTGACCAGTCGCCGCTTTAATTACTGTTACTATAGAAACGGTTCAAAATGTTAGAATCTCTTCTGTTATCAGGAGGCAAACTCTTAGCACACCCATGTGCTTATGGTAAGAAAGTGATGCTAGAAATTTAGAGGGTGATTGGATATGCAGGAAAACCTGAGGAAGAAGTTGGGATTGGGACTTTTTATTTATGGAGAAGCCATTTACAATCTTTTTTTAATAAAGCCTCTCCCACGAGAAATGATAATGGGTCACTGTCCCGCCTCGTGCACTAAAAGGAAGAACCAGAGGGAATGAGGCCAAATGGTTTGTTAGTAATTATGCTTAAACCAGAAATATCTCAAAGAATATTACAGATCTTTTTCATGTTTCTACTCTCAAAATAATTGTATTTCACCTTAAACAGAATAAATCCCCAGATACAGACTGAAATGATATGGTCTGAAGTGTCACCTACAAGGTGGAAGAGGCCTAATGTGACCAACCTGCCACCAAGCAGCTGGCCACTGTCCTTCAGGTGTCATACCCCACTGACAGTGCAGTGTCACTCCCCAAGGCTGACATGCTGGAAATTCAGCATTACCAGTAGCCGGTAGCCAGTAGGTCAGACTTGGTGAGAGCAGCTCATTCTTTGGGAAAATGCAGAGCCTCCATTCCTACCAGTAGAGCCACTCCACGCTCAAGCAATGGGTGGCCAGGGAGAGACGCTGGCTGATATTCCCTGAGTAAGTCATCCTGTCCATCTGGTTATTGAGCATCTCCCTGGAGAAGATGCTCTTGTGCCCAATCCTATAGATCCACCTTCATGTCTCTAATCTTGCAATATTGCTAGTTTCACGTCCTTGACTAACTAACCAAGCCATTTGCCCCTGCCCAGAATCCTATATGTATCCCCATCTCTGGATGCTTCTCCCACACAAAGCAAACAACCAAGTGTACCCGTTGTTTCTCTGTCCATTGGAAGGATTCCCCTCACTCTGTCCTTGAAGGTCAATACTGAATGACTGTAATGTGGCAACTGTCCATTTTCTTCTTCCTCCAATATACTGATCCAACCCGCCCATGAACCAGACACAAGAATTTTCCTCTTCTACCAATGGATCATCTGGAAGCTGCCTGAGAACATGTGCATGAACTGAGGAAAAGGCACTAGTGCCACAAAGGTGACACCCTCTAGACCTGCTTAGGCCTGAAGTTTATGAACCATTTTCCATCATACAATGGATTGTGGCAGCTCCTTATGACTCAGTGGTCATGACGATGTCCAGCCTCATGGTGAGCAACCTGACTGTCATCATCACTTGGTATCATATGGTCAGGTGCTCAAACTCTACAGTGTCATGGTAGCCGTCGTGGAAGGTCTTCTCCTGTGGTGAGTGGCTGTCTGCTACAGGAGGCATGACTGGTAATGTCTAGAACCCTATTGGTCTGTGCTGCGATTCTCCTATCAGAGCTTGTCAGAGAGCAAACAGTACCCCTTCTACATAGATACTTCCAGCACCACTGGATCTGCTGGATTATTTAGCACAAGCTTTGGGGCAGACTGCGGTATAACCCTAACCTACAGTAAAGTCCTTTCTTGCTCTGATCTTTTCTCAAAACTGGCTGTGTCCAAAATCCAAGTGGCCAATAGGCACTGAGCCTCCCTCTTAGTGGTTAAAGGTACAAGGTGCTACAATTTTACTTAAAGAAGATGTCCCGGCATACCCCCGACAATTGGACCTCTAATAATTTTCTCAATATGGTGGCCCCCTGAATCTTTCTCATGTTATCTTTCATCCTTTAGAGCACATAACTCTGACTAAAGCATCCACAGTGTTTGCTACTTTCTGTTCACCAGGTCAAATTGACATTTATATCAGCGATATAATGGACCAACGTGTTATGTTATGCTATCAAATATCAAGATGGTCAAGGTCCATGGAAATTCTTTTGTGTCAGCAATCAGGAGGGCTAATATAACCTGAGTCCAAGTCCGTAAATGTGCATCACTGTTGGTTCCACGTTGTGAACACCTTGGATAACCTTTACTGACAGAACTGGAAAAAAAAAATGCATTCCCCAAGACCAATAGCCATATATGAAATGGCAGATGTGTAACAAAAAAAGATGCCACACCGGGGCGCCTGGGTGGCTCAGTGGGTTAAAGCCTCTGCCTTCGGCTCAGGTCATGGTCTCAGGGTCCTGGGATCGGGCCCCGCATCGGGCTCTCTGCTCAGCAGGGAGCCTGCTTCCCCCTCTCTCTACCTGCCTCTCTGCCTACTTGTGATCTCTCTCTCTCTCTGTCAAATAAATAAGTAAAATCTTTAAAAAAAAAAAAAAAAGAAGATGCCACATATATCAGAGCAGCTATAATTTGGGCTACCTTTATCTAAGTTTATATAGCCCACCTTTATTGCAACAATCCATCTTGTTTTTGCAAGGATTATGCAATTGAACTGAATAGGAATATAATGGGGAGCCCTTAACGTTTTGAGCTTAGACTCTGCACTATATGAATAGGACTCATACAGAAACCTCCCCAGTGTATCCTTCTATTTGGGAAAGAACTGAAGGAATGTGTACTGTGTATACTTGCCGAGGGTTGTGGAAGCCTACCTTCAGGGACCCACCCTCCCCTTCAAATGATGGGCTTTGGGTGTGAGAACTATTGAAATGTGAAAACTGGGAGAGAAATCATTGATAGTGGAAACTAACATGTCTTTTGCTCATCAAGTCTTACTTTCTTTCTGGTTATACAAATCAAGCATTCCCCCAGTTGGTGACCCACTGGTCTCACCGCTGAGACCAACAGTCTAATAACCATCACTGCAGATCCCTGCCGATCAAGCTGCTTTGCCTGACACTCATTTGCTGTTCACTGTAACAGTTCTGTCTTCCTTGCATCTGATGCTTCGATGCTGCCACTGGCCTCTGTTATTTGGAAATCTTACTGCTCCCACTGACACTAGGAGGATTAATTTTGCAATGGCTCCTACTATTGTCAGTCCCAGCCTATGAAGGCAACCACCACTGAGGTTTCAATGATTCTGGTGCCCTTCCCTAGTGCATTCCTCGTCACTTTGATAAAAGGAGTACCTTCCGAGTCCTCTTTGAGATTCTAGTCAGCAGGTAGCTTCTCTGATCTCATGTAATAAATCTATTCTAGCATGCCCACTCTCTGAGTGTAATGAGCCCTTCCTCTATATGCTTCCTTACCATGATTAAGCTTCAAGGAGCCCCCCAACAGCGTATTGGAATCAGCTGCATGTTTTTCTGCCAGGACATTTAATCCTGAGTCATGGGAGAGTTCCAGAATCATTTCACTATTGCTAACCAGTTTTATATTCTGCTCCTCCACCTCCTCACCCAATCCAATACTCTCAAAATCCATTCCGGCACATGCTCCCTTGGTTCTGCACAGTACATACCAGCCATGCCCTGCAATTATTTTAGTGAATATCTGTTTCTTCCATAGCAGGTATTAAACCTCCCCCCTTGGCACATGCTGAGACTTGACCCCAGTTATTGGTCTGGAGGCAGTAAGCTGGAGGGTGGGGATGAGACTGTTGAATCTTGAGGATAAACATCATCTTGCAACACAGCCCACCTTAGGTACGGGCTTTGCATGGCCTCCTTGCAAGGGAGGCTGCTCTCTCTCCCCTAGCAAGGACTGTCGCTCCTGCCAGCGAGGTGGGTTCAGAGGAATACAGGGAGGGGCCCAAGGTTCTCAGACACATCCTCGCAAATGGCTTTATCCTGGAGCCCTGACTTTAGCATAGGAGACTGGTGGAAGCTGTGCGTTCTGGGCTCCCTAGCAGCCCTGCCACCTTATTATTAAATTGAAGGCCTGGTTGTTAGCAAGGCTGCCCTAAGGAGAGACAAAACTCTCTCCATATGATGCCAAGCAAGGCTTCTGGCTTTTACAGCTTCCCTGGAGGGAACAGTAGGCTGACCTGCATCTCTTCTTCTTTCCCTTCAAAGATTCCAAGGCAGACATCCAGCCAACTCCATCATCTTTAGAATTATCGGTGCCCCGTACCACTCAAGTACCAGGCCTCTGACCAAGTCAGTACCTCCCCTTTCACTTACACCTCATCCCAACCCATTCACCGAGAGCCTTCGCGATCGTGATGCTATCACGTGCCATGGATTAAGGCCACCCCACTCACCACTAGCCATGTTATCAGTAGGTAGGACGTGTCAGGAAGCCCACTGTGATGGTCTGTTTTCTCGGGACGGTTCTGGTACCAAATGTCCTAGTTTAGATTTTCCCTAAAGCAGAACTGGAGACTAGGACTTGGACTTGAGTGCAGGTTATCTGTGAGGTGATTCTGGGAAACAGGAGTGGGGGAAAGTGAATCAGGGACAGAAGAAAAGCCAAGGTTAAGTGAGCATTGTCAAGGTCACTCCCATCTTGACACCTCCTGAAAAGTAGAATTGTCCACCCAAAGGATGGAAGGCTGGGACACTTACTCCCTGGCTCCCGCCCTGCATTGGTTGAGGACTGCTTCTGAAGACATTAACTCCCCTCACTGCCAGGCTATGCTTGGCAGGGTTACCCTTGAATATCAATCAAAGTAATAACCTGTAGCAATAATATAACCTCATGAATTCTGAGCCCTGTGGACACAGATGTTTTCTTTAGCCCGTAAGACCTTCATAATCATAGGTTGACAGACAATGTTCATACAGTTTTTGGTTTTTGTTATAATTGACTCATGGCCACACTACCTATCTACTACATGGATTCAGTGTAATACACCCTCTTAAAGCTCTTTTCATAAGATTTGAAAGCTCTAGAGAAATAGGCTGTAGAAACCTTTAAAGAATTTTTAATGGGATTAAATATAGATGCCAATTTAACTAACACTTCAGTAGGTCTGTTATGCCTGAAACTTATTGTGTAAAATGTTAATTACCTTGGCACTGAACTTTAGATTTCAAAAGGTTGTCCTTGTGCAAATTTCATGGTTATTAAAGGCTATACTATAACTTCAACATGAACACAGAATAATCATTATAAATGGTCCCTTCAACCTCAAACACATAAAAAGACATACACATGCACAGTTACACTTTGTAATATATTTGGAAGAATCTGACTGTCAGGGAATCATAAGAAATACTTAAGACTAATGAGGAATATGAAAAAATATTCAGAGCAAAAAGAGCAGAAGAATTTGAACACATGCATGACCATGGAATTCTCTCGGCCAAAAACCAAAGTCACCACATGCCTGTCTCTTGGGAGATACGAAAGGTAATGAGTATTGAACGAGTCAGATCATTGAGGAAACATGAAAAAGAGTAAGACTGACCAGCAGGTCTGTTGCACTGGCAGAATGAGGTTCCCCTAAAAGTCATTTTATGCACCTGCCTTGTTCCCTGCTGGCTGTCACTCTATCTAGCTCTTCCTCATGGGAGAAGTTGTGGCTTTAGCCTTTAAAGCCACATTCTTGGTTATCACTTCTGAGAGGGTCCTGCACCACAAGTCCTATAACCCTCTTCTCAGCAAGATTCGAGAGCTACTTTTTTTTTCAATATAATTAATAATTCAATGGGTTGGGATGCCTGGGTGGCTCAGTTAAGTGTCTGCCTTCAGCTCAGGTCGTGATCCCAGGGTCCTGGGATGGAGTCCCATTTCGGGCTCCTTGCTCAGGAGGGAGCCTGCTTCTCCCTCTGCCTGCTGTTCCGCCTGCTTGTGCTCTCTCTCAATCTCTCTGACAAGTAAATAAATAAATCTTTAATAATTCAATGGATTAGTAACAAGAACACGTGAAATGCAGCTGACCTCAGTTTTGAGCACTGCGCTTCAGATTGGGAAAGGCCTGCTGTTTGGTCCAGTTTAAGAGAGGGGCCCTCCTTGAAGATCCTAAGAGGCAGCAGAATGTAAAGCAAAGAGCATGGATTTAAGCATCAGGCACATCTGGATTTGAGTCCCAGCTCACTGAACAACACTGGGGAGATTACATATGGTCTCTGAACTTCATTAACTATCAGAGGAAGCTAAGAATGGCCACCTTTCAGGGCTGGGTCATAAACAATTTGTGCACAGCTCTCATATGTATTGTCCACTTGATAAATACCAGCATGCTATCGTTGGAAAGTATGGGCTCTGGAGTTCTTGCCACTTACCCGCTGTGTGATCTTGGGCAAATTAACCTCTGTAGGCCTCGGTTCCTCATCTGTGACATGGGGATAATGACAATACCTTCCTCACTGGCTCGCTGTGAAGAGAAAAAGCATTACTGCTCTTTGACCTCTTTCAATTCCTCGAAAGTGCCAGGCTTATTAGTATCTCAGGAATTTTGTCCCTGCTTTTCCTTTTCCCCTGCTTGTCACGGGTGTGTGTGTGTGTGTGTGTGTGTGTGTGTGTGCGCGCGCGCGCGCACGCGCGCATGCGCGCACGCAAGCATTTAGAGCAGTGCCTGGCACATAGTAAGTGTTCCATAAAATTGAGCTACTGCAGCGTCACTATTATTCTTTAATCCTATAGAACTCCGAAAATTCTGAGGATTTTGGAACTAGTTCCTCCCTCTTCCAGAAATCTTTAACCTCTTCCAAGGCTAGCTGATCTTCTGCTGCATATACTAGTCCATTAAGAAATTCATTCCCAGAGGCACCTGGGTGGCGCAGTTGGTTAAGCATCTGACTCTTGGTTTTGGCTCAGGTCATGATCTCAGGGTCATGAGATAGAGCCCTGAGTCAGGCTCCTCGCCTAGGGAGGAGTCCGCTTAAGACTCTTTCTCCCGGCGCCCCTCCCCCCTCCAATAAATATATGAGAAAGAAAGAAAGGAAGGAAGGAAGGAAGGAAGGAAGGAAGGAAGGAAGGAAGGAAGGAAGGAAAGAAGGAAGGAAGGAAGGAAGGAAGGAAGGAAGGAAGGAAGGAAGGAAGGAAGGAAGGAAGGAAGGAAGGAAGGAAGGAAGGAAGGAAGGAAGGAAGACATTCCCAGGGGTGCCTGGCTCACTCAGTTGGAAGAGCGTTAGACTCTTGATCTCAGGTGGTGGGTTTGAGTCCCACACTGAGCGCAGAGCTTACAAAAAATAAATAAACTTAAAAAAAAAAAAATACATTTCTCCTTAAAAAAATAAAAATAGAATTACCATATGATCCAGTAATTCCACTACTGGGTATTTACCAAAGAATATGAAAACACTAACTGAAAAAGATATATGTAGGCCTGTGTTTATTGCAGCATTATTTACAATAGCCAAATTATGGAAGCAGCCCGAGTGTCCATGGATGGATGAATAGATATAAAAGATGTCAGGGGCACCTGGGTGGCTCAGTGGGTTAAAGCCTCTGCCTTCGGCTCAGGTCATGATCTCAGGGTCCTGGGATCGAGCCCCGCATCGGGCTCTTTGCTCAGGAGGGAGCCTGCTTCCCCCTCTTTTTCTCCCCGCCTCTCTGCCTACTTGTGATCTCTCTCCCTCTGTCAAATAAATAAACAAAATCTTAAAAAAAAAAAAAAAAGATGTGAGATACACACACACACACACACACACACAATATTACTCAGCCATAATAAGGAATGGGATCTTGCCGGGGTACCTGGGTAGCTCAGTGGGTTAAAGCCTCTGCCTTCGGCTCAGGTCATGATCTCAGGGTCCTGGGATCGAGCCCCACATCAGGGTCTCTGCTCAGCAGGGAGCCTGCTTCCCTCTCTCTCTCTGCCTGCCTTTCTGTCTACTTGTGATCTCTCTCTCTCTGTCAAGTAAATCAATAAAATCTTTAAAATAAAAAAAAAGGAATGGGATCTTGCCATTTGCAACAACATGGATAGATCTAGAGGGTATAATGCTAAGTGCAATGAGTCAGAGTTAAGACAAATACAGTATGATTTAATTCATATGTGAAATTTAAGAAACAAAACAAACTGATAAGAAGAGACAAACAACAAAACAGACTCTTAGAGAACAAACTGATGGTTGCTGGAGGGGTGGGGGGTGAGGAGATGGGTGAGATAGGTGACGGGGATTAAGGAAGGCACTTATGATGGGCACTGAGTAATGTATAGAATTGTTGAATCCTTATTTTGTACACCTGAAGCTAATGTAACACTGTGTGTTAACTATATTGGAATTAAAAAAAGTTTTAAAGGAAGAAAGAAATACATCCCTCTAGGACATGCCACTCCCCAACTCCTCTGTCATGGAGCTAGAATGTGCACAAAGAAACATGGTACCCATCCCCCGTCCCGGCCATTGCTCCTACTTTGTACTCAGCTGGGGCTCACAGGACAATGTTGCACTTGGGAGTCTGAAGATCCAGGTTTCAGGCTCTGCTCAGTCTTTACTTGGTGGCTTTTGGATCCAACTTAAACTTTTCAGTATCTTCCTTTCTCTGTTTTTAAGTACCAATTACCTCACTATCTATCGAGAGGATTAAATGAAACAAGTAATATAATCTGTATATATGTAACCCTGGGTCACTCACCTGTCTTTAGAACAAATCGAAACTCCTTAGCAGGGCCTTCACCTTCACACCTCACCCCAACGCCTCCCTTCCCCTCCCCCTGCTCTGTGTACATTGTCCTCTTTCTAGTCTTTAAACACCACGTTTACTCGTAGCTCTGCAGCTTTGCCCTTGGGTTTTCCTCTGCTTGTAATGCTCTTTCTCCAGACGTTTCAAAACTGCTTGGTCTGTTGTCTGTCTGACAAATATCCCGCTGGGAGGCTTCCCCGTCCCCCTTGTCTCCGCAACACCTGCCTAAGTCTGACTGGTGCTGCCCCCCACCCCATGCTACCACACCCTCCTCTTTTCTTTTCCTCATGGTACTCATCGTCATCTGACTATCTGACTTATTTTGTCCACTTACTCACTTACTAACCCTTCTCTCCGGGAGCGGGAGCCCTGTCTGGCTGACAGACCTTCCCCCAGGGTCTACAGACGGCACCCGACGTATGGGAGATGCTCCTTAGATCTTTCCCCAGAAGTGGACGTGCTCCAAAAAGGTGTAAGGATGCAGGTGTGCTGGGGGGTACGTCACAGCAACCGGCCGTGGCCGCTCACTGCCGGCATTGTGGTCACCAGAGCAGAAGAGCTCTGCACGTCCCGGACACCTTCTTCCTTAGGGACGCTCTGAAGGAAGAATCGCTTGAGACAAAAGCAGGTGGGTGGCGTGGTGCGGGGAAGTCCTTTTGTGAAGAGAAGAGCTGTGAGCCTTCAAACAAGACAGGGAGATCCTCACTGCACCCATAAAAAGGCAACAGTCACTGAGAGGGAAACCGGACCCTGGAGAGAGACCCAGAAGACATCAAGAAGGAGGCCAAAGAAGGGGCCAAAGAAGAAGGAGCAAAAAGGGCATCGTGAACTGGATTTGGAACTAGAACGGCAAGATGCCAGGAGGACTGCTGTGGGAACAGTCTGCCCCCGCAAAACATGTATTTTAGCAATGACCTTGTACGTAACTGTTAGGGCATAGTGACAAGAGAAAGCAGATTGACTCTGAGACAGCTTCATCATTGCTTTTCAATTGTGTGTCCTTAATCAAAGGAGTCATTCTCACTTGGGCCTCACTCCTAACTCTTGATGTTAACCCCACAGACTATGGGAACAGGATCCTGCCACTGTACAGAGAGCCTCAGTGAGAATGTGGCTTGGTTCTTGCAAAAGTACTCTTAAAAGGCAACTAAGTAGGGAAATGTCTGGCGGCATGCAGAACCCAGTCTGCTGTGCTTACCTTCAACTTCTGGGTCACTCATAGTCGGGGTTTGGCTCCACTCTTACAGGACCTGTGCCCCAAAAGCTTGATCCAAGGTCAATTCCACTTACTGCTTTGTGGGTGCTGTTCCCTCCACCAGTTCTCCTAGCCTCGGGGCCTTTTCCCTTCCTTCCTTTACCTGAAACAGACTCTTCCCAAATCTTCCCATGGCTTCTCCTGGTTATCCAGGGTCTGCTCAAATGTTACCTCCTCCAAGAGGTTCTCCTGTTGGAAAGTAACTTCGCTGAGAGCAGGGATCTTGTCTGTCTTATTCACCTGCTACATACCCTCTCCCTCCTAGAACAATACCTGCCCCATATTAGGTGCTCAATAAATATCAGTTCGTTCATTGAATGGCATAGGAGTTCGGGCTTTTTGCTGGTCTGTTTAGATTCACAATTCTACTTTAGCAGGGACTCTAATACCTATATATTTTGTCAGTGATCTATTTAGCTTCAAGTGTAAAGCACTGACTTTGGAGTTGCCTAGATCTAGATTTTAATCTTGGCTTTGACATTTCTAGCTCCATGACCGTGGGCAAATTATTTAACCCCTCTAAAGCCTCCATTATTTTTCAGATACCAACACTTTCCTGATAGACTAGTTTAAGAATTAAATAATATATGTAAAAGGCTTAGTACAAGGCTTAGCACATGATAAGAACTCAGTCAATATAACCCATTGATACTATAGATTAATGTTATTGTTATTATTGGTGCTATTTTTATCACGTATGCACTTTGCCCTAAGAACAGTGTGACTTAGGACACTTGCCAGCTGACGGCTGCACCTGACCAAGTGCGTATTCTATACTCCACAGCTGGCTCCCACATGTTTATCTAACAGCCAAAATGAATGAATCTTAAGGGACAGGTGGGATTTGGAGAGGCTACAATGGACGCAGGAGGGCATTTCACATTGAAAGGTACTGCATGGGGAACGGACAATTGGGAAGTTCGAGGAACAGCAACTAGTTCTACTAACCAGACCCCGAATTACATTCATCCACTTATTCATTTGGAAACCATTTTCCAATCACCTGTTGTCAAGCAGTCCCTGTGCTAAAGGCTGGGGATAAAAAGGATTAGCATGCCTTCCCTGACCTCAAGGAGCTCTGTCTAGAGAGGGGGCTTGGTTGCAAATTGATGCCTAGTGAGGGGCGGCTGTAGCAAGAGTTACTCGAGTGCCAAAGAAAGGAAGCAAGACCTTTCAGGTGGGGAAGAAGAGAGGGCAAAGCTGAGAGTGGAATGGGACCCGAGGCAGAGGCATGGCAGACAAGGCCAGGAGGGCTGTTTAAGGAGAAGCACTGAATAAAGCTTTTTGGTAAGGGAGTGATAGAAACACCAGAACTGGAAAAAGGAAATAGAAGAGTAAATACTCATTTTAAAATTCACCCATATTCACCCATCTTGAGAGCCTGGCTATTATGAAGAGACCATAATTAAATCAATCCAGAGCCTCCCAAACTGACCGTGGTAGAAGTCTCTTCGTGTGGGAAGAGACAAATAGGCTTGGAAACCCTGACTTTCTCCCCCTTCCCCCTGTGAATAGAAGAGGATGGGACTTCAGGTAGGGAAAGCATAGGGGTCCTGATTAGGCTCTGAGGGTGTTTCAGGTATGCAGACGCTGAGAGACAACGAAGACAGATCAGGAAAACTTAGATCACCCTATCTCAATTACCAGGGTTATAATGCTTTTTCTAGTAATACCTTGTAATCACAGAAAATAATTGTAACCTTACAAAAAGGAACCAGGCCCCAAAGGAAAAGTTCACTATAAAGATTAACCAGAGCTGGCAACACATATCTATAGCTCACAGATGTCACAGAAACAAAACCTCACACAATGTATAAGCGTCATGTCTGGTTCCAGGCCACTGACCTGACGACTGGCAAGTGTCCTGGTAAAGTCCTAATAAAAAGCCAGAGGTGAAGGGCCCACACTGGCAACCTGGTCAGGACCCCTGTCACTTCTGAGAGCTTTTTCTGTCTCCTTGCTTAATAATACTCTTACCACTTTGCTCATTCTCCTTTGTCTGCGAGATTTACTCTTCCACTCAAGGAGACAAGAACATCGCTCTCCTGCTTCACCTGGATAGAGCTCCAGAGGGCACTGTTCTCCTTCAGTTCTCGAGTGAGCCGTGGCGCTCAACCATGAGCCAGCCTCAGAATGCCCTGGAAGGCTGGACACATCCCTAGGCCCCACCCTGACTTCCAGATCCAGTATGTCCGGGTAGGATCTAAGAATGTGCATTACCAGTGAGTAGTTCCCAGGTAGAGGCTAATGCTGCTGGTCCAGAGACCAACTTTGAGAACCACTGCTCACAAGCACCTAAGACCCTTCTTTGGAGCTTCAGAAGTACAGGTAAAACGAGGCCAGAACATCGCAAGGAGACCTTACTTAAGGCTCAGGAGGAAAACAGTCAAACAACACTCCCCCCAAAAAAACAAAACAAAACACAAAACAGAGCTTATACTGTATGGATCTGAGTTTTGAGAGCCCTCTGAGTTCTGGCTTTCTGATCCATAGGTGGTCTCTCATCCCCAGCTTTCTTTAGGGCAGGTGAACATCCCCTATAAAGAGAGTGAGAAGTTTTATCCCACAGCCTTAGCAGGAATAACACAAATGAGAACATAACACAGAGCACAACACAAGAGCCACATAATCTGAACAAGTGAAATACATATAAAATAGGAAATCTTTTATTTCCTTAACAATGTCTTATTTATTTTATAGCTCCTTCCAATTTCTAGAACAATTTCTTTGTCCCTGGTGTATGCCTAACAAATGTCTGAAGTGAATGGACTTATGGTTTACAACAACGTCTCCTCGTGCACAGAAACACAATCTACTTTGCCGATGTTACTCATTTGTTCTTACCTGGCTCTATTTGTCCAAAGAACTTTGAATCATGTATTATTTTTTATCATTTATTGCCACAGCTTTCCACATAGCACACAGGCTCAACAAATACAGGTCCATTCTTCTTTATCTCTGTACTACGTCTTCCCTGGGTCATTATCTTAGAAACCTGGGCTTAATTACTCATCTTATATCTATTTGTGTCATGGCTTGTCGTGACTATGGGTTGTTTTTGAAGAAAAATATGTATAATTTTTTTTTCTTACAGCTAATCAATCTCTAGTTACTCTTTGATGTCCTCTATGCTCCTCTTGGGAACTAAAATTAAGCTTCCCCACTTATGTTTCCGGTCTTGAGAGAAAGAACAAAAGGGAGTTTAAAGAGTATGAGAGCCAGAGCAAATGAGGGAGACACACAGAGAGACAGAGATGCAAAGTGACTCTTCCCGAAGGATGAATAGCTCCTCCCACCAAACTACACACGCTCTTCAAGACACCTCTCAAGTGCCTCAACCTGGAAGTACAAGTCTCAAGAGGCTGAGTCACCACCCTGGCCCTAAATAAACTGCTTGACCTGGTTCTGAAGGGGATTACTTTTGCCTTAGTCACTTACGGATTATTCCTTTGTGCTTTCAGTTGCGATCTGTCTTATTCACCCAAGGTGATTACTGGACTGAAGTCGCTTTTCTGACATCAACTTCCCGCAACCACGTTTGTTTTTAAAAGATCAATCGGAGGCTGAATAAAGTAGAATATGGCCTCAGGATTCTCATCCAGATTCCAACAAATGGAAAATAGACCAGGTTAGGAAACAAAAGCAAACAAAAAATCATAACAAATTAAAATATACCAGCTGTTGGCCAACCTCAGCCAAAAAGTAATCTTTTCTAAAAGAATAACATCTTGGGGAGGAAACGTCATGCTTGTAGGTCTTTGTGAGATGGAGGGATTGAAGAACATTTAGGCTGATGACTCACGGAGTGAAGACAACTGGTTTATCACATTTGATCCCCATTAATGGCACCGTGAGGAAAATGAATTTCATTTTACACACAAGGGAGCTGAGGTTCAGATTCACTAATGATATCACAGTAAAAATCAGGAAGTAGAACCCAGTCCTCCTAATTCATAGTCTTGTGCTCTAATAAGTATGTATGGGCAAAGTGTCCGCCCTCAAAACTTAAGACAGAAATATCTGCTTGTAGTCAATACTATTAAAAATCTCTCACAAGGGGGGTACCTGGCTAGCTCAGTTGATAGGGCACAGGACTCTTGATCTCAGGGTTATGAGTTCAAGCCCTATGCTGGGCGTAGAGATGACTTAAGAAATAAAATCTTTTTAAAAAAACATCTCCTGGGGCACCTGGGTGGCCCAGTCCTTAAGCATCTGCCTTCAGCTCAGGTCATGATCCCAGGGTCCTGGGATTGAGCCCTGCATCGGACTCCCTGCCCAGTAGGGAGCCTTCTTCTCCTTCTCCCACTCCCCCTGCTTGTGTTCCTCTCTCACTGTCTCCCTCTCTCTGTCAAATAAAGAAATAAAATCTTATAAAAAAATTTTAAATGCTTTATTTAAAAAAAAATCTCCTCTAAGGTTATGCCTAAATTTACATTCACCCATAGAAAACATAGTCATATCATAAAAAAGTCAAGGTTATTGAAAGACAATAATAATATGTGAAGTTGAAAGGAAGATGACAATCAAGAATTAGGTGCTTAGTTCAAAACAATAGCAAATAAAATCTTTTTATCCTTTAATTTCCTCTCAAACTCCCTTCATAGAGTGTGCTATTTGTTATGAATCAAGAGTAATAGACATTTGCTGAAAGCTTCAAGTAGGAAAAATAGAAGCCCAAAACAAAGATAACAGAAAAGGAATCCAGAGAAAACAGGTATAATGTACAAAGCAGAGTAATACACTTTTTTAAAATATTTTATTTATTTATTTGACAGAGAGAGAGCACAAGCAGAGGGAGAAGCAGGCTCCCTGCTGAGCAAGGGAGCCCGACGCAGGCTCCATCCCAGGATCCTGGGATCGCGACCTTAGCTGAAGGCAGACACTTAACGATTGTGCCACCCAGGCACCCCTAGAGTAATATATTTTTTAGATATTATCATTATCTTCAGCAAAACAAGAGAATATATTTCACCCATAAAAACTAAACAGGGTGCTATGAAAAAGGAATCAAAAATTTTTAAAGTTCTTGAAAAATCAGAGTTCTTAAAAATTCAATAGAAGGGCTGGACTACAAGATTAAGTAAACTACAGAACTATAAAAGAACTATAAACTGTAGAATATAAAAGATAAATAGGGGCGCCTGGGTGGCTCAGTGGGTTAAAGCCTCTGCCTTCGGCTCAGGTCATGGTCTCAGGGTCCTGGGATAGAGCCCCGCATTGGGCTCTCTGCTCGGCGGGGAGCCTGCTTCTCCCTCTCTCTCTGCCTGCCTCTCTGCCTACTTGTGATCTCTCTCTCTCTGTCAAATAAATAAATAAAATCTTTAAAAAAAAAAAAAGATAAAGGAGAAAAGACAATAGACTGAGAGAAAAAAATCAAAAATACCTATCAAGTAACTCATAGCAGTTCTAGAAAAAGTGAACAGATAAAACAATGGGAATTAAATTATCAAAGAATTGATATAAAAAAATTCATTTCCATCTGTAAATAATGTTGATTAGCTGCCATTTACTGGGGTCCTCTGATGTGCTAGACACTTTATCATCTACCTCATTTAACCCCTAACAGTCTATAAATTTGATCCTTGCTTACAGTTGAGGTAAGTGATCCTGAGATTAAATGATCTAAAGTGGGGGCGCCTGGGTGGCTCAGTTGGTTAAGTGTCCAACTCTTGATTTCAGCTCAGGTCATGATCTCAGGGTCGTGAGATCGAGTTCCCATGTCAGACTCACACTCAGCGGAGAGACAGCTTGAGATTTTCTCTCTCCCTCTTCCTCTATCCCTCCCTACCCTACTATGTTTCCAAAGCAAATAAATAAATCTTTAAAAAAAAAAAAAGATCTAAAGTGATCCATTAGGGGCACCGGGCTAGCTCAGCTGGGGACAGCATGCGACTCTCGATCTTGGGGTCATGAATTGAAGCCCCATATTGGATGTAGAGTTTACCAAAACAAAAACAAAAGAAAAACAAAACAACAAACAAATGAAAACAGAAAAAAAAATTAAAATAAAGTGATCCATTAGATTAAATTATCTGCCGATAGTCACACGGGATCCTGAAGGGCAGTCTATGCGCCAGTGTCTCTTTCCACTCTACGATTTAGTCTCCCAATAAAACGGAGTTAAACCAGATGATCTCTAAGAACGCATCCAGTTAAAAAACTCTTTAAGATTCTTGAAATCGTTTTACTAATACCTCTGTCAACAGTGCCTGCGAGCCCCAGAACCTTCTATTTCTAGCTATAAATTAGTGAATAAATTGGATTCTCTTTTTTAATTTTTCTTTTTTTTTTTTTTTTAGGATTTTATTTTTTTAAGTAATCTCTATACTCAACGTGGAGCTTAAACTCAGAATACCAAGATCAAGAGTCACATGTTCTACTGACTAAGCCAGCCAGGTCCCCCTCACTTTTTTCTTTCTAAGGCAGGAAAATATTAGCAATTCACTAAAGTTTATTTCAAAGATCATGAAAGGTGGGGCACCTGGACGGTTAATTTGGTCAGTTAAGCATCTGACTCTTGATTTCAGCTCAGGTCATGGTCTCCGGGTTGTGAGATCAAAACCTGCTGTTGGGCTCTGGGCTGGGTGTGGAGCCTGCTTAAGATTCTTTCTCCCTCTCCCCCTCCCTTCCTGTTCTCTCTCTCTCAAAAAAATAAAAATCAGGAAAAGTAAAACAATATTATAGCATATAAAAGAGAGCCCTAGTGAGGTGAGGGGACTAGGGAGAGTCTCACAATGAGTTCCTCTTTTCCACATGTTTAATGAGACTCCATTTCCCCCACTGGCCTGAGATAAATTGCCTCCTGCAACGTACACTGCTATTACCAAAGTAATCTGCTTAAAGATGTTTTAATTAAAATATGAATCATATGCCCTATCTTCCTCATAATTGCTACCATTTGGTTTCCAAAAGGGTCACAGGATGTCTTTGCTGGGGAGTTCATCCATTCACTTTCTTTCACGTTTACTGAGGGCCCACCAATGCCAGACACCATGCCAGGGACCTGTGGCACCATGTGGAACCGGACTCCCTGCCCTCGTGGAGCCTAGAGTAAGTGAGAGACTATGGTTCAAAGAGAAGGTCAGTAAATGAGCAAATTACAGATTTTGAAGAATGCTAGAAAAAGAAAGAACACAGCCTGATGAATGTAGGTTTGTGGGGAAGGACATCTAGATAAGGCAGTGAGGGAAGACCTCTCTAAGCTGAAACCTGAAGATGAAGAGAGGGCTGGGGAGGCAAAGAGCTAGAGCACAGTGTCCGGGCATAGGAGTCATTAATACAAAGTTCCTAAAGTGGGGATGAGTTTAACGTGTTTGACAGACAGCAAAGGCTGGTATGGCTGAAACACCGGGAGTAAAGGGAAGGACCCTATCCGATGAGGCTGGGTCAACATCAGTAAGTAAGTTAAGTACACAAGTCTTCCTTTGTCCCTTGTCAAACATCTATCCCATGTTACCAAGCAGCCACCTGCCAGGAGGGCCAGACTGGGGGCTGTAAGAGGAGGCACCTAGGCCTTTGAGCTACTGGTGATCCTGACACATCCCCCAATTACACGCATGGCTCTAGGAGATCAAGCTCAGGCAGATGACACTTTCCAGTATTTGGTTCTCCTATGGCCATTGTTTCTGAACTCAAAAATACAATAATCCAATAAATCGTTATACTATTTATAATGTGGATAAGCAGTGAGTGTTATTAGCACACCAACTTCTAGTCAAGTCAAACCAAAAAATGGATACAATTTCCAGGGGTTGGTTCTAAAACCTGCTTCTAAGTTCTTCCTGGTTAAGTGGGCGCTAAAGAACCCTTGGCTGAATTATCCCTCTGGTTCACCTTTAAAATGCCCATGAAGACACAATTACAAAAAGATAGAAAGTCCCAACAGGACCTCAAAACAAAAATATCCATCATCAGGTAGGGCAGATCCCAACTATCAGTAAATATCATGTGATTGAGAAACCGTCACTGGCTGGTTCAAGTTATGACCTCTGACACTAAACTCCGGAGCCAAGAGAAAGTAGAACAAAGCCTCTACTAGGTAGGGGATGGATATTAAAAATGTTTAACAACCGGCAGCAAATGGTCACAGATCAATCAGCACAGAGGCCAGCGGCAAACCCCTGCTTTGTGTATAGGAGTATGAGCAGGAAGGAGGTGAATGTCAGACTGTCTTCCTCTAGTCTCACATTCCCATCCACCATGGAGAGTCAGAGACAAACCAAGAGGTCACTCCAAACTATGGAACCTCTTCTGAGGCAGTTAGGGCCACTGCCACACCCCTAAACCCGGCTATAACTTTCTCTCTATCCGTTCTCAATCTACAAATCTTAGAAATGTAGCATGACCAGTGAGGGTATCTAACACTGCTTGCAAGCTCAGGAGAGCTCAGGAAACAAGTGTTGCTCCCTAGGCATTGCAGTTTTTCATGCTTCTGGTCAAAATAAAATAAAACAAAAAAATCACAAGCTGATTCAGATTATCCAGGAAAAATTCTCCGTAACGTTAAGGGATAAGCTATCAGATCCAAAAGAAGAGCCAGCCAGGATGCCTGGCTGGCTCAGTCGGTATATCCTGAGACTCTTAATCTGGGGATTGTAAATTTGAGCCCAGGGTTGGGTGCAGAGATTTTTTTAAAATAAAATCTTTCTTAAAAATAAAATCTTTTAGGAACGCCTGGATGGCTCAGTCATTGGGCGTCTGCCTTCGGCTCAGGTGATGATGATCCCAGGGTCCTGAGATCAAGTCTTGCATCAGGCTCCTTGCTCAGTGGGGAGCCTGCTTCTCCCTCTGCCTCGGGCTTCCCCTGCTTGTGTCCCTACCCCAACAAATAAATGAAAAAAATCTTTAAAAAATTAATTAATTAAAAATTTAAAAATCAAATCAAATATTTTAAAAAAACAAGAAAAAAACAAAACAAAACAAAAAGAGCGAGCCTTAATCTAAGAGGACTGAACTTGAGCACCTGAGAAATACTTCTGGCTACAGCTGAAACCACACCTCCACTCCACTGATTCAGAGAGGAGTTCAAAGGCCCTCAAGTGTGGAGGAGGCAGGAAAGATTGAAATCTGGAAATTAAGTTGGAACCATATCTTTTACCTTACTCTAAGAAAATTCCAAGCCAATCAAAGATTTAAATGTAAAATATGAAGTTCTAAAAAGAAAACACATGGGAACTTTTCTATAACTTTGAAGTGATAAAAACCTTACTAGCTATGTTTAGTAGTCATTAAAAAAATTGGCTAATTGGTAAATTTCACTACATTAAAAAAAACAAAGAAAAGCTTCTCATGTGGGGGGGCAGTGAGGGGAGATTATAAGTGAAGTCAAAAATAAATGACACCAGGGGCACCTGGGTGGCCCAGTCCATTAAGCCTATGCCTTCAGCTCAGGTCATGATCTCAGGGTCCTGGGATGGAGCCCCGCATCCGGCTCCCTGCTCAGCTGGGAGCCTGCTTCTCCCTCTCCCCCTGCCTGCCGCTCCCCCTGCTTGTACTCTTTCTCTCTGACAAACAAACAAACAAACAAACAAACAAACAAATAAATAAATAAAACCATCAACCATATTAGAAATAAATGATAAATTACACCCTGAAAGAAATCTTTACAATTAACATCACAGAAACAGAGCTATTCTCCCTAATATTTAAAGAGTTCCTAGAAAAAAACAAAACCAAAAACCAACACACAGGTTAAAAAAAGGGCAAAGAATACGAACAAACTATTCACAGAAAAGAAAGTACAAATGACTCTACATTAATGAAGAGTTGTGTTACCTCACTCATACTGAAAGAACTGCAAATTAAAACTATCCTGAGATACTATTTTTTTCCTCTACTAGCTTGGCAAAAATGAAAAAAAAAGTAACAGCGAGGCTATGGAATGGCCACTTTACTTAGATTGTTGGTAAGAGTTTAAATGGACCCAACCCCAGGGGAGAGCTCCTTGTCACTACTGAGGTTACTAATGCCAATTCCTTTCATCAGCAATCCCATTTCTGGGCATTTATCCTGCACCTATAAGTACATACCTTTAAAATGACACGTGTATACAGAGTTATTCATTGTATTATTGTGACAGCAAAAGATTGGACCCAAACATCAAACACCAGGGACCATTATGATAATACAACTGCATATAATAGAATACTATGCAGTTGCAAAGATCAATGGAGAATTATTCCTAAAGCAATTTGAAAATATCTCTAAGATATAGTGAGTGGGGGAGAAAGCATGTTGCAGAACAAAGAAAAATAGTATTATATAACCATATATATAATGTTACATATAATGACAATATAACACCTCCTGTATATAAAAGGGAAAAGAATAAGAATCTACTACCTTTGTGGGCAAATAAAAAAGTTCTAGAAGAATCCTATGCTGGATATTCTTGATTTTGTTCCTCCACCTCTAATGTTCAACCTTCTCCCCCCTCACTCTTGCCCAGCAGGCTGAACATTATGCTTTAGGAAGGCCCTCTCTCACTTTGGGCTGGATTTGCAATAGGGAGGTAGAACACGAGAATGGAGGGCAGAAGAGTGTGATGGGTGCTCTTTATTTTCCAGCCACAGCTACCAGTGGGCAGCAGTTGCCTAAAACCCTCTCTAGTTCCAGTAACTGTTCCCTACCTTTGCACCTTGAGCCGCAGCAATCACGTCTCCCCCACACACCTGCTTGTGAGTGCTTGATCATCCTGAGGTGGTCTTACCTAACCATGCACAAAACTCTGTAAATAGTCCCGCCATCAGAATGTTCTCAGCTACCCCACTTGAGCTTGCCATCTAGTTCATGCTGGATCCAAGACTGACACGGATTATTGAGCTGATGGATTTTAGGGACAAAAATGGAGATTGTTTTTTCATTGTACACTGCTTTATGCTTTTTGGTTTCTGAAACATACAAGTCCACGGCATATTTAAAATTTTTAACATAAGCTTTTTTAAACTTTTATTTTAAAATAATTACAGATTCATGGAAACTTGCCAAAACAGTAGAAACAATGGAGTCAAGGTCTCCTGTAGCCTTCGTCCAGTCTTCCCCCAATAATTACATCTTATATAACTATAGTAAAATATAGGACAATAATAAAGTCAGGAAACTGACATTGGTACTATATAATGGCATAGTTGTTTTTTTTTTTTTTTTAAGATTTATTTATTTATTTGAGAGAGAGAGGGAGGGCAAAGGGACAGAGGGAGAGATCTTTTAAGCAGACTCCGCACTGAGCACGGAGACCAAAGCAGGGCTCGATCTCATGCCCCAGATCATGACCTGAGCCAAAATCAAGTCTGTGGTTCAACGGACTGAGCAACCCAGGAACCTCTATACTATACAACGGCATAGTTTTATGCCATTTTATCATGTGTGGATTCATGCAACCCTGCTGTAATCAGGATACAAAACTAGCCCATCACCACGAAGCTCTCCCTTACACTACTCCTTCGCCATCACACCCACCATCTCCCCTACAAATCCCTAACCCCTGGCAGTCACTAATCTGTTTTCCATCTCTATAATTTTGTCATTTTGAAAATGTCATATCAGTGGAATTGTATAACATGTGGCCTTTTAAGATTCACTTTTTTTTCATTTAGCACAATGCCCTTGAGATCCATGAAGCTGTTGTACCAACAGTATGTTCCTTTTTCATTGTGGAGTAGTACTTCACGGTCTCAATGTGCCGGGTTTATTTAATCATTCCGTTATCAAGGGACATTTTGATTGTTTGCAGTTTGAGGATATGACATATAAAACTTCTATGAACATTTGTGTACAGAGTTTTGTGTGGACATGAATTTTCATTTCTCTGGGATAAATGCCCCGGTGTATGATTCTAACTCATACACTAAGTATGTGTTTAGTACTTTAAGAAACTATTCTCCAGAGTGGGTATCATTTTACCTTCCCACCAGCGATGTGTGAGAGATTCCATTACTCCTAACCATTGCCAGCATTTAGTATTGTCACTACATTTTATTTTAGCAGTTAGATGCACAGCATTATCCTACTAGAGTTTTCATTTGCATTTTCCTAATGGCTGATGATGTTCAACGTCTTTTCCTGTGTTTATCTGCCATCCAAATATCCTTTTCAGCGAAATGTCTCTTCATGTCCTTTGCTCATTTTTTAAAAGATGTTTATTTTTAAGTAATCTCTCCATCCAGTATGGGGCTTGAACTTACAACCCTGAGATCAAGAGTCACATGCTCTACTGACAGAGCCAGCTAGGCGTCCCCACCTTTGCCCATTTTCTAACTGGATCTTTGAACATATACTTGGTTGTTTTTTTTTTTTGAACATATACTTGTAAAAAGTTTATGGATTTACACGGGAAATGCAAGTTTATTTTGTAAGCATGAAGGAACTATAGGAGGGCTATTTGATGACGTAGCTGTTTAAATGCAGATGCAGGAGACAGAACGAGGATGATGCTAAGACAAATACTTAGGAAGTAACATCAAGTGTAAACACACAAGGGAGGAAGGAAGAGGGGAAAGGAGGAGGGGAGTGAGGGGCCGTGGACAGAGGAAGAAAAAGTGGAAACAGAGCAAGGGCAAAGAGATCAGGACAGAACAGGAAGAACAGAGAAGGGGGAGAAGCAAGAGATATAGTGTCTTCAAGGCTAAGCACACTCTAGAACGAGGGCTGGTATCAAGGGTAGAAAGCAACTCCAAGACAAAAGGGCAAGGTTGTCCATACAGAAGTTTTTGGGGGTAGCTTGGCTGGCTCAATCAGAAGAGGATGCAACTCTTCATCTTGGGGTCATGAAGCGAAGCTCCACATTGGATTACTTAAATAAACAAAACTTAAAAAAAAAGTTTTTGGTATTATAAAATTGAATTGTAACCTGCAAAGTGATGAAGACTTTGACTTCCTTTAAACTAAATCTAAGCTGACTGCTAGTGGTGGGGTTGCAAGAGAATTGGGAGTCAAGGGAAATAATCTTTAAGATTTTATTTATTTATTTATTTATTTAAGAGCTAGAGCAAGGAGATGAGCAGAGGGAGAGGGAGAGAAACTCAAGCAGACTCAGCACTGAGCACAGAACCCAACGCAGGGCGGGATCTTACAACCCCGAGATCACGACCCAAGCTGAAATCAAGAGTTGGTCGCTCAACCGACTGGGCCGCCCAGGCACCCCAGGATATGATCTGACAAAGCTTTGACAAGCTCTTTCATCTGTGGATTGGGAAATCAAATCATCTGCCTCTCCTATCTCTTGGGGGCTATATCCTATAAAACACTTACTAGAAAATACTTTTGCACCTGAAAGGTCTTACAAATAAAAATTGTGATTGTTAATATTATTATGATTTTGTGTTCTTCACATTACAATTAAATTCAAATACTCTATAAATGAAACTGTAACATACATAAGTGTGTAGGGCCACAGAGAACAAGGTGGGGTAAAGGACACAAGAAAGGCTTGAGTTAATGACCTGGGAGTCCTTCAATGAAAGCCACCTCTCAACCTCTTTCTTCCTGTAACGGGAATGAGAGGAAGCCTGGGATCATCCAGCAGTTGGCAGGATGGGAAATTCCTGAGGTGGTTTCTCATATTCAACTCTCTTCTCAATCCCAGTTAGACGTCAATCCAAAGGAACTCTCCTCTTCCCCGAAGCCACCATCCTGATCAAAATCCTTATCAGTACATTCTGGAATTTCTACATCAGCCTCTAACTCAGCAGACCATCAATATTTCCCCTCGACTGCTCTTCCTGATTTCACCATCTCAGTCAATGACAAGGTTATCCTTTTGGTGTAAACTTTTCAGTTTCCAAACTTTGAAGTCATTCCTGAATCCTCCTACTCATATCCAGGACTACACTGTGACATCGTGGGCCCTAGGCACTTTGCCTTCGTGGGTCTCTTTCTCCATCAGAAAAAATTTAGGGGTGACTGGGTGGCTCATATGGTTAGGCGTCTGCCTTCAGCTCAGGTCATGATCCCAGGGTCCTGAGATCAAGCCCCGCATTGGGCTCCCTGCTCGGCAGGAAGCCTTCTTCTCCCTCTCCTCCTCCCTCTCCCCCATTCTCTCACTGTCTCTCTCTGTCAAATAAATAAATAAAATCTTATTTAAAAAAAAATACATACAGTGTTATATTAGTTTCAGGTGTACAATAGAGTATTTCAACACTTCCATATATCACCCTGTGCTCATGTTGTTTTAATTATTTTTTTCTTGTTTTATACAAATATCGGTATCAGAGGCCCAGTTATGGCTTCTGCTGTGGGCAGGTGGGGCTCTTGGCAGTGATGGCGGCCAAATGAGGGCAAGTCCATCCTGTTCAGTTTACACCTAGTTCTGTCCCTGCTACTCTGGCGCCTTTGTAGGTAAGCTCATTGAGAAAGCATCAGAGTAACTGAAGGAAGAAATCAACTGGTATCCACGGGACAGGTTATCTTGTCAACTCATCTATTAAGAGCATCATCTGTACAATATACTCTGTGTCTGTTCCGAACCATCCCTTAACATACTTCTCCTTCATTGCCTTCATGATACCGGTTTTCCTGTATTGTTTTCCCCAAGTCTCTAACAAGCTGGACAACCTGTTCACTACTGTTTATGAATCACTTGAGATCTGAACAGTCTCTTCTTTCACACAAAGTGACAACCAGAGGTACTGTTCAAAGTTCTGCCACCTGCAGGATTTCCCTTCCCCGTGATCTTTCAGGGCCACCCTCGGATGAAGCTGTATGCCAGACGCTACAGATTCTAGCATATTAGAAGATCCCACAGTATAGCAGGCCCAGACTCCTTCATCAAGTGGTCATCGAAATCTTCCCCTGGGGCCTTGTATATGCAGTGAGGAAGGGCAGTGAAACTGGGGACCAGGCAATGTGGGAGGCTGAGTCATTCACTTGGCAGTTCACTGGACCCTTGGGTCTGCATGGGACTGACCGCATAGACCTTATTTCCATTTATAATGCAATGCTGCACATACACGGTTTTGTGGTTCCGTGGAGGCTCCCATCTATGTTGGGTAGTTGGGTCACACACATATAGGGTGGCCCATGGTAAGGCTTTTAGGCTCTACCAAGCCACAGGAGCAAGCCAGAGCTGCTTTCAAATGGGAATAATTGCCAGCAGGCATGAGTTTCCTACTGGGGCTTGCCAGAGGTTCCTTAAAACATTCTATTGGTCATAGATCAATAGAATGGGCCATAAGGATCAAGTGGCAGGCAACTTACACCACAGCCTGCACCTGCTTCAGAATGCTTTCTTGCTCTGAATCCTACTCAGAACTATCAGTTTTACAGCTTACTAGGTAAATGGGTTGGAACATCATGCTCAAATGTGGCATCTGTTGCTTCCAAAATCCAGAGAACCAACGTACATTATGCCTTCTGTAGTGGTGAATGCAATGCAGCAACTTGTCTCTCACTTTAAAGAGCCATGCCTCAGACTACTGCACTCGTCAAAACATCACATGTGTGACAGGTCCCTGAACTTTCATAGACTTTACCTCCTACCTTCTGGCGTAACTGTGACTTACTAAGGCATGTAGGATACTTGCTACTTCCTGTTCCCCAGTTCCAATCAGCATTATGTCATCACTGCAGTAGATCAGACTGATGGTACGGAGACTATCAAGATGATCAAAGTCCCTTTGGGCTCTTTTACAACAGACAGCAGGAGAGTTCACCAGGCCTAGAGGCAAATCAGTAAAGGTATATTGTTGCCCTGCCTTGCAAAGGCAAACAGCTTCAAAGTGCTTGTCATTGTTATTAATGATGAGGATGGAAAAAAAGCATTTGCTGGGTCAATACCTATAAATGGATACATAGGGCTATATTGATCTGTTTTAGTAATGATACCACAACCAGGCCACGGTTATAATTGGCATTACTATCTGTTTAAATTTGCAATAATATCTAATCATCTCCATAACCCATCTTTTATACTAGCCAAAGAAGCAAGTAGGAATGGGGATGTGACAGAATCAGACCACTACAGCTTTCAAGTGTTTGATGGTGGCACCAACCTCTAGAATTCTTCCGGCAACAGGGACTTCCTTTTGGCTTACTGTCTTGAAGGGGAGAGTTTTCGCTTGACTTTTTCTATAATAGTAACCACAGTGTCTTCTGCTCTGTGACTATAGAAGATATGCTCTTTTCCTTCAAAAGCTTCTACCCAGGCTTTCTGATTATCCACTTAAGTTGGAAACCCACAGTTTCATTTCTCCTTTATCCTTTGTACACACTCTGGGACTGTCAAAAGAAGCCAGGTGGCTCCATGATCTATATAATCATTATTACCACCATAATGGCTGAATGCCGCAACTACTTGATCTGTCCTCCTCCTGTGCTTTATCTCATGCCCACGTGTCAATAATCTGAATAATCATAATGCTGCTATATGCCAGGGATTATGTGTCCCATTTTCCACCGGCAAATAAGTCTATGCTCTTCAAATAGATGGGCAACCCCAACTCAGAATCCCATTCTAAATGTCTATTTTCTGGGGCCACTTGTGATAGCAATTTTTATGTCAGTCAAGATACCAGAAAGAAAAAGATGGCACGCTAAAATTGGATAGTTTAGGGGTTCCTGGCTGGCTCAGTCCATGCTGCATGTGACTCCTGATCTCGGGGTCATGAGTTCGAGCCCCACATTGGGTATAGACTTTACTAGGAAGAAAGAAAGAAAGAAAGAAAGAAAGAAAGAAAGAAAGAAAGAAAGAAAGAAAGAAAGAAATAAATTGGCTAGTTTAAGGAGTGTTTAAAAAGAGACTTTTAAGGGGTACTTGGGTGGCTCTGTTGGTTGGGTGTCTGCCTTTGGCTTGGGTCATGATCCCAGATCCCTGGGATCAAAGCCCTCGTCAGGCTTCCTGCTCAGCAGGGAGCCTGCTTCTCCCTGTCCCTCTGCCTCACCCCTCCACTCGTGCTCTCTCTCCTCTCTCTCTCAAATATATAAATAAAATCTTAAAATAAATAAATAAAATAAAAAGAGACTATTTACAAGGAACTGAGTAGGGTATAGGGAATCTACAAAGCACGGTACACCATCCTAAGGCTAGAAAGAGCATGACATCATTACCACCTCTAGACTTGAAGGAGCATTAAGAATGTCCTTTAGGAACTGGAAGAAAGAAAGGTCTGTATGTACAGAATCATCAGACTATCTCTACTTATCCTCCGTCTGCCCATGGTGACCCCACAGGAAAGGAGCCAGGGGAATAAATCTGGACTCTTCTTTCAGGGATTCCCACTATACAACTCCAATTGGAAGCCAAAAGGCAGGGACACTCATAGATGTAATCATACAGTGAGCCCCCCAGGTCACAGAACAGGGTGGAGCAGGATAGTGAGTGAATCTAGAGGGACAAATGGAAGATGGCCTATGGTTTTAAAAAATTAACTTGTGTGTGTTTACGCTGGGTCCCCTCACATAGATTGTAAACCTCTTGGGGCAGAGACTGCCTTATCCTTCCATGGATCCTCCCATGGCACCTGAGACAGCCTGGCATGACTGAATGAATGAAAGTACTTCAATGTTCATAGCCATGCCATAACATGTCCATAAACCAAATTACAAAGCATGATTTAAAAAAAAATTATGTGAAGGAAAAAAAATCTGCCCTAGGTATCGTACCCAATTCCAAAGTGATTGGTACACAGCGGAAAAGAGCACAGCATTACAAAATGACTGGATCAAGTGAAAGAAACTCTGACAGCATTTAATATATTCCCAGCTGAACAAAGATTTCAGCTGTCCTTGAATGATTTCATAGGTAGGCGTCAGCCAGTCCAGTCCCCACTTTTGATGAGCAGGGCTTCAGATGAAATCAGGTCACCCAGCTTGTGGCTTTAAAGTAATAGCTGCGTAACGGATAGTAATTTCCCATCTATTATGCTAAGGATCCCTTTCCGATGGCTTTTTGTGCATTCTGCTAAGTGACTCTGATTTTCATTTCCCCAACACATTTTTCTTCCCTGAATGCCCTTCCAATATGCCCTGTTTTGACAGTTAATGGCTTAGTACAATTTGCAAGGATTTGCTTGTCTCTGCTACAGATTGATTCTTTTTATCTCACTTTGATTTGTTGGGAAGCACTTGACCTCCTATCAGTGATAGGAGAGGCGTAGAGGTCTTTTTCTGCAGATGATAGACAAGAGGCAATTTTATCACACTGTATCACAGAATTTGAAGAGTAAGGAAGAGAGAGCAGAGGGTTGCCATAAGAAAATCAATCACCCAAGTGTATTGCTGCAGAATGTGTGCCTGGACACATACAAATAGTCAAAACAAAGAAGGGCTTAAATACAGAGAGCATGTCATTACCTTCTCAACTTGGGGCCATATAGATTGATATACACATTTTAACTTAGTATCAACATGAAATCAAAGGGCTATGTTCATCTCTCATGACCATAGGTGGCACAGTAAAATAATATACTACTATAATATACTACTGAGTGATACTGAGCTAGAATGACAATTATTCCCCTTGAGGATTATATTTTAATTTTTCTAAGTCTTCGTTATTGAAGAATAACATACATACAGTAAAGTGCAATCTTTTTTTTTTTTAAAGATTCTATTTTTTTGACACAGAGAAAGAGATCACAAGTAGGCAGAGAGGCAGGCAGAGAGAGAGGGGGAAGCAGGCTCCCCGATGAGTAGAGAGCCCGATGCGGGGCTCGATCCAGGACCCTGAGATCATGACCTGAGCCGAAGGCAGAGGCTTTAACCCACTGAGCCACCCAGGCGCCCCAGTAAAGTGCAATCTTAAAAGTACAGTTCAATATACATACATGTGCATATATGCACATAACTCTCACCAGATCAAAAAGTAGAACATTTTCAGAACTCTAAAAAGTTCCCTTCTGCTCACTTTTAGTCCTACCTTGAAGGGTGTCCACTATTCTGACCTCTATCAACACATATTAACTTTGCCTGCTTTTTTTTTTCATTTAAATGGAATCATACTGTATTTCCATTTTGTATCCAGTTTAGTTTTTGCTCACCACTGTGTATATCACTAGATTATTCACTTTCACCGCTGAGGAATATTCTATTGTATGTATATACCACAATTTATTCATTCTATCACTGATGGGCATTTCATTCCTTTGAATAAAACTGAACAAACTGCAAATAAATATTTAATAAATTGTACTCAGATATAAATTACAGAATAACCTCTTACCAGAAATTAAGAGATACACTTTCCTCTTCTATGCATATCCAGTGGTAGTTTTGAAAATGCCTTTCTTTCTCTGTGATAGCAACACCTAGTGGCCTAAGAAGGCTATGGTTCCGGATGTGTGCATTTAGATTTGGAAACAGTGCCTTTTTTTATAACAGACCTCCGATAGCATCTAGATGTCCATTAAAACCACATAACAACGTCTGGGCCCCACTAGAAATCATTTAAATCAGAATCTTTGGAGGTGAGAGCCCAGGACTGGTAAATTATAAAAGCTGTCTTGGTGATATTAATGTGCAGCCAGCGCTAAGAACTACAATCTAGAACGGCTTTTGCTGAACATCATAATTCCCTGGAGGGGTTGTTCAAACAGAGATTGCTGGACCCCACCCCGAGTGTATTTCAGTGTATCTGGGTGGTGCCCCAAAATTGCGTCTCTATCTAGTTCCCAGGTGATGCTGATGCCGCGGGTCCTGGGACCACAGAATGAGAACCAATAATCTAGACCAACTCTGTTATTTCACATAAGAAGAAAGGCCGGGCATTTGAAGTAACTTGCTGGAGTCGTAGAGCCAGTTAGGGACTTGTAATTAGAATGGAGCCTCACAGTCACTTTTCCTCTCATCTGATAGAGGTATAATTGAGTATCTCTGAATGTTACATCATCTGAAGCTGTTAAAAGACCGGCTATTTCCCTCCAACAGAAAATAAAATAAGGAGATGTTTAAGGGGTGGGTGAGAGTACCTCTTTTCCATAAACCTATCCACAAGAACTTAGGCATTCCAAGGAAGTGAGCAGATCACATACTACAGGCCAGCAGGGATGGGAAACAGAGTCAGCTTGAACTCTGATCCCTGCTCAGGAATGGATGCATCTGTCCTCTCGTTCCTCCCGTCCTTCAACTGCCCCCTAAAGGCTGAGCTGCCTCGACCCAGATGGGCCATGTGGTCCCAAGTCACCCGGTCAGAAGTCAGGAGACCTCTTGGCCAATACTCTGTCTCTCCCACATGTCTCTCAGAGCACAAGATTAATGCATCTTGCTGAGTTTCTCTATGGCTCCTAAGTCTTGCCCATATTTGCCCCTTACAAAAGAATGTTTCCAAATATGGCCACATATTGCACCACACCTGAGGTTTAGACAGCTCTGTGCCCAAGGATCCACAGCCTCATGCTGTCAAGAGGAGTAAGCCCATTCTCCCAGCTTTGCTAAACATGCTGTAATGACACAATGCACCCACAGCTTGGACGTTGGCCTGCTGAGCCATTCTGGGCCACCCTCTTGGCTCCAGGAACTCTCTCAACATGGCAGAAGAGCTTTGTCTAAGGGGCCAGAAGATCAGTATTTTAAATACACATCACAGGTGATTCTAATGTAAGCCAGGTGTGGGGACCACTGCCCAATATCATATTATTGAGTAAACATTAATCTTAGTTGCTGTTGTTTTGGGGGGGTGGGGTTTAATGGCATTGTACAGCAATCTTCATTGTGTCTACACTTTTGGGCAGTGTAAAAAGTATTTTCAACTCAAGATTCAAGCAGGAATGGGGACGCCTGGCTGGCTCAGTCGATAGAGCATGTGACTCTTGATCTCAGGGTTGTAAGTTCAAGCCCCACGTTGGGCATAGAGTTTACTTAAAATATAAACAAACAAACAAAATCTTAAAAAAAAAACAAAGGTTTCAAGCAGGAACGAATTCATGCTACCAAATGAAAAGAGAGAAAAGAAACTGCATCAGCCAGAGCCTACAGCTATAAGGCAATTGCACATAAGATAGTAAAAAATGTGCTCTGTAAAAAATAACTGATGCAGACTCATTTTTGAATAAAAGCAGAAGATGTAAAGACTCTGATGATGGTATACCCATCACAGAAGAAAACAGAAATTCCTAATATAAAATTTCACACTATCTTACCTATCGAGGCAATGTGCTGGACTACATGCTCTCTACATGTCTTCCAAATCTAAAATTTTACTCCAACAAAACTGTGTGCACAAGGTTGCTCTAAGACTTTCATAAATGGCGCAGCATGTAGCTGGGAGGGGCAAGAGATAGTCTGTCACGCGTCAGGACTCCAAACCTCTGTGGCTACCAGAGGGATTATTATGTCTGCACATGATTAATTACTTAATGGGAAGACTATTTTTTAATTGAGGTATATTTATCATATAATATCATATATATATCAATAAAACAAGCCACAGACTGGCAGAATAATATTTCCAAGTTATATCTAATAAAGGATTTATATAGAAAAGATACACAAAGAAATCTTACAACTGAATAATAAGAAAACAACCCATTTTTTTTTTTTTAAGTAGGCTCCATACCCAATATGGGGCTCGAACTCACGACCCTGAGATCAAGAGTCACATGCTCTACTGACTGAGCCAGCCAGGCACCCAACCTGATTTTTAAAATAGGCAAAATAGGGGTGCTTGGCTAGTTCAGTCAGTAGGGCATATGTCTATTGATCTTGGGGGTGTTTGAGTTCAAGCCCCACATTGGGTGTAGAGATTACTTAAAAAAAATGAAAAGTTAAAAAATTTTAAAAAGCAGGCAAAATATCTGAATAAACATTTCACCAAAAATGATATACAACTGGCAGATAAGCACATGAAAAGACACTGAATCAATATCATCAGTCATTAGGAACACAAAAATTAAAACCACTGTAAGACTCTACACCCACTAGAATGGCGATAATCAAAATGGACTGACAATCACAAATGGTGAGGATGTGGAACCTCCCCCATGTGGATTGTACAGCAGTATGGCTGCTTTGGAAAACGGTGTGGTAGTTTCCCAAAAACTTAACATACATTTACCGTATGATCCAGAAAGCTCTCTCCTAGGTATGTATGTACCGAAGAAAAATGAAAACATATGTTCACGTGAAGACACATAAATGTTCACAACAGAATTATTCATAACAGCTATAAAGTATGGGATGCCTGGGTGGCTCAGTGGGTTAAGCCTCTGCCTTCACCTCAGGTCATGATCTCGGGGTCCTGGGATCGAGCCCCACATCGGGCTCTCTGCTCATCAGGGAGTCTGCTTCCCCCTCTCTCTGTGCCTGCCTCTCTGCCTACTTGTGATCTCTCTCTGTCAAATAAATAAATAAAATCTTAAACAAACAAGCAAAGAAAAACAGGTATAAAGTAGAATTGAATGAGGAAACAAATTAGTCTGTCCATATAATGCGGTGCTATTCAGAAAAAAAAAAAAGAGAGAGAGAGAGAGAGAGAGAGAGAGAAAGAGAGGGAGGGAATGATGAACTCCTCATACATGTTACTACATGGATATATGTCAAAAATGTTATGTTAAATGAAAGAAGCCAGACTTAATGACTACCTATTTTATGATTTCACTTCTATGGAAGGTTCCTAATAGGCAATTTTATAGACACAGAAAGGAGATCAGTCGCCTGAGGCTGGGGGCGGGAATGGGAAATGACTAAAACTGGTCATGACAGATCTTTCTGAGGTGATGGCAATGTCCTAAAACTGGATTGTGATAATTGCACAACGCTGTAAATTTACCAAATCACAAATTTTACACTTAAAATGTGTGAATTTCATGGTATGTAGATTATACCTCAAAAAAAGCATTTAAAAAGTACAGAGACAAAATTATCACTACGTTGTAGAAAAAACTTTCATAGAATTTTACAGAATTTACAGCACAATGAGGCTGATGGTTTTATCGGTGGTTCCCAACCATTCCCAGGCCAAGAATCCCTTTTTAACAGCCAAAAACAATGACGGCCTTATAGATCCTAATTGAGCCTTTAGTATAAATCAAGGAAATATATAATTTCAAGAGTATTGTGAATTTGCATTAACTAATCACATCCACTACATATAAAAATAGTAGACAGATATGCAGGACATGTTATTATTCAGTCTACGGACAGTGCTAAGTGCACCTGTGGATCATGGGCTTCATGCATAATGGTGGGGTCAGCGGCCCCAGAGTTGAAACTCTCTCAAAATCTTTTTGCCAGGGGCGCCTGGGTGGCTCAGTGGGTTAAAGCCTCTGCCTTCGGCTCAGGTCATGATCTCAGGGTCCTGGGATCAAGCCCCGCATTGGGCTCTCTGCTCAGCAAGGAGCCTGCTTCCCCCTCTCCCTCTGCCTGCCTCCCTGCCTACTTGTGATCTCTCTCTCTGTGTCAAATAAATAAATAAAATCTTTAAAAAAAAAATCTTTTTGCCACCCAATGCAGCACTGAACAAAAAGAGCAAAAATACTCCTGTAAGTTCAGTTCCATCGTGCGTGCAGTCCTCTCTGCAACCGGTTTACAGCTGGGAAGAACACGATTGACTTTTGGAATATGTGTGGGCAAAATGTACTTGACAAGTAGCTCACAGGAAAAGAGGAAGGTCGTATGACTGGAAAAATACAGAAAAGTTGACTGGTTGGATCCTTGTCCAAACAAAGGAGGGAGCTGTTTTGTGGATTCCTGTTTGGGCTCCAGTCTGTCCCCCAGGGCCCACTTCAGTTGTAACCGATGTGTTCTAATAGTCCTACAGCGCAAACCCTGTATTAAATGATCGTGACCATGCTGCGTCCCCCCCTTACCCTCAGGGAGCCTCCTTCCTCTGGGATTTTCATACTCTGTAGGACATCCTCTCATCTTTACCGACAGTGGCCGAGCAGCATTAAGTATTTCTGGAACTGGGGTGCCTGAGTGGCTCAGTCGTTAAATGTCTGCCTTTGGCTCAGGTCATGATCCCAGGGTCCTGGGATCGAGCCCCACATCGGGATACCTGCTCTGCAGGAAGCCTGCTTCCCCCTCTCCCACTCCCCCTGCTTGTGTTCCCTCTCTTGCTGTGTCTCTGTCAAATAAATAAAATCTTAAAAAAAAAAAGTATTTCTGGAACTACCGATTGAGGACTTTCCATGTATAAATCAATCACTTATTAGGATCTGAAACGTACTGTTTTCATTGCCAAAAAATGGGTTCCAAAAGCGGTTCCAGGTTATTTATAAGAACCACTTGTTTGTTTCAGTAAGTCTTGTTTTTGTCCCTGTCCACTGGCAGCCGCTCACGCTGCACCTGCCTCGTTCAGCTGGCGGCCGCAAGTGTTGCAAAGGCAAGAAACATAGGAGAAACTTCTTTTGAAACAGTGTATGTGACTGTTCAGTTGCACTTCCAAATAGTATGTTCAGTAAGCTTTTTGGTGACGCATAATAAATACACTATTCTTCCTGTGTTACCAGATGTTCTGGACACTCTGTGGTGTATTTTTTTTTTTTTCCAGAATAACAATTGGACCTCTTGCTTTAGAGTACTTCTCCAGAACACATACTGAGTATACTATGTAAAAGCGTAAATAACATGGTTGAAAGGTCAGTTTATCTTGTGTTTCCTGACTTTGCGGACATGCTGTAATATCCTCGGCTAAGGGACGTCACTTTCATCCTTTAGGAGACCATCTTTCCTAACCTCACCTGGTCCTGGCAATTTCCTCAGGGCCAATTCATTTCCTTTATTGGTCATTTAGGTCATTGTTCCTCATGCTACCATGATTTTTCAAGGAAAAAACTCTTTTACAGATTAAAGAAAACATGTTCCACAAATAAATTTGTGGCTAGATTAAAATAAAAATAAAAAGTGGGATAATAAACAAGGTCATACTCAATTATAGGAAAACTTGCATGTGTAATGTAAACATGCAAATTTATAATTTAAATAAAAGTTCAGTGTAATGGAATATGCTTTTCTAATTAACTTTCTCTTCTTAATTCACTATGTAATTTTAAAATAGAAATTTTTTGATCATTTGATTTACTGACGTTTCTGAGTTTCTCTGTGTGTGATATTAATTATAGTTAGCATTGTGCCATTACTCGGGGTTTTTTTTTTAAAGATTCTAATTATTTGTCAGAGAGAGAGAGCACGCAAGCAGGGTGGAAGAGCAGGCAGAGAGAGAAGTACGCTCCCAGTTGAGCAAGGAGCCCGATATGGGACTCGAACCCAGGATCCTGGGATCATGACCTGAGCCGGAGGCAGCCGCTTAACCGACTGAGCCACCCAGGCGTCCCTGCCATTACTCAGTTTTAACAAAGGAATGAAAGGCAGTTTGTAAAGTTGTTAGTGTCAGAAATATTGTTTCTAAAGCTTTTTTACCACACTCACATCTGTGTATGTTGTCACTGAAGGGTCTATCCTTAGCAAGTACTAAAAATAGCCAATAGCAGTTCTGGGATTTCTTGTACAAATGCTTTCATTGGAGGGGTCTGCTTCTTCTCTTTCAATGTTAATATAATTCTATATAAAGTTTTTTTTTTCTTTTTCTTAACCCAAGAATTTTCAGTTTACCCACTTCTCACCCCAACAGAGCCTCTTAGGATAATTTGAAAGAAAATCTCAAAACCAAAATTTATAATATAGTATCTGTAAACATCATGAATGGAACACCTACTATAGCCAGGAGCTTCATAGACACTATATTTAACACTTCCACTACATGCTATGGTGAGTGCTGTGAAATGTATAAGCCCGATGATTCACAGACATGTACCCTGGGGCAAATAACACATTATATGTTAATTAAAAAAATAAAGTATAAAAGAAAAAAAAAAAAGCTTCCAGAAACCTTATACTCTAGAAGTCACCATCCTCATTTTACACATAGGAAAAGTACATACAAGGTAACTTCATCAAAAGTCAGGAAACTGGTCCAGGGTCACACAATGAGTAAGAGGCTGGGTTAGGATGTAAACATCCTTCTGCCTCCAAGTCACTCTACCTCCTACTCGCTTGAATTGAGATTTATGTTGCTTTATTTCAAGGCATGGTTTTGACAACAGTATACTGTTAAGTGCTTTAAGTTATAATTATTTTCAAATTCGGGTAACATTTACATACAATAAACTAAACAAATCCTAAGTGTTGAATTTCTTAAAGATTTTATTTACTTATTTGAGAGAGAGAGAGAGCACGAGCAGGAGGAGGGCAGAGGGAGAGGAAGAAGCAGGCTCCCCACTCAGCACGGAGCCTGATGCAGGGCTCTATCCCTGGACACTGAGATCATGACCTGAGCCGAAGTCCAACGCTTAACTGCCTGAGCCACCCAGGAGCCCCTGAATTTTATATCTCTATATCCTAATGTAACCACCACCTAGATCAAGATCAGGTGACTCCTGCATCCCAGAAAGTTCTCTCATGCCCCTTCCTTGTCAATATCACACCCCCAAAAGTAACCACTATCCTGATGTCTATCACAATAAATTAGTTTTGACTATTTTTGAACTTAGGTATAAACAGAATCATAAAATACGTAATCTCATTGTGTTTGGATTCTTTTGCTCTTCATATCTGTGAGGTTCATCAATGGACAATGTATATCTTTTAAAATGTGAATTGCAACTTAATGCTAATGTTGAGTTCAAAGACTTTTTTTTAATTAATATGGAATGCTTCACAGATTTGCACGTCATCCTTGCACAGGGGTCATGCTAATCTTCTCTGTATTGCTCCAATTTTAATATATATGCTGCTGAAGTGAGCACAAACTCAAAGACATCTGATTTGCTTTAAAATAATGAAAAAACTTGGGGTGCCTGGTTGGCTTAGTTGGTAGAACATGTGACTCTTGATCTCAGGGTTGTAAGTTCAAGCCCCACGTTGGGTTTAAAGATTACTTAAAAAAAAAAAAAAAAAAGAAAAAAAAACTTTAAAAAATGAAAAATATAATTTTAAGTAGTATTTAATAATATACATTTAAATATTTACTAATAAAATATAATTTATATACTTCAAATTAATATTTCTAGAGGTTACAGAAATTTCTAAGTCAAATTTTGATAAAGTATTGTATCACTTAGTCAACTTCTGAACACTTAGGTACTATTTGTATTTTTATATCCAATATATATTTTTATTTATTTTTTTTTTTTTTAAGATTTTATTTATTTATTTGTCAGAGAGAGAGAGAGTACAAGCAGGCAGAGTGGCAGGCAGAGGCAGAGGGAGAAGTAGGCTCCCCGCCGAGCAAGGAGCCCGATGTGGGATTTGATCCCAGGATCCCGGGATCATGACCTGAGCCAAAGGCAGACGCTTAACCGATTGAGCCACCCAGGCGTCCCCAATATATATTTTTAGATCTTCCTTTTTTTTTTTTTTTTTTTAGAGAGAGAGTGAGAACACACACGCACAAGTGGGTGAGGGATAGAAGGAGAGGGAGAGAGAATCTCAAGCAGACTCCCTACTGAGCATGAAGCCTGACACAGGGCTCATTCTCATAACCCTGAGATCATGACCTGAGTGAAAACCAAGAGTTAGACACTTAACTGACTGTGCCACCCAGGTGCCCCTTAAGTCTTTCGTATCAGTACAAGTACCAACTGTACATTTTATGATAATGCACATTTTTCCTTTGAAAGGAACTCTTTTTAAGACCATAAAAAATTTTCATTTTTAAGATTATATAGAAACAAAAGGTGCAACTTCATGTGTAATTTTATGTAGTAATATCTCTTGAAAGCCTTGCACTTTAATTCCTTAAAAAGTCTTATGTAAGAGATTTGAGAATGCATAATTATTTCCATCTGTATAATTATTGATGGAATTGTGGGACTCATTAGTATAAAGCCGAGTACGTAATCCCAGCATACTCCCGTGACTCCATAAAGGTTGCCAGTAAAAACTGTGGAAAATGGTCTTGCAACACACAATATTACACACAAATCAGAACATCATGAGTGACAAAATTCTATGCCACAAGTTATATGGAGGATATCTATAAACTTTGTATAATAAAAAAAATGTAGCGTTAGAACAGGGCACTCATTCAGTACACAACTAATGTTACAAGGGAAGGAAAAGACCCAAAAAGAGAGAGATAGGAAGTGATAGAGGTGTTTCCAAGTTAATGTTGTTATAAACTTCACTTAAGGGAAAAAAAGTTTAGGAACATGGGTTATTTTACATAAATGTGATTGAAATAATATAGGCTTGGGAACCATATAGACTTGGTTTGAATCTTAGGTTTATTACTTTTTTTTTTAAAGATTATTTATTTATTTGACAGAGAGAGGGAGAGCAAGCACAAGCAGGGAGAGCGGCAGGCGGAGGCAGAGGGATCCCCACTGAGCAGGGAGCCTGACATGGGGCTCAATCCCAGCACCCTGCGATCATGACCTGAGGCAAAGACAGACGCTCAACTGACTGAGCCACCCAGACGCCTGAGGTTTATTACTTATTATCCTTCTGACTGTGGCAAGTTACTTAATCTCTGAGCTTACTTTAGTCACCTGAAAACTGAAGAACAGTTACTCAGAACACTGCTGTTTATCTTACGTGATAAAAGAAAAACATTCGTACCAAGTACATGTAACAACTTTCTTTTCCTTCTCCTAATAATTATTACCGTATTAAAAGATAATCACCTCAACTTACCTTCCCTTCAGAACTGCTTGCAAACACCTATATTCTTTCCATTATGCAAGTAGGTCTCACAATAAACTGACATCACCTGCTTAGAAAGTTTACAGGTATTATGACTCAAATGTGGAAATCAACAGTCATAAAAAAAAGTGATTTGAATTCAAGGGCATCAGCAATGAGCACTATCCAATGATGCCTGAGACCCAGTGGTTCTTCAGGAAAAAAGCTCTGAACTGTCTGAAACAATGGAAGATGAAAGCATGGCAGAGGACTGACTGTCAGCAGAGTCCTGGAATAATAATAGTATGGAAAACAGTGGAGTTACCCTGTCAGCAATGCACATACTATTCTCACGCATACTTAACCCTACTATGCAAAATGGGTTCTGGGATCAGGTGATTGTATAGTTCAAAACCTAGATTTAATTTCTCATCTGTTAATGTGGATAATGATCATTATCACTACACAGAGTCATGATGAACATTTGATGAGCTTATTATGGAGAGGGCGTAATTTTGAACAGTATCAGGATACGTTCTGCACTTAAGCCACATGCCCCTTGCCTTCCAAGACACCTATTGTTGGTTCTCCTTCTGCTTCTCTGGTTATTTCTTACTCTCCAAAGCTGCGCAAGCCCAGGGCACAACTCAAGGAGTCCTAGCAGAGAACAGCTGCTGAGAAAGGCTTAGAGCCAGGCAGAGATGTCAGAGGTGGTACAGTGCTAGAGTCTGGCCTTACCCATGTTAAGACCCCAAGAAATACATGCCCAGAAATAAAGACAATACTTGAGAAGTAAAACACAGGAATAAGGAACTCTAGAAATAAATGTGAAACTGCAACCGACCACCCCAGCAAAACCTAAACCCAAGTTCTGATAGGATCAAGTTAATCTGCAGTAATTTGTTTTTTAGAGGAACCCTCTATAATATATCATCCACAATTTCTAGCATATAATAAAAATTAATAGATAGGCAAAACAGGAGAAAGTGTCCAATAATCAAGATAAAATTATCAATAAAAGCAAACAAAAGTGAAAAAGGACTTCAAAATAAATGTGATAAATATGTCAAAGAAAAAAAGATACATGAGATAAGTAACATGGAATATTTCAACAATTATAATCAATAAAAAAAAGAATCAAATGACATTTGAGAACTGCAAAATCCAGTATGTGAAATTAGCAATTTATTAACTGGGTTTAAAAGCACACTCAGCAACTTAATCCCATT
>CM052892.1:68917390-68977514 GCA_028534135.1 Potos flavus
GAGTTTGGATGTCTAATTCTTTCTTAGGTCTAATATTTGGGATTAGATTGCAGGGGCAATGGAAATTTGCTAATCATCTGTGATTTTTGGTGATTTACAAGCCCAACGAGTAAGATAAAAGAGCTTCAATTTTCCCAATATTCAGAATATTACTTCATTCCAAAAGAAATGTCACCTATAAATAGCCCCTCATCCTCTCACATTTTATATTCTGTTGAACTTTTCCTTATGTACATCATTTGGCTACATAATCTGTGGCAAAAGACAGCTCGACAAGTAAAATAATACTCAACATTTTAATCAATGACAATATTCAGGGTGTTGGAAAATTGACCTTTTCACAAAAGACACATACAATGTCAAAGAAAACTTCTCATATAAATCCTGACAAAGGACAAATTTAACTTCTAAGCAAGATTAGCCTGAGTAAAACATTCAAAATTTCTAAACAAGTTATGTTACCATCAGCACCTTTGATCAATGCACTTAAATCCCTTACAATATTGGTAAAGTGTAAATATGCAGAGAATGCAACGTGAATATAGGTTAAGTTATACTTTGTAGGACACTCTCAATCCTGGATTGGAGCTTGAAAGCTAGGCTTTCCAAAATGCCTAATGTGCCACGTGTTCAGTGTAATTTGAAATTGATATTCTAGGCCAGGCAGGTGATTTCCTCAGTAACATGTTCAGACCTTGGTTTAACGAAGAGTTTCTTAGTCTCTCATGAATAATCATTTGTTCTACATTAGGCTTCTTTATTCCTAAAGATTTTCCTTTGCTTGAATGTCTTGTTATCTGTAATTGGGAATTTAAACAATATTATGTTTCCTTCATTTTGCACTCATTGTGAGCTATTCTATGGCTAACATCATCTGCCTTAGGGTGATGTGGCACAGCAGCTCCTGAGGTCCTCTCAGCCTTCATCTCCTTGACCTACCTGAAGTTTCTCAAAGAGCGTGGGTAATGTGGGTCACCACATTACCTAGGTAGTGGGAATATTATCATGACCTTTCCTGATTCCAAGGACTTCAATGACTCCAAGACACGACAGAGTTGCTGACCTTTGAGTTGAAGTGTTCACATTCAACCACTCTTTTTTTTTTTAAGAGTTTTTTTAAATTCTTAAATATATTTATTTTGAGTAATTCCTACACCCAACACGGGGCTTAAACTCATGACCCCGAGATCGAGAGTCATGTGCTCTTCTGACTGACCCAGCCAGGCACCCAAAGTTATACCAACATTTAGAGGAAATTCCTTTTTTTTTTTTTTTTAGAAAAAGATTTTTATTTTTTAAGAAGTCTCTACAGCCAACAGGGGGCTCGAACTCACAACCTCAAGATCAAGACTTGCATGCTCCACCAACTGAGTCAGCCAAGTGCCTCTAGAAAGCTACAAATAATATAATAGGCCTATAAACTAAAACTACATGGCTTATGGCACAACCAGCTATAGAGAATACAGTAGAAAACACAGTTAGTTCATTCACGAGAATCTAGCCTTGGATAGCACCAACAATTGCCAAACTTCCCTACCGCTAATGTGGGCCACTGAGCATAAAACTCATCAGATTTGTTTAACAGTATCTTCTTTTGGGAGAAAATGCTAAAGAACACAAAGAAAAGACTGAAAAGGGGGTACCTGGGTGGCTTAGTCAGTTAAGCAGCTGCCTTCGGCTCAGGTCATGATCTTAGGTTAGGGTCAGGCTTCCCGCTCAGCAGGGAGTCGTCTTCTCCCTCTCCCTCTCCCCTGCTTGTGTGTGTGTGCTCACCAGTGGGCACGCGTGCACGCTCTCTCTCTCTCTCTCACTCTCCCCACCACCCTCTTTCTCTCTCTCTCTGACAAATAAACAAAATCTTAAAAAAAAATAAATAATAGGTGGGAAAGGATGAATCCATTTTATAAAGAAGGAATCAGCATGTAAGATGAAATTCTACATGGGAGAATGGGATTTTTTTTTTCCATCTACCTTAATACTTAGTTGGATATAATTTTGAGTATCGGGGAAAGAAATACTAAGCTATGATACATATATTGTCGGTAAGATAATTAAGAAACATAACTCACCATTTTTTAGGCTTTGACAATGGTTTGTATTTGCTGTATTTTACACGCCATTCAAGAACTTCTTTACAGCGCTGACAAACTCCATCATGAAGCTTTGCATTAATTTTCTTAAAAACAAACAGAAAAATAAGAATTTCATCGGTGAGCCAGCATCGCAAACCCCATAAAAAGGCACATGAGAAATTTAAGTATTTTTTAAATAGTAACCTAAATTTAATATGCATAACATTTTATGATACACTGTGTACTTTTATGTGCATTACTCAAGTTGGTTCTTTACAAAGGCAAACATTTTTTTTTTTTAAAGATTTTATTTATTTAAATGACAGAGAAAGAGACAGTGAAAGAGGGAACACAAGCAGGGGGAGTGGAAGAGGGAGAGGCAGGCTTCCCACTGAACAGGGAGCCCAATGTGGGGCTCCATCCCAGGACCCTGGGATCATGACCCGAGCGAAGGCAGACGCCCAACGACTGAGCCACCCAGGCGCCCCACAAAGGCAAAGATTCTTAACTAGGTGTAGCTCAGAATCATCCAGGAAATGTCTTAACCTCTTGGCAGGAGTATTTTAGAAAGCCCTCCCCATTGATTCTGATGTGTGCAAATGTTAAAATTCAAATTTGTATAGTCAAGATATGTGCGTTTTACTGTATGTAGGTTACACCTCAATAATAATGTATCAATAATAATGTAATAATAAAGAAGAAAACCTAATGCATATTTTAAGACTACTGTTTCCAACAATTCAAATCTTACCAATGAGAAATGAGAAAATACACTGAGAAATTATAGTCCTAAACTGTCAGTGCGAAGGGGACAGCAGAGACCATGACACCTGAGAAAGGAGTGTCAGGGAGAAGCAGCTGGAAGCACAAAGGCATTTAATTCTTCAATTTAATACTTTCGTCTTCTCATGTAAAGAAAAAATGTTTTGGAAAAGTTATCTTGCTAATCTGATTTCTTCAAAACAGAAAATAGGGGCACGTGGGTGGCTCAGTCGTCAAGCGTCTGCCTTTGGCTCAGGTCATGATCCCAGGGTCCTTTGACTAAGCCCCATATCTCCAGCTCCCCGCTCAGCAGGAAGTCTGTTTCTCCCTCTCACACTCCCCCAGCTTGTGTTCCCTTTCTCACTGTCTCTCTTTCTGTCAAATAAATAAATAAAATCTTCAAACAAACAAACAAAAAACCCAGAAAATAAATGTGTGCATGGGAATATCTGTGGTGGGAAAAGAGCTTTATAGGGGAAAAAAACACCCCATATTTATTATGATTTCTTCTCAAAATGTGTTGGGAAATTAGGAAAATGAAAAAAATTTAAACGTGTTATGTGTTTTCCCTAGTAATTTTACATTCTATAACATATTTGTGTGATTCAGGACCCAGACTATTTATTTTCACTAATTACTCTGAGAATTCTCTTACTTTGGCTATAGAAGCCTGGTCTTTGCCTATTGTTGGAATAATGAGTAAAGGAACATTTTATATTTTCTTTGCTTCCTTTGTTTCCTTTTTTAATTTCTCAAGAGGAGAAAGAAAAGGATCACAAAAGATGCAAATTCTTTGGGAGGTTATCTGATGTTGAGTTAAAAGCACAATGTTTTATTTTTTTTATTTTTATTTTTTTTAAGATTTTATTTATTTATTTGACAGAGAGAGAGAGATCACAAGTAGGCAGAGAGGCAGGCAGAGAGAGAGGAGGAAGCAGGCTCCCTCCTAGCAGAAAGCCCGATGCGGGGCTCGATTCCAGGACCCTGAGATCATGACGTGAGCCGAAGGCAGAGGCTTTAACCCACTGGGCCACCCAGGTGCCCAAAAGCACAATGTTTTAAAGATCATTTGAAAAAAAAATCCAAAACTTTGGAACAGTGCTTGATGTTCTTTAAAGTTCTAAACAAAAAGATAAAATAATTTGACAAAAATTTTATTCAAAGAGAAAATATTTCAAGGATCTTTTCAAAAGCCACAAATTAAGCTGTGAATACATTATGTTTGATTTTAACTCTATGGTGAAAAACATATTCTGTTACTTAAGAATTGTGTATGGGTATTCCTTTCTCCCTGACCTACATGGAGAGTACCTGGAAAATAAATGCTAAATGACACTGTATTCCTTGCTTACTGCTAACTGTTGCCAGAAAGAAGGAAATCTCTGTCCAATACCAAACTCCTCTTCTATCAAACTTGATACATAGCTATCCCACATAAGACTTGCTAAGAAATACCCGAACTAAGTTTCACATTTCATCATTTGCTCTTACTGTCCTCTGTTGCCTAGAATATCTCACAAAAAACATTACTTATATTTTCCTAACTCTAATAGTAATGGAAACAAGCTAACAACTTGAACTATGATTACAATATGCATGTGATATCAATTTTCTTAATAGAATATTCTTAGAATGCAAAACATTTTGTTACTTGCAATTTTATAATATGTAACACCCTCTGCTTGTTAACGAGGAAACATTATTTGGTTTCTTGTTTGTTTCTGTATCCAATTCCTGACCAGCTCATCTTGATTTACAAAGCTGCACATCGCTTGGAAACTGGTTTCTTCAGGGTGGATCGGACAATAGAACAAAACAGGTCTTTGTGGAAACTTGCCTGTGAGTGATGTGTGAAACAGTATAAATGGAGATGTTGTAGAAAGTTCACATGACTAACAGGCACTACTACAAAACTGAACTTGATTTTCATGTGTCAAGAAATGAATGAGAGTAAGAATGAAAATGAACTGTACTTTCACTTAAAAAGAGTTGTAGAAAGAAAGAAAATTGTGCGCCTTGTCTTACTATATTTTGGCCAACTAGAAAAAGTGAATTCCAGAGATGTGAGCAATGAAAGCTAAATCCTAGTTCTAGGAATCATTCTGCCTGGAGCAAAGAAGATGGCAATTTTACCTTACTCACACCTATGTTTACAACTAACCCTGTTTTAGCAATTAAGTTTAGCATATTCCTCCTGGTAGAAATCATAGGTTATTAAGGTTAACATTTAAGCACGTCCAAATATAAAATCAAAACTTAGTTTCATAAATACAAAAGCCTTTAAAGATCATTTTGTTTAAGAAGCTACTTTCCAAAAAAAAAAAGAAGCTACTTTCCAGACCATTATTTATTTATTTATTTAAAGATTTTATTTATTTATTTGACAGAGAGGAGACAGATCACAAGTAGGCAGAGAGACAGGCAGAGAGAGAGAGAGAGAGAGAGAGAGGGAAGCAGGCTCCCTGCTGAGCAGAGATCCTGATGCGGAGCTCCAACCCAAGACCCTGAGATCATGACCTGAGCCAAAGGCAGAGGCTTTAACCCACTGAGCTACCCAGGCGCCCCTATTTTTTTATTTTTAAAGATTTTATTTATTTATTTGACAGAGATCACAAGTAGGCAGAGAGGCTGGCAGAGGGAGAGAGGGAAACAGGCTTCCCACCGAGCAGAGAGCCCGATGTGGGGCTCGATCCCAGGACCCTGAGATCATAACCCGAGCCGAAGGCAGAGGCCCAACCCACTGAGCCACCCAGGCACCCCAAGAAGCTACTTTCCAGACCTTTAAAGGGAAAGAACTTCAGAGAAGATTTCACTGAACTTAGGAATCTTAGCTAAAGAAGAAAACCTTATTTATAAATTGAATACTTTAAGTTAGAATAAACTTAGGATATATTAAAAGACACTCTTACTTAATATATAAAGTCTTAGCCATCATTGATTCATACAACATATTTTATAGTAAATGTTGTTATTCCTGCTATAAACATTCTGTTGTCAGACAAGGTATCTTTTAAGATGTAATACAGCAATCTTAAGAAGAAATTAGAGGATGCCTGGGTGGCTCAGTGGGTTAAAGCCTCTGCCTTCAGCTCAGGTCATGATCTCAGGGTCCTGGGATTGAGCCCCACATCGGGCTCTCTGCTCAGCAGGGAACCTGCTTCCCCCTCTCTCTCTGCCTGCCTCTCTGCCTACTTGTGATCTCTCTCTCTCTCTCTGTCAAATAAATAAAATAAAAATAAAATCTTTAAAAAAAAAAAAGAAGAAATTAGATGAGGACTTCACCACCCAAGAGGCAAACTGCAAATATAATATCTGTATCAACAGGCTGATACTGAAAAATACTTTAGAAAATGTAAAGTATCCTTGAACAGAACGAAGATACTATTACGGGGGAAAGGAATGTGAATACCACTCAAGAACAACTAATAATTTCTCATTAGGATATTTTTGTAAATCATATTTCTTTCAGAAATGCTAATGGTAAACAATAGCATATTTTACTTCTCTTCATTAATTGAAAAAAAATTTAAAAACTAAATTAAAGTCAAGGGAAATAACAATTCTAACTGCTGCTGAAAATCCATTTCCAAGAACTGGCCTTGTTCTTCCCCCTGCATTACTCCTTCCTCCAAAGTAAGGTTGGTGCTAATATAGCTCCAACAGTATTACTCCAGAAAATAGGATTTTTATATCCTATTTATATTTCAAAGTATATATTTTTTAAATTTTCTAAATTTAAGGATCTCTAGACTCGGGAGCAAGAATTTATATGATTAATAATAATAACATTAAAAATCTGTCTTTCAGAATGTGTCTTCCAAATCATAAACTATTTTGTTTTAAATCCTTTTAATATGGCCAGAACATGGTTGGCCATGAAGTATCTTCAAAATCAATATAACTGGGACACCTGGGTGGCTCAGTTGGGTAAGCGTCTGCCTTTGGCTCAGGTCACAATCCCAGGGTCCTGAGATCGAGTCCCGTGTCTGGCTCCCTGCTCAGCAAGAAACCTGCTTCTCCTTCTGCCTCCTGCTCCCCCTGCTTGTGCTCCCTCTCTCTCTCTCTCTCTCTCTCTCTCTCTCTGACAAATAAATAAGTAAAATCTTAAAAAAAAAAAAACAAATCAACACAACCAAAAATAGATGAGGGAATCATACTGAAGGGAAAATGAGGGTAGGCAGGGAAACTGATGAAGCACTCAGGAGCACAGCTGGGAAGTGCACTTGCTAAAGATGGACCACAAGTGAGATCCAAGCTTTCTAGCAGCCACTAAACATGAGCTCAGTAAAACATGAGCTCCACTCCCCTACCTGCTTCAATGCCTGTAACATGCCCAAAATCCGGTTTCTTAGAAGTAGTACAATTATTCTGGTTACGAAAACCCAAAATCTGGTCCTTCCCAAAAAGGACCCCACATAATACAAAAAGCCATGCTCTCAACAACACCCTTATAATATAAAGCATTTCACAGAGCTGTTTTCTACCACAGTTCTCCAAGTAATCTGGTGTTACACAACGTCAAACGCAGTGTGGTAAAAGTTATTCCCAGGGGTACAATGTAGGTACCAATGCTTGATATTAATAGGATCTACAGGAATGCACCACATAGAATAAGGTCATCATAAATAGTATTTCTCTTAATCGAGTTCTAAAAACAACCACCTCTATTACGAAAAATTTCAAACATGCAGAAAGAAGTTAAAACAATACTAATGTACAGCCATACACACATTATCTTGAGACAACTGTTAACATTTTTTAACCTATCTGTTTTCTTTGTGTGTGTACACTTAAGTTGCAGACATCGGGACCCTCTACCTCTTAATCATATGTATCCTAGAAATACTTTCTCCTAATTAACCACACTACTGTTACACTCCAGAAAAAATGAAAAATAACTCTCTAATGTCATTGAATGTAGCCAGTCTACACTGAAATTTCCTCACCTCCCCCCTGCCCTCTAAATCAGTATTCAAGTATTGTTGGGAGTTATCTGTCTTCTGTTCTACAAGGATTTCCCTTTTTTTTCTATTCAAAAACAGAGAGCAAGGGGGAGGGGGGCAAAGGGAGAGAGAGAATCTTAAGCAGGCTTCATTCGTAGCACAGAGCCCAACAACACAGAGCTAGATCTCACGACCCTGAGATCATTACCTAAGCAGAAATCAAGAGTCAGGCACTTAACTGACTGAGCCACCCAGGTATCCCAGGATTTCCCTCTTTTATCCTCTATTGCATTGATGTTTTTGAAAATAGCAGGCAAGTGGTCTTTGAAAACATCCCACATTCTGGATATGTCTGATTGTTCATTCATGGTGTAATTTAACTCATTGCTTTAGCTATCATATTTCCATAAAATGGAAGTTAGGTTTAAAGGCTTGGTTAGATCCAGGCTTAACATTTTTTGATAAGAATATTTGTTGCTGCTGCACACTTCGTATTACTCCCCCTCAGGAGGCACAAAATGTCCAGTTCTCACCTTGTCAGGGATATGAAATTTGACTTGGTTAAGATGGTGACTCCTCTCATCTCCTCAAATTATAAACATTAGCAATAACCTAGGTGGATTGTCATTATACTATTCCACAATATAATATACCACAAAAAGCATTTCATCTCCTGGTTTAGTATCCATTCAAGACTCTTTGTCTGAATCAACTATTTTATTTTATCTAGTCATTTATTTATTTAGTAAGTTAAATAAGTAATCTCTATGCCTAGTATGGGGCTTGAACTCACAACCCTGATATCAGGGGTCTCATGCTCTACCAACCGAGCCAGCCAGGTGCTCCTGAATCAATCACTGTAAATGCTAACTCTATCATTCTTTGTACGTTATTAAATTTTTTAAAAAGGTTACCAGCTGGGGGGCTCCTGGGGTCTCAGTCATTTGAGTGTCCCACTCTTGATTTTAGCTCAGGTCATGATCTCAGGGTCATGAGATAGAGCCACATATCAGGCTCTGTGCTCAGTGCTGAGTCTGCTTGAGATTCTCTATCTCCCTCTCCCTCTCCCCTTCTCCCCACTTGCGTTCTCTAACTAAACAAATAAACAAACAAATAAAATCTTAAAAAAAAAAAGTTACCAGCTGGGAGGTGCCTGGCTCAGTTGGAAGAACATGTGACTCTTGATTCCAGGGTCATGAGTTGGAGCTCCACATTCAATGCAGAGATTATAAAAATAAATAAACTTAAAAAATAATTTAAAAGTAAAAAAATGGTTACCAGCTGAAGTCAGTTTTGAGGTACACTGCATATATCATATATACATATAATAAAATTTGCCCATTTTAGATGTATAGTTGTAGGACTCTGACAACCAAAGTATAGAGTATTTTTATTTAAAGATTTTATTTACTTATTTGAGAGAGACACAGCAAGAGAGGGAACACAAGCAGGGGGAGTGGGAGAGGGAGAAGCAGGCTTCCTGCCAAGCAGGGAGCCCGATATGGGGGCTCGATCCCAGGACCCTGGGACCATGACCTAAGCTGAAGGTAGACGCTTAACGACTGGACCACCCTGGTGCCCCCAAAATATAGAATATTTTCATTACTCTGAAAAGTTCCCTCATGGCCCTTTGTTGTTAATCCCTTCTACCAGTCAATGCTGACTTTTTAATCTGCTCCTATAGTTTTGCCTTTTTTGGGATGTCATATAAATGGAATATGGGTAAAGTATACAGCTATTTGCAGAGCTCATTCCTTTTCATGAGTGAATGATACTCCATTGTACAGATGTGCTATAATAACATTTATTCACTCACCATTTAAAGGACATTCTGAGTTGTTTCCAGTTTTGGGTAGTAATATTCACATACAAGTTTTTTCTGGACACCTTTTACTTCTCTCAGGTTAATACCTAAGAACGGTATTCTTGGATTTTGTAACAATTTTCTATTTGTTTTTTAAGATTTTATTTATTTATTTATTTATTTATTTGAGCGAGCATGTTCCTGGATAAGCAGGGGGAGGGGCAGAGGAAGAGGGAGAGAGAATTTCAAGTAGACTCTGCACTGAGCATGGAGCCCAATGCAGGGCTCAATCTCATGACCCTAGGATCATGACCTGCGCTGAAGTCAAGAGTCATCATATGTCATCCAGGATATCAATACTGAATTCTATTGGCTTGAAACTGTCAAACCTACACACTCTTTTTTTTTTAGTGTGATAAAAAAGCAATACGTTTACATTACTCTCTGAAATACCTTATTTGAATTAAGTCACTGAGTCTTACTATTTTTATGTATTTTATTATTTCACAAAATGAGCTGGTCATGTAAGTAAACTGGAAATACTTTTGAAGTGCGTTCTGATAGTAAAATTGGTTTTACTGTCATTTAAGGAAAAATATAAAACAAAAGTTACTTAATGGAACTAGAGGGTATTACGCTAAGCGAAATAAGTCAATCAGAGAAAGACAATTATCATATGATCTCACTGCTATGAGGAATTTGAGAAACAAGACAGAGGATCATAGGAGAAGGGAGAAAAAAATGAAACAAGACAAAACCAGAGAGGGAGACAAATCATAAGAGACTCTTAATCTCAGGAAAAAACTGAGGATTGATGGAGTGGACGGGGGTGGGAGGGATGAGGTGGGCTGGGTGATGGACCCCGGGGGGCGTATGTGGTATGGTGAGTGTTGTGACTTGTGTAAGACTGATGAATCACAGACCAGTACTGCTGAAACAAGTAATACACTATATGTTTAAAAAAAAAAGTTACTTAGGCTTCTTTTTAGGAAACCATTTGTTCAATATAGCTAAAAACAGATTAGCTGCCAACATATACAATTTTTCACAAAAAATTCAGAACAAGCCTCCTTTAAGTAAAATAGTACCCCAGGGTTCTAAAATACTTGATATATATACATATATCAAATACATAAATATTTATCAATATTTTATTTATTATATAAAATTCTAATTAAAAGATACCTAAAGCATAGGGGCGCCTGGCTGGCTTAGTCAGAAGAGTGAGCAACTCTTGATCTCAGGATCATGAGTTTGAGCCTCATATTGGGTATACAGATTACTAAAAAAAAAGTAAATTAAAAAAAAAAAAAAAAAAAACACCAAAAAATACCCCAAAACCAAAACAACAAAAACAAAAGAAAAAGAAAAGGAGAAAAAAAACTGGGGCACCTAGGTGGCTCAGTAGGTTGAGTTTCTGACTCTTGATTTTGGCTCAGGTCATGATTTCAGGGTGGGGCTCTGCACTGGACATGGAGTCCGCTTGGGATTCTCTCCCTACCCCTGTCTCTCCCACCCCTCGTTCACATATTCTCTCTCTCTCTCAAAAAACCAAACCAAAACCAAAACAAAACAAAAAGATACCTAAAGCATAAAGTGGGGTATATTTCTACTACAAGCTAAAATAATTAATTTTCTTCCCCGAAGTCTACTCCATCTTCCTCCCATTCACTCTGTATTAATCCTAAATCCTTAAAGAATCAATACCAAACTGAAAGAAGTGAAAATATACATGAGAAATACTCAAACTGGTCCTCTTACTCAATAAACTTTTAAGGTTTTTATAGTCAAGAAATAATATTTGAGTCCCTGTCCCACTTTTTTTTGGTTACTTCTGGGATCTTTAACAAGTGACATCTGCAAAAATAAACAATTGCATTTTCATCCAAACACTGAATATAAAATGAGTCCAGATCATCCCAAACAGAGGACTATTCTCTCAATAAGCGGGTAGAGCTATTGTCCGTTGGAATTATACAGAGAGGGACTGTGTACAAACTACCCAAACTCTGCGGATTTATTTCAGTAGCCAAGCAAACTACCCAGATTTTCACTGACAAACTTAATGCAAACAGATACAAGTAGAGTCACACCTGCCTACAGGTAGAAACATGCTGTTGCAATATCTTCTGGCGGTAGAGAAACCTATTTAAAAAAGCATTTTTTCCCAAAGCATATTACTCATTTACTCTATGAAAAATTAAAATAAGTTAGTGCTGTGCATTTCAACAAGCAAATATTCCTAAAAGATACTAACAACCAAAACTGCATTCTTAAACTGATCAAGCACATCCTTGTTGTTGTTGTTTAAGATTTTACTTATTTATTTGAGACAGAGCAAGCAGCAGAGAGGGGGAGAGGTAGAGGGAGAAGTAGACTCCTTGCTAAGCAGGGAACCCCATGCAGGACTTGATCCCAGGTCATGACCTGTGCTGAAGACAGATGCTTAACCCACTGAGCCACCCAGGTACCCCTCAACCACAGCTTTAAAAGGTGTAGTCAGTTGCAACAAAGAGTACTCTGGCATGAAGATTTTTAATTCTGTCCATTTTGTTCTAAAAGGCACAATTTGGGAGGACATGCTATGAATGTTAAAATAATATTTTTATGGAAGGACCCACAACACAATGCTAAAAACAAATGATAAACAGAACATTAGAAGGAATAATCTCCTGACAACAAGGGAGTGCTCGCTTCGGCAGCACATATACTAAAACTGACAACAAGGGATTTTGCCTTCTAATTAAAACATGGGCACTTAATATTTTAAGATAATGTGATGCCAATTATCTTTGAGTCATCTTCATTCTTAAGTATGGGACATTTTTAGTAAATAAGTAACCCAAGAACAACTTCTCAAAATAGAAATAAATAGCTTTACTATCAGAGCAGTTCTATGAGAAGTTTAAGTCTCTCTCAAAATTTTGCTATAAATGATCAAAATGTCAATGGTTTTATCTAAAAATAATTTTTGTCTTTCCTGGAAAAACACCTTACAAAGTAGGATCATATCTTCAACTCCATTTGTGTTCCTTCTCAAGATCCTTTGCTGAGGCTTCTTTCTCTGATTACCCCTTAAAAACATCCATTTCCCAATATTTATTTAGTCATTCATTAATGCATACACTCACTCACTCATTCTGTCTCTGTCTCTTCAACCAAAGTGCCTGCTCAGTGCTCCTTTTTTTTCACATTATGTATGTACTCTTGGTCGACTGAACCTGTAACCACAGCCTCAACAAGGAACTCAATGAAGATTATAACCAAAACTAAGTCCCCAGTTCTACTGTCTCTCTGGCGGTCCTGATATTTCAGACTGCATGTGCAACATTCACTTTCTTCCTCATGCAAATCCTTGAAATATCTCAAACTCATGGACTAAATAGCAATCACTATCTTACCAATAAAATCTGTTTCTCCTTTGTTTCAAACTTCATCTTTAGAAAGTCTTCTGGTAAGCACAGTTACAAAAATCTCAGGTCACCTTTGACTTCTCACTTGCCTTTTACAAAAATGCCAATAATGACAAAATCAATTTTTCCACAATGTCCCCAACAGTGCCTTCTACTTTATATTCCTCCACTTCTTTATTCCTTATATCCGGTTCTTATTTTTGGTTTCCATTACTGAAGTAGCATCCCAAATGAAGATGGATTGGGGAGTAAGGAAGATAGAGAACGGGAGACCAAGCCACCAACACTTATGTTTTAAAGGACAACTCTCCATAACTCTCCTTTAGTCAGAAACCTACACTCTTTAAGGCACTCCTAAGACTGATATACAGAACTCTCTGCAATTTGATTCCGACTTTTCTTCCTGGTCCTATCTCTGGTTTTTCCTCCCTGTGCATCTAAGCACTCCCAAGTAAACCAATCTGGTAGCAAAGAAACTATACTGTGAGCCTCCTCCTGTCTTTGCTCTGCCTGCACTGTGCCTCCTTTTGCTCAGAATTTTTGCGCTAAAGTTTAATTCTTTATTCACATTCCAGCTTTGCTTTCCATGCAATCACCCCAGATCCACTGTAGTATTTTCCATCTCACTCAATTCAGAAGATGTACCAACACTTACAATGGTCAGGCCATATTAGATATTAGAAATGCAGGGTTAAAAAAAGAGTGAGGTAAGGTCCTTGCCTTTAAGAAAGGAAGCAGGCAAATGACGGTTTGACACTGGGGAAATTGCTTTGGGATCATCCTTTACCTAACGAAGTCCAGTACACAGGGAAGACCTTGTGGAAGCATGAGAAAGCATATGGCCCTTTTGGGAAACTACAAACACAACAGCTGAACAATACGGTGTGACGAGAAGGAGAGTAATGAGCTAAACTCTAAGAGAAATTGCCTGCTAAGCTAAAGAATTCTGTCTCTTAAATAGGGAAGGAACCTGACTGGATAGGATCTTAAGGTGTAATTAAAGACAAGACCAGAGGGAAGTATGGAGATCAGTATGGAAGTTGCTATAGTCACCTAGAATTATATACTAAAACACTAAATTTGGCTGCGGTAGTGGGAATAGAGAGATAGGCACAGGCATGGAAGGCAATAAAGGCACAGAAATGATCTGGATTCGGTAAAGGGAACAGATGACCACGAGAGAGTTGGACCAAAGCCACGACTCAAGGGAAGAGTGACTTTTAAGTCAATTCTCAAACTCCAGGGTACATAAGACCCAACTGGAAAGCATATTAAAAATCATATTTACAAAAAACAATCTTATCTCTAGGGGCGCCTAGCTGGCTCAAAGAGGATGTGACTCTAGATCTCAAGGTTGTGAGTTCAAGCCCCACACTGGGTGTAGAGATTACTAAAAATAAATAAACTTTAATAAATAAATTGATTATTTAAATTAAATTAAAATGAGAGATTTCCAAGCCCCACTCCCTGAGATTGATTCTGTAACTCAGGAGCTTCTGTTGCATGGATTATGCTTTGAGAACCCGTGGCTGAACGATGGGGGACGGAGCTCAGACAGGGTGGGCTTTTGGAAAAACAACACTTCCCACCTTCCCAAGGTAGACCTAAATGTACAGAGAAAGTATGATTCTTGGAAAGCTAGTCAAATACACTGGAGTATCAAATATGGAGGAAAGTAATTACCAGAATAGTCTCAAGTATGGTTTGAGGACCATGTACACTGGAATTGCCTACGAGGCTTATTAAGAATGATGATTCCTGGACTCAACCCAAGAACTACTGATTGAGAATTTCTGACTACTGGGATTCTGCATTTTACACAAGCTCTCTAGATGACCCTTAAGCATGCCAAAGTTTAAAAACCACTGTCGTAGGCAGCTGAAACAGACATTTCTAGAAAGAAGAGTATATTCCCTACCTCACCTCTGCTACTGAGGGAGGTGAGACACTTTTCCTTAGAAAGAAAGTTATGATTACTACAGTTGAAACACCATTAGTGTTGGTAAGAAATGACGATGATGATAATAAATGACATTTATATAGTGTCTTCTGCTTAAAACTCTATATTTACAGTTAAGTATATCACTTCCCCACAATTATCTTCGGAGATAAGTAGTACTATTCCTACTTTATAGATGAAGAAACAAATCCAGACAGGTTTAATAATCTACCTACAATTACACAGAATAATAAACCAGGACTCAAGACCAAGCCCTCTGACTCCAAATACCATATTCTGCCCCAGTATTCCATATTGCCTCTCTTTTAGGAACTAAATCTCAGTCTGATTCCTACTTTCACTGTTGAGAGCATCACTTCATTGGGAAGATGCACTCTGATTTCCAAAGAAGTGAATGAAAGAAATACATGAAACATGTTACAACTAGCCTCCTTGTTTTCTAGAATAATGTATCAAATATCTGAGTCACCAAAATGACCTCAGAAATGACAGGAAAAGCTATGTTAGGGAAATAATCAGGAATTCAGAGAGCTGTTATTTAAGAAGGTTTTCTAAAATTTTATATCACAAGACGTGACCCCAAAATGCAATTTATCCTCGATTCTTACTCATATGTATAACGTCCCTTAATTCAGATGCGGTTCACAATGATAAGGCACCGTACAGAAACTGTTTTCTACCCTAACTTCCTCATGGTCAGGAAAAATAGAATTTTTCAGTAGTTTCTAACCTTTATTCCTATTCCCGGAATTTAAGCCAAATCTAAACACACTGAAAATTAGGAAATTATTTCTTCTTTGTTCTTCCGTATTTTTTTTTTTTTACAGTTTTATTGAGAAATACTTGCCATACATCACTGTGTAAGTTTAAGGCATATGGTATGATTTGATTAACATATATTGTGAAATAATTTCCACAATAGGTTCACTACTATCCATCTTCTCATTTAGATACAATAAAAAAAAGAAGAAAGGGGGAAAAAAATCATCCCTAGTTTTAACCCTGCCTTAGTCATAGAATCAAATGGCAGACCAAATCTCAAATAGCTAGGGAATCTAAAATTAAAGACATGCTGGGAAATCAGGCTATTTCTAGATCAGTAATTCTCAACCTTCCTTTCTGCCTCTACTGTTCACATCCCCATATTACTCTCATCATCAAATACAGGAAATGTCCTTTAAAAAAAAGATGTTAAGCCATCTCCACATCCAATGCAGGGCTCGAATTCACGACCCCAAGATCAAGGGTCACACAGTCTTCCAACTGAGTCAGCCAGGCACCCCAATACAGGATATGTCTTTTTTTTTTAAATAAAGATTTTATTTATTTAGTTGAGAGAGAGCACACAAGCAAGATAAGGGGGAGAGGGAGAAGAGGCTCCCCGCTCAGTGACACAAGGGCTCCATCCCAGGACCCTGGGATCCTGACCTGACCCAAAGGCAGATGCTTAAACAACTGAGCCACCCAGGAGCCCCAGGAAATGTCTTAATTAACAAGAGTAATGAGTATTTGGAAAGGACAGGGAAGAGAGATCCTGAGACACTGTCTCCCAACATAGGATGTCTCTATCAAAATTAAAGGAGGTAAAGTTTCTATCTTCTCAAGAGACCTTCTACTGTACTTACCATTTAACTCTCTGCCTGGTTGTTTACAGTTCCTAGTCAATATTCTTTTGCTTATTCAAGTCCGTGAGTGATTTAACATGCAAGGGACATGTCTGTACTTTACTCAGGTGTCTGGACAAAATCATACTTAGGGAAGTGTTATTTGTTTACACGGTTTATTACAAAACAGGTGTTTTTGGTGTTCACTATAAAAATAATACCAAACTAATTTTTACACAGAAGACTGCTATCGTAAATCTATAAACCGCATGTCTAATCCCTTATAAAAATTCTCTCTGCTGCTATTCTTAGAACATTCCTGTGGCTAGGGCAGGCATAATTATCTTCATTTTGCAGATGAGAAACCTGAGGCTCAGAGAATTAAGAGATTTGCTTGAGGTCACACGATTAATCAGAAGCAGCAGAGGCAGAACCCATAAAAAGATGCCTTTTAGTTTAGGGCATTCTACTAAAGTTACAAGTAGAAAGTGTCCTCCTACAGCTTTCAAGGTTTTCTAAAGATTAAGAGAAAAAAAAAATTGCAGAGTATATATTTCAACTTGTATTCTGTTTGGATTCAAATTCTAACACTGGTATCTTGTTTTGCAAATGGGGCCAAACCTGCTGGCTTATTGGTAAAAAACACAAAATGAAATTCCAAAGTTAAGAAAAACTCATTTAGGAAAGAAAATATTACCTTTGCGTGGCAAAGTTCTAAAAGAGGAGGATTTACTTTCTACCATGCTCCTCAGAGATTTTCAATGCACTGAGATCTAAACAATAAAGGGTTACTAAGAGGTAAGCCAAATGGACTAACTATGTACGATTGGAATGCAAAAAACCTATTCAAGCAGCAATTGTGTAGTGTCATGAGGCATCACATGTTTTTATAAGTACTCATTAAAAGTTAGTCACAATTTGAGATCTTGTCCAACTGGTATGGTATGCCCCAAGTCAGTGATCTTAAATGAGACAAAAATGACTGATCACTGTTTAACGTGTATTAAACAAAAAAGGAGGATGATATTCATTTCCTCTTAATAGCATATTTTAAAATTTTATGGATTAACTCTTTCAAGCATAATAACTGATAATGTCCAGAAACCAAATGATTTTACCTTTTAAAATCAATCAATATTGTAAATCATTTACTTGGGGGCAGATATATGAGGACAATTACCATATTGAAGCTAGTTAACTTCTTCAAAGATAGTCACCTTGTTCTGGTCATACTAATATGTCGTAACAATAACCAGTGTATGCTGATAATTGATTCAGGAGCAAAGTCACTTAAGGAAAATACTAGCTTTGTGCCATGATTCATTCTGTTTAGAGCTCAGTATTCACTTACGACTTACCTAACTTGAGTGGAGAACATTTTCTCATTCTTAAAAGGAAAACAAAGATGTTTTTGATGACAAGAATATAAAAGGCTAAGGGATAAAATTAAGGTGTACCCTGAATGAAAGATGCAAATCACCTGTAACAAAACACTACTACATTTCTATAGATTTTTAAAAATCTGAATTTCTCCCTTAATGCTTCTCACTTTCTTCTGACATCATCCCTGTGTATAACCAAGAAGGTGGTATTTTTATTCATTGTTATCCTAATTTATAGAGTTGATATAACTTAGCTATGGTTATAGAGTGACTCAGTGGCCACACCAAGAGTCTGAAGAGTCTATGGTGCTGCCCTGACTCCAAGCTTAGGACTTCTTCCAACATGTCAAACTATAAAATGTGTCATGGATTAGAATTAAATACAGGATGCATTATGATTCTCTCTCTGCTGCCTACAGAACAATCCAAAAAAGTATGAGCTCATATGTACTCAGCACTATGGCAGGCATCTCAAGGATTCAGAAGATTTATGATATACAGTTCCTTCTACATGGTGCTTAAAATTTGGTTGGAGAGACAAAAATGATGGGCATGAAGTAAATCTGAAGAGTAAGCAATATTTGTTAGAGTTAAAATGGTGTTTAAAATAAGAGATTAACTGGCTGACCATCTTCCAACCAAGCTTTTGGAAAGACCAGGATTGAGGAGAAGTCACTATAGATCCAGTGCTAATTGGTAGCCTTGCAGATTGATCGACTGATTGATTGATTTTTTAAGATTTTTTTTTTTTTTTAAGATTTTATTTATTTATTCGTCAGAGAGAGAGAGAGAGAGAGCACAAGCAGGCAGAGTGGCAGGCAGAGGCAGAAGCAGGCTCCCTGCCGAGCAAGGAGCCCGATGCAGGACTCGATCCCAGGACCCTGGGATCATGACCTGAGCCGAAGGCAGCTGCTTAACCAACTGAGCCACCCAGGTGTCCCGAGATTTTCTTTATTTATTTGAGAGACAGAGGGAGCATGAGCAGGGTTGGGGGCAGAGGGAGAGGGAGAAACAGACTCCCCACTGAGCAGGGAGCCTGATGTGGGGCTTGATCCCAGGACTCTGAGACCATGACCTGAGTCAAAGGCAGATGCTTAACTGACTGAGCCACCCAGGTGCCCCTAGCCTTGCAGATTTAAAAACACTATCATTTCAGTTAGCCCCAACCCAATGGGACAAAGTGAGGGAGTCATGCATCTGCTACTTATGACAAATTTGCAAAGGTGTCACAGAGTACAGCATTTTAGGTCTTCAAAACCATTTATCTTAAGTACGTCCTCAAAAGATATCAGATCACCCAGAGCACCTGGGTGGCTCTGTCGGTTAAGCATCAAACTCGTGATTTCGGCTCACATCGTGATCTGGGGATCACAGGATCGGCCCACGGAGGGCTCTCGGCACTCAGTGTGGAGTCTGACCATCTCTGCACCCCCCTCCCTGCCCCCACTGCTTGTGCTCTCTCTCTCTCAAATAAATAAAATCTTAAAAAAAAAAAGGTATCAGATCAAAGTCTAAGGTAACACACACTCTTAATTTAAAGCAACAGCAACCCGTACTTCTATCACTCATGTATTAAATGTGCTTCAGTCACAAGCAGAAGCAAGAGAGACTATGCACAGATATGTACACAGGCCAATGGGTTTCAGCACTTCCTGAAACATGTAGGACTTGATAATGGAATACTAAGCCACCTAGAGAATAAGATGTTCAAATATCTGCTTCTACAGGGAGGAGAAATCTTTTTTTTTTTTTTAAGATTTTATTTTTTAGGGGCGCCTGGGTGGCTCAGTCATTAAGCATCTACCTTTGGCTCAGGTCATGATCCCAGGGTCCTGGGATCGAGCCCCATATTGGGCTCCCTGCTCAGCAGGAAGCCTGTTTCTCCCTCTCCCACTCACCCTGCTTATGTTCCCTCTCTCGCTGTGTCTCTGTGTTAAATAAAAAATAAAGTCTTTAAAAAAAAAAAAAGACTTTATTTTTTAAATAATGTCTACACCCAACGTGGGGCTTATAACTCACAGCCCCGAGCTCAAGAGTTGCATGCTCTACCGACTGAACTAGCCAGGTGCTCCCAAATCCCACAATTTCAATGCTAGATTATACGAAAAAATAATAGGCACTCAGAGTTTATAACTCTGATAGTGATACTGATTTTTCTTCTCAGGCTTCTCCACCACCCTGAATAAGACAAGATCTTTATTTAGCTTGCTTTTATTCTTATTTCCCAGATAAGAAATCTCATGCCTACAAAATTATAGTTGCTTTATGGGTAACCTCTCTTTTTCCCTCACTCTAGAAGCTAGTAGGAATTTCTTTCCATCACAGAGTTCAAAAATTTTACCAAGATATATCTAGAACCGTTCTATCTGAAGGCTTAAGATTTTCTTCAAGTTTAGGAAATTTGTGGGGTTTTTCTCCTTAGTTTTTTATCATTCCTTCTGCAGACGGCTCTAGGTTTCTACTCAGGTCATGATCTCAGGGTCCTAGGACTGAGCCCTGCATTGGGCTGAGTGCTCAGCGGGAAGTCTGCTTAAGGACTCTTTCTCTCCCTCTCCTTTTGCCAATGCCCCTGCTTACACTCCTTCTCTAAAAAAAAAAAAAAAATAAATAAGTCTTAAAAAAAAACTAGACCTAGCATTATGTCCTATAAGCATTCAAGTTTACAGGAAATATGATATCATATTACTCTAATGTCTCGTGATAAAGATTAATGATGTAATATATTCACATATACAAGTATATACCATGATGTCAAATATATTACTCAAATTGATGACTTCAGTGACATGAGTAATTTCAAAACAAACAAATCAGCCACCTGGTAAGAGAGGGCTAAGTATTTAATAATGTATAAATCTTCGCAGAACAACAAAGCATTTAAAATAATCACCAGCTTAGCTTGGTATTTCACGGTCATGATGTTGTCAATGGTATACAACACCAAATGACCTTCAAAACCAGACCTGATTAATATAAAGGTACAATAGAATTCTACTGCTGATAAACCATCACTGAAAATTATTACACATGCATAACTCTATCACCTATAAGAAATACGTCCTTGTTAAGGAGACAAAACTCTAACAAAGCAAAAACAAATAAAAAAGAAAGTGTATCATACAATTTATTTTCAAAAGTACAATATGAATAATTAGCTTGAGAATGTAAACCCAACTATTCCAACTAGAAACGAACTTGATAAAATATCCAAGAAAATGTCTACCAGGAAGTTCTGAAAATGTCATTCAACCTCATGAATAAACAGATAAATTGGAAGAGAATGAGGATTGAGGTTGAAATAGCTCAAAAAAGTATGTAGCTCCAAAGCTATGGTAAAGTTCAAATTTATTCTTAGAAGCCAAAAATCCAACAGAGACCAAATTAATCACTGTTGGAAAACCAAATCACACCAATTTCTTTCAGCCCAAAAAAGTATTACATGAGGTTTTATTATATATTTAAAGAGTTGAGATGATCCATCAGGATGCTTTTCTACACCCACTAATACTATCTCTGAAAAGAGAGGATGGTCATCTGGGTACCTATGGCTCTCTCTCCTTTGCTTCTAAAAGCTGTGAATTCAAAGTTGTTTTAAAATATTTCACATGCATCAAGATAATGGTTAAATTTGAGGAGGAGAGTAGTAGTGACTGAGAGGTGAGTAGCATTCTCTTGATCTGTGTATTTGTTACACGACTGTTCACTTTGTGAAAATTCACTTAACTCTATGAGAATTTTTGCACTTTTCTGTATGTTTGTATGCTATACTTTAACAAAAGTTTATTAAGTAAAAATGCTCCATATTTGCCTTTTTCCACTTTTTAAAGTAGCTACTAGTGTGAGACTCCTGAATGAATGAATCCCACTCATCTTTTCGCTGGTGCTTGGTACATAGTAGAGGCTTAATAAAGACAAGTAAATTGACACAAATCAATAATTAATTGTACAATGTCAGTAAGAATTACTTGATTTCCAGTCTTTCAACTACTTGCCATAGGTCTATGAGTAGTTAAAACAAAAACGCTTGAGTCCCTGTCCTCTGAGAGATAGATGGTATTTGTATACATATGGGTGAGAGAAAGGGAAATAAGCCAAGACATAAATGCAAATAACTAATATGACATGCACCATATGTGTGGTGAGGACAATAAATGCCATAGGGAAGGAGAGAGACATTCCAGTGGGATTAACCAGGAAAGGAATAACTGAAGGAGTACCATGTGAGCATGATAAACATCTTAGGAAGATGAAGGAATGGACTAGCATTTATAGGATGCTTAACACTGCATGCCAGGGTGCTCGCTTCGGCAGCACATATACTAAACACTGCATGCCAGGTACCATGTGAGCATTTCCACAATCCTTACAATACAGCTAAGCCCACTAAGACCCTAACAGACTGAAAAATTTGTGCAAGATCACACAGCCAGCAAATAGCATAAAATGTGACCTAAACTTTTGACTCCAAAATCAATGTCTTTCTGCTACACCATGCTGCCACTGTCTTGAACAAGAAGAGCTTGATATCTTTGGCCAAAAATCCAAAAGCTCACACATGAAATCTGACAAAAATCGACAAGGAATTTTTTTCCTACCTAATGTATATACTTCAAAATATTTTTATTCTTCAAAGTTACCTGACTAAAACCAAACCAAAACAGACCACATTTACTTACAAGAATTATGGTCTAAATTGACAGTACTGAAATTTTAATTCACAGCTTGAGATCAATCCATTCAGCTATCCTTTTTGGTAAAAAGATTTTAGTCAACCACAGGCTTCTAATTAGAGAGCCTATTACCTAAGACACGCTTTCATTCTTATGCTTTTGCCACCACATAATACGTTCATTTTGACAATAAGCATAAATACCTATTCATAATCTTGTTTTGGAAAAAGAGCTTCACAGATTCATAGCCTCTTCTTGCCCTTCTCCATTTTTAGAGGACTTTTACTCATTCATTCAAACATACTGAGGAGCCTTCAATGTCTCAGGAACTCTTCCCTCAATAATGAATAAGAGAAGCCTTGTTTTCAAGAGATTATTAATGAAACCACAATTTTACCCAATCTTATTTAATTTTGTTTTGTTTCCAGATGAAGCTCCTTCAACTTCTTGACCCACAACCTACAAACTCATCAGAACTCACTCTCTTTCTGCTTTATTCCATTTTTGTATCTCATTCCATTCAACTTTTCCTTGACCCTTCATCCCCAAGCTGTACTATCTCTTTGAGGATAATACTGTATCAATTATTTCCTTTCCCTCCCTTCCTTTCAGAACTACTATAGTATTCCCCTGTATCACCCTTGCCACAGCATTTAATACATTGTTGTAATTAGTTATTTACTTCATTTTAACCTACCAGCTACTTATTGAATACTTCCTATGTACCAATCCATGGTCTACCCCTGGTCTAGGTATTGAGGATATAAAAAATATATTTTTTCCCTGATGGAAATCATATTCCAGGGTGGACTATAAATAAACAAACAAGTAAACAAATGGCAGAATGTAATGAGGTTATAAAAATTAAAAAATAATTTAACAGTTCATAGTTGTGCTGATAAACTGAAACACAGGGAAAAAAAAAAACCAGAACATGAGAAAAGGCCAAAAATCAAGGATGATTCTTATATTTTTGGTGTGAAGAACTGGGTAAATGATGGAGCTGTTTGGGAACACTGGAGAAAAAGGTTTGAGAGAGAAAGATTAAGAGTTCTTTCTCTGCCATGTTAAACTTGAGATGCGTTTTTGATATTCAAGAATAGAGGTCAAGTAGGTAGCTAAATATACAACTCTGCAGCTCAGGAGAGAGGTTGGCCTGGAGCTCCGGATGTGGAAGGTATCAGCATAAAGATGGTATTTAACGCCATGGACTGAGGTGAATGAAGAAATTATTTCAGAATTCAGATGAGTGTTCAAGAGGCAATGATACTAAGTGAGAAATATGGGAATAGAGCATTATTAACCAAGGATTTGGCAATACAGACATCAGTGGCTTGACAATAGGGATTCTATGAGTACAAAACTGTGGAGTACAAAAACTGTACTCAGTTTTGAGTACTCGAAAATGAGTACAAAACTGTTTGGACAGGGATGGAAGCCATGGGATGTAAAGAAGTTGAGAACCAGGAGCTTTTCCATAGAGAGGAAGAAAGCAATAGGGTGAAGCTAGAAAAACATATGGGTTTCACCTAAGAAGGTTTTTTTTTTTCCCCCTTAAATTGAAATAACCCATCGGAGATGGAAAGACTGATGATGCAGGAAAACCTGGACAACAGAGGAGCCCTAAGCCTTTAAATCTTTAGATAGACAATAGGGAATAAGCTCTAGGGTGCAAGTCTTTGGGAAGGACAGGCATTTCATCCACTGTCACAGGAAGGTAGAGTATATGGGTACAGATGCAGGTGGTTTAGTAGATGTGATGGTGGAATAATAGAAAACTGGCTCGAAGCAGGGGTTCCATCAGGCAAGTACCACAGGGGGAAAGAAGGATAAGCTTCTGAGGTATAAATAAGAGAGGCTGCTGAGGTATAAGCAAGAAGAAAAACGTATATTGATAGAACATGAACTCTAAGCTAGATTAAGGGAGGGAAAAAGGACATGAATGGCATACAGTAAAAAGCAGAAAGCTTAATGGACAGGAGCGCCTAAAGGAGTTCAAAAATAAATTTGAGGGATAAGGAAACTAGGTAAGTAGATGGAAGTGATTCGTTTTTCTAAAAAGTTTGTGAGTGGAGCAGTTAACAGCACTAAGAAAGTTTACGGTTGACAATGGGAGTAGGTTTCTGATAGGGGTGGGGGGAGGTCTAAAAGCTAAGAGATCAGATGTTGGATTACCCACGGGGATGTAGCAATCCCTAGGTATGATGACAGGAACTGTGGAAAGGCAGGGAGCCAGGTACTGATGAGGAGGTATAACTAGAAGGCAATGACAGATCCAGAAGGGATAAGTCTGGCATGTATTTCAAAAGAGGTGGGAGTTTGGGGCAAGGAAAAAAAAACATGGACTGAAGCAGCAAATGGGAGAATGAGTTCTAAATGGGAGGTGGGGCTGGGGCTGAAGATGTGGGGTGAAGAAACATAATCACTTAAGGACTACAAGGAAACAGAGTTCTGGGGAATAGTCAGGTAGGGCAAGAAAATGAAAGCAATTTTGTTCAACACTATGTCTCTATTTGATTACAATAAACTACTGATTCCAGGAGGCCAACCAGGAGGAAGGGCTAGGGGAGGGGCTCTGAAAGGCTGGAAGACTATGTAGGGTGAGGATATGCACAAAGCCAAATGAATATAAATTCCCAGTAATAACAGCTAACCTGGGAATCTCAGACTCTAAAAGATCAACCAAAACACCTTTTCTAAGCTTCATGAGAGCAGATCAGGATCTTTCCAATAAGTCTTCTTTCCGCTTAAATTAGCAACGGAAGAATCCTAATGGTAATTACTTTCATGTAGAGGACCTTGCACACCTCAAAAGAAGTTCAGAAGAAGAATGTTTATTTAATTCATTCAATTCCTTTAAGCACTATTTGGCCTGGAGTGATAAGGAAAATCTCAGAAAGGAATCTCAGGCATGTTAGGTATTCCTTTATTCCCTTCTCATTTCATTTCTTCCTTTCACAAAAGTCAATGGTGAGAAAAAGAGCAACCACAATTGAGGATGGAGTGAGCTGGCAACAGGGCTGTTCTGAGGACAAGCAGGATTCTCTGCACACCTGCCTGTGACCTCACAGTAACACTTGCGCAGGTGTGGAGAGAGTCCGAGGGTTTAAAATAACAAATACGGCTTAAAATAACAAATACCACAACAGCCTCTAACTGTCCACCCTGAGGTACTTTGTCCAACTGCACACCACTCCCTACTACAGTGTTTCTCTAAACAGACGACCCACCTCAGGGAGAGTTAATATAAATTATGACTTTCTCTCTCTCAGATAAATTTATCTGCATGAAAAATTCTGAGAATACTTTTTCTAATGGTATATATTTAACTTTATGAAGAAACAGTGTTGACAATATAATGACAATATAATGATAAAACTTCATAATCCAATCCCCTAACACAATACATCAAATCAAGACAAATTAATTTCAGTTGTCACTATACATAAAATGAAATGTCTAAAATACACGACTGATGTAAAAAGAGCCAATTATATTGTTGTAGGCCTCATTTTAAGAAACATGCAGAATCACTTCATTGGCTCCAAGAGGAAGCACCATGGGAACGTAGATAGATGGAATATCCCCAAGCATGGATGGAATTATTTTTGTGTGAAAGGGAGAGAAAATAAAAGGTAAATAATAAGAAGAATACAACACTTCTGAATACTGAAAATACCAGAAAGGAAAAGTAAAGGGTGCCATTAGCACTAGGACTTTTACTGAGTATAAGACTCCTGATGCCCAGCACACCACAGATTGTCACCTTGTCAACTGAAAAAGCATGCTGAATTTAGTAACAAATCAACTGGGGGCAGGACAGATTTAACATAAATCCATTTAATACACAGGATTGGTGAAATCTATCAAAGAATATTTCCCGATTTGGAAAAACATCAAAGGGAGTCCCAGGTGGTCTCTAGAGTCCCAGAGATGGTTAGCTACAAACTACAGTGGATTCTATATCTTTCCGACTGCAGATTTATTCAATGGCTACCCATTTGTTTTACTCTTCATTGTTGACACCAATTGATTGAGAAATAACCTTTATTCCCACGACTAGTGCTTCATCACTCACAAGGAAATTACTCACACCAAGGATTATCTGAACCAATCTGAGACTGTTCCCTAAAGCGCAAAAATAGCTCTGGGCAAAGGCAGACAGAAAAAAAATCCCATACCACTTGATTCTAAGCTATCTGGAGAAAATGAACCTTACCAATAGCAGGACACCCTTTTCCACAACAAAATCTTATTCATTATATACTCATTTATTAATTATTCATATACTAAAATATTTATTCATATACTAAATTAGTATACTAAATTCATATACTATATTTATTCATATACTAAATTTCCTAGAGTAAAACTAGGAAAAAAAACAAAACCCAGGCTCAGTAATCTCATCCACAAAATCCACTTTGTAATGATCATCTTTACTTTTCTTACAGAAAAACAAACTCAAGTGTCATGATTAGTATTTATATATAAAGGGAAAATATTAAAATGCAATTATTAGCATTATTTGGACTTGTGGTTAGCTAAGATATTCAATATATTAGAATGTCAATTTCTTTGTTTTCTTTCTGGAAAAGTTAATAGAATTGTTTTCTTTTTTAAAAAGGCTGATATAAGAAGTATTTCTACACCTTCCTCAAACAAAAAGCGAACAAAAATAAAACTTCATGACACCTGTGGGATGCCTAGGTGGCTCCGTTAGTTGGGCTCCTTGCCCAGTGGGGAGCCTGCTCCTCCCTCTGCCTCTGCCTGCCACTCCCCCCACTTGTGCTCTCTCCTTCTCTCTCTGACAAATAAATAAATAAAATCTTAAAAAAACACAAAACTTCATGACACCCAAGTGGTTAATCAGTTGTTTTGCTACAATATCTATTTTTACTTTTTAAGATTTTATTTATTTATTTGAGAGAGAGAGAGAGACAGATAGTGACAGAAATAGCGAGAGAGCACAAACGGGGAAGAGAGTTGGAAAGCAGGTTCCCACTGAGCAGGAAGCCCAACATGGGGCTCGATCTCAGGACCCCGGATCATGACCTGAGCTGAAGGCAGATGCTTAACCAATTGAGCCACCCAGGAGCCCCTATAACATCTATTTTTAATTGAGGTAAAATTTACATTGATGTCATGCACAGATTTTTGTTTTAAAGATTTTAAAGATTTATTTATTTATTTGAGAGTGAGAGACAACAGGAACACAAGGTAGGGGAGGGACAGAGGGAGAGAATCTTTCAAGTAGACTCCATGTTGAGCGCAGAGCCTGATGCAGGGCTCAATCTGACCCATGAGATGATGACCTAAGCCAAAACCAATAGATGGACGCTTAATTGACTGAGCCACCAAGGTACCCCTCAAGCACAGATTTTAATGCACAATTCAATGAGTTCTAAAAAAAGTATTCACTCTTGTGATCTTCACATTTCCATCATTCCAGAAAGTTTTACTGAGCCCCTTCCAGTCAATCCCCTCACCACCAAAAGCAACCACTGCTCTGATTTCTATAGATGTAAGAAATACCTGGTTCCTTTCCTTCCACACAATGTTTCTGAGATTCGCCCACAATGCATGCAATACGTGCAAACAACGCATGTATCAGTAGTTCATTTTTTTTCCAATAGCAGAGTAGCATCCCATTGTATGATTGACACAATCTGCTTATCTATTCTCCTGTGGATAGATATTTGGGTGTTTGTGGGTTTTTTCCCAGTTTTTGGCTATTGTGAATAAAGTTGCTTGTAAACACAGAATCCTATTCTGCTGTAAATGTAATCATACCACCTTAAACCTAAGACAGCTTTCTGCCTAACCAGAAGCTGAGTGATTTGACTGTATAAGCATCACAGTAAGGGAGTGAAAGGACCCCCACCTCTGCCACAGAGCCCTGGCTGAATAGATGGGACCCGCTCTAAGGAGCCCACATCTGTGATATATGACACTACAGGGAATCACACCTTGTGAAGAGAGACCTTTTCTCTGGAATATTTCAAACAGGAAGTGTTTAGGGGCAGTGGCAATAAAGTACATCTCTGTTCTGACCCTAATGGGGTGTCACGCTGCTTCTAGTTCACACAAAAATGCACTATTAAAAAACAACACTGGAAAAATAAATAAATAAAACAAAGCAAAACACCCACACACAGGAACAACAACATTGGGGCACCTGGCTGGCTCAATCAGTAGAGCATCCAACTCTGGATCTCAGAGTAGTGAGTTGGAGCCCCACATTGGGTGTAGAGGTTACTTAAGAACAACAACAACTGGGCGCCTGGGTGGCTTGGTTGGTTAAGTGGCTGCCGTCAGCTCAGGTCATGATCCCAGGGTCTTGGGATCGAGCCCCACATCGGGCTCCCTGCTCAGTGGGAGTGAGTCTTGGGAAGTGGCTGCTTCTCCCTCTGCCTGCCATTCTGCCTGCTTGTGCTCTCTATCTCTCTGTCAAATAAATAAATAAAATCTTTAAAAAAAAAAAAAAAGAAGAAGAACAACTGCCACTGCAACACACATACACAAATCAGGGGTTTTGATTTACTTGTCCTTTGAGGTCTCCTAGCACAGACATCATCTAATCGATGGCTAGCCATGTGCTAGTTATGTAACTTGGGTAGGTACATCATTTACCACTAAGTCTTCACTTCCCAATATGCAGAATAAGATAATTATAGCATCTATCTTAGAGTCATTTTTTAAAAAAGATTTTCTTTATTTATTTGAGAGAGAGAGAGAAAGTATGCATGCATGAGCTGGGGCAAGGGGCAGAGGGAGAGAGAATCCCGGCAGACTCTGTACCAAGTGTGGGCCCAATGAGGGGCTCAATCCCAAGACCCCAAAATCATGACTTGAACTGAAATTAAGAGTTGGATGCTCAGGGGTGCCTGGGCGGTTCAGTCGGCTAAGCATCTGCCTTCGGCTCAAGTCATGATCTCGGGGTCCTGGGATGGAGCCCAGCATTGAGCTCCCTGCGCAGCAGGGAGTCTGCTTCTCCCTTTGCCCTTCCTTGAGAGCTCGCGCACTCTCTCTCTCTCTGTCTCAAATAAATAAATAAAATATTTAAAAAAAAAAGAGAGAGAGAGAGAGTTGGATGCTTAACTGACTGCGTCACCTAGGCACCCCTAGGGTCATTTTGAAGATCAAAATTAGATGATGTACATCAAGTATGCACAGTGGCTAACACACTTAGGAATACAAATACTAGCTACTGATAAAACTTTATTTCCAAAATGATTTAGAGAGTACAGCCTCAGATTTTCATTTTCTTTTTCCATTTGAAGGTAAAGACCAGATTTTCCCCAAATGAGTGCGTTCCTCCAAAAATTAGTTCAAATTCAGTAGGCATAATGTAAACCAAAGGATTCCATAACCAAGCAAGTTTTGGTTAAATACTTGTTTTAAACTGCAACACTGCTCAATGTTGTATGCCACTTTGCCAAAGCACACTATGAACCCTAACAGCGAGACCCAGAATGTATATTTCCGAAGTAAATGAACCATAAAACTGACTCCTGCCTTATCAAGAAGATGTGATCCTGGGGCACTTTGGGAAATGCTAATAAAAACAATACTAACTGCATATATAAAACAAATAGTATTCTTAAGAAGAAGGATATATGGTCTTCCCATTTCATTTAGTTAAATGCTCTCTATTCTTTAGATCTCAGGGAAGCCTTCTTTAAGCTTCTAAACTTAATCAAGACCTTCTGCTAGGGGCGTCTGGGTGGCTCAGCTGGTTGAGCCTCTGCCTTCAGCTCAGGTCATGATCTCAGAGTCCTGGGACTGAGTCCCACATCACATCAGGCTCCTTGCTCAGCAGGAAGCCTGCTTCTCCCTCTCTCTCTGCCTGCTGCTCCCCCTGTTTGTGCTTTCTCTCTCTGTCAAATGAAAAATCTTAAAAAAACAAAACTTCCTGCTTGATACCCTCAGGTTTCCTTAGACTCTTCCTTCATCACCCTTACTGTGATTTCTATTAACATACTTGAAAAATTATTTGATTACTACTTTCATCTCGTCCACCAAATTATATTATGCTCAACCCTATACCTCTAGCATCTAGCACAATGTTTGGTGCTAGGTAACAGATGCGGAACAAATATGTGAATCCACGAATTTTACTGTAGCTTTGCCATAGTGGAAAACTGAAAACAATCTAAGCATTACTAAGAGGAAAGTAAGGTACTCCACATTTATATTATATTAGACAGCCATTAAAAAGAATAACTTAATCTTTGTATTCTAACATACCTACTTTTATGGAATGAGAAAGAAAAAAATGTACTTTATTAAATATACTACTACATTGTGCAAAGACACCTAAAAACATACACAAAATGTTAACAAAAAAAATTGTTAACAGTGACTACATTTAAAGAGGAATAGGACAGGAAAAGTTACTTTCAATTTTTTACTTTATGCATTTCTCTATTTTCAATATTCTCTAAGAAGTATACATTTCTTTTTAATTAATTGCTTTGAGCAACTGCAAGTCTGCATAAATTTCCATATGCTTTAGGCTCAGTTTATATTTGTATCACTATTTGTCAAAGATATTTTTGTAATGATCCCTATAGCAATCTTGAGAGGTAAATAGGACAACAGATAGTAATAACCCCATATTGTAAATTAAAAGCTAGAGGTAAACTGCCTAACATCACAAAGCAAAAGAAACAACAGAACTGAGGCTAAAATTAGTGGGTCTTTTTTCTTAGTCCAATGTTCTTTTCATTACACATCACTGCCTTTCCAGAAAGGGACATAAGGCAGTCTCGATACAATCAACATTTTAGTACTAAACGACTAGAAGAGATTAAACCTATTCCCATCTCAACAAGTCATGAGAGGACACTGCAGGCCAATGGCCATGGAGGCCTCTTTAAGTAACCTGAGTGAAAGAGAGGTTACAAAATTCTAGTGAATGCTTCTATTAGACAACTCCCTTATATTCAGCTGAAATCTCTCTGTAACTTTGACCTTTTGGTTCAAATTTGGCCATTTGGAAGGCTACAGAATAAGCTTCTCTCTACTTCTGGAATATATTCAACATATGAAGACAGCTATCACCCGTGTCCTTTTGAGAATGGGTGCTTTACTTAGACAAACTTCCTAATAAAATATCTATCATTATCCAACTGGTTAGGAAAAAAAGGGAAACTATCATTCAGGACTCCTACAAACTCATGAGGTACAAATAGGCAATTGTCGTCACTACAGTCCTTTAAGGAGAGCTAGAGAACCATGCACTCTCACTACTCCTTTGTCGGATGGCACTGAATCAAACAGCTTTCTGGTATAAAGCCTAAGAATGAGGAAGGGGTCAGATGTTTCTGACAAAATCTTGGCACACAGCTGGTGCAAGGATTTGCTATGAAGAGAGTCAATTATTACTCCTTCTTTAGAATGAACAACTTCTAACAACTTTAGAATGAACTTCTTTAGATGAACAACCAACCTAATCTTTCCTCAGTAAAACATTTCTTGATGTTCTGGTCAGATTCTCCAATAACAAAATACCTGCTCATTCTACCAATGGACAAATGAGACTTCCCCACAATTTAAAAGAGGCAAAGAAATTGATGATAAAAGTTATAAAATCAAACTTGGTGACTGAATTTGAGACTCATGAGAAGATTTAAGAGGGTAATGACATGGTTGTTAGAGAACCAAGAAAATGAATAATGAGAAGTACAAGTTCAAGAAGTCTTATACGTAAAACTACAAGAGGTAGAGGAAGCTACATTATAGCTGAATATTTATTAAAACTGCTTTTTATGATCTGATGAAAACCAATCAGAATTAAATGCTTGTGCAAAAGCTCAGAGCAAATATATAGGACAAGACAAACGTCTATTTGGAATACCACAGCCTTTTAGACTGGTTTACCCATTAACGAGCACAAGCTTGGAAAAGTCTTCCCAAATGCTTCTGCAGGTTTTGTTTCTGAATGTGAGCCTAAATAAGGAAAAGGAGAGGTCCTCTGAGCACCCGATTGAAAATATCCCTCCTTACTCTTCCTTACTGAGCTATCTTGCACTTCATTAGTTTATCATAATTTGTAATTATGTATCTCTGTGCTTGCTTGTTGTCCAATGACCCAGAAGACTATAAGCTCCTTGAAGGCAGAGTCAACTCTTTTTAACACTGCAAACACAGGAACATGGGGTTTTGTACATGGAGGGTGCTCATTTAATATCTGGAAGGTAAATAAGTGAAGGAAGACAAAAAGAAAAGGAGATCATGGATTACCATAAACAGTTTACTTGGCTTTCTTACTCAAGGTTGAGAAACTAATCACCTAATGGACACTTATTACGATCCAGAGCAATGCATACGTCATTCAGTTTAGCCTCACAACAAAACTGAATTTTCTTCCGGGTCACAGAAACCCTCCTAAAGAAGTAAATGATTTTATAACCAACAAAACAAGCATTTTTATATTAGCCAAATAATTTGATTCTCAAAACAATCTTACAGAAAAGACAAATTACGTTGGTGAGGACGCCGGGGCTAAGAGTTCTTAATCCTTCACATTCTCCCTACAAATTTCCGGGCTTGTAGTTTCCACAAAGAAATAGTGGCTGCATAAACTTCGTGCAAACTTTGAGAGACACTTATGCCATAATTCTCGTTTGCTACTGCAAATACGTGCTCGCGATGGGAACCGTTCAACGACTCAATTCTGTATTTGCATTTTAGGTTTGATGAGGGTCCCGTTCACTCTGCGTAATTGGTGAAGTGTTGACCGCCAAATGAGATAACACATTCAGGTCAAAGAAAGGGCGTGGGAATAGCATGTTAGAAAAGGTTGCACTGCAGCCAAAACTAACTCTGGGCTGCGGTCCACAATCGCTCCCTCCCAACTCCTCTCATTTCCTCTCTTCCCTTCGCTGAACCAACCATTCCCTCCTTGAGTCAGATTTGGTGCAACAGGCAGGTTCCTACCTTGGTCTGAACACTCTTATCGAACTTGTCATTTTTGAAGCTAAACGTATTCTGGTGCCTCTGAGGCCTGGAACGAGCCACGTTCCCTTTCTGGGAGCTCATCGTGGAAACCAGAATCACCTCACGCTGGTACAGGGAGGACGCCGGGAAGACCAAGACGCCCCAAACTACCCCACGGAGTCCACGCTTCTGTCACTGACCCGGAAGGAACTTTCCAGCCTTTCCGCCTCCGCCCCCGTCAGCCCACGTGACTCATCGCGGAGGTCAAAAGACTCCCTCTGGTCCGTCAAAACCCTCAAGGTTCTTCCACGCGGCCCAGTCTCGACCCATCCCCCTCCGCGCAATCTCTCACAAACCCGGCGTCTAAATCCCGCTTCCTTCGAAGCGAGAATTCCCCCATTGGTCGGAACGTGGCAGTCCATCAAGGCGGAGAGGCGGGGAACCTTTGAGTTTATTGGTTCTTCTTTTCCGCAATCCCCGCCTCCTGCCGACCCAGCTCAGCCTCTCCCGACGCCCGACTCCGCTGGGCGGCTTGTGATTGGTTGAAGTCCGGCAAAGCGGCACTGCGTCCCTCCCCCGGCCCGCTCGCAGGCTCGAGCCCGGGTCAGCTTGGCATCTTCCTCCAGGCAGTGGCCAACTCTTGCCTTGGCGAGCCTTTTGCTCGCCCCCTCGGTTCCCTTACAGCCTTCCTCCCGCCACCAAAGCTAGCCTTGCGGGGGCAGACTGAGGAGGAGTAAAGAAAGGAGGATTAAAAAGAAGAAAGACCTGGCTGGGTTTGGCTGGTGTCTGCAGTGCCAGAAAGGGAGGTGGCAGCGGCGGCAGCGGCGGCTGCGACCACGGCCGCGCGGGACGTGAGGCCCGAGAGCAGCCGACGGCGGCGGCCGCTCCAGAGCCTCGCGCCGGGGCCGTTAGTCAGCAGAACGCGAGCCCGTGTGGAGGAGCAGGGCCGGCGCGAGGCAAGACTCCAGAGCGCGAGCCGGCCCCTTCGGGCGCCGCCGTCCTTCCGTGTCCCGGCGCCGGGGGCTGCAGCCCTCGTCCCCCCTCCTCGGCCGCGCCCGCCCGCAGGCCGGGAGAGTCCTGCGGCGGCGGCGGCAGCAGCAACGTGGGTCGCACCTTGTGGAGGGCAGCGCGTCGGCAGAGGCTCTCTCCCGGCCCTTTCTTCCCGACACCTTGGCCGCGGCCCCTCAGGTGCAGGTGCGTGGGGCCGCGGCGGGCTGGGCACTGCGGCGGGGCTCGGGGAGGGGGCGCTAGGCCCGGAGCCGCAGCGCGGGAGGGACGAACCCGGGCCGGGGGGGGGAGGGGAACGGGAGGCGTCTTTGTTGTTGGCGACCGGGATCCCTCTCGGCGGCGGCGGAAGGCGGGCAAGCCGCCTCGGATCAGGTCTCGTTTTGAGAGGCTTCTCTGGTGGTTCCGTGAAGGGGAGAGGTAGGAGAGTCCCTGCGAGCCGAGAGGCTACAGGAGTCTGGGGGCGGGAGAGAGAAGGAAAGCCGGACTGGGAAAGGTCTTAGGTCCTTGCGAAGAAGGGTCTCGTTTCACTTGCTTTGCTCCCCGTGGACAGAAAGATGGGGTCAGCTTCACATTCTCTTCCCTGGCTCCCTGTGAGGTTGGCGATGCCTGAAAGCTTTCTCCTGAATGTCCTCGTGTGTGCCAGCCTCGATCTGAGATCGAATCAGCCCCGTTCTCGGTGATTTGTGTTCCCGGCGGGCCGTCTCAGGGTTCTTTTTCTCTGAGTGGCTCAACTTGAATCTTAACCAGTTTCGAACTCTGTTTTCGAACCCTAGATTGGGCTCCTCAGTAATTGCTTTCGAATTGGAAAATGAGACGTTTTGTTTGGATTTTTTTTTTTAACTCTGAAACGAAAGTTCTGTCGAGTTTGAGTGTACTGTTGTGGAGGGCTTTCCCCCCCTCCAAAGAAAAGTGAGTTTAACCCCGACTTTTTGTTAAAAAAAAGTTCAGAGCTTTGATCCTTGGGGAGATTTCTGCCAAAGCCAGAACACAGTTTTGGGGGTTTTTTTGTGTGCGATGCTTCGATACAAGTCTACGTGAGGTGGGCTTAATAAGCAAAAAGATGAATAACGGAGCAACAGAGAAGGTGACCTTTAAATTTTGGCTCTTTATGGAAAGGTGTTTTCTGTTTAATATATTTCGTAATATATATGCATATAATACTTGATCCGCAAGATGATTCATTGATTTTTTTCTAAGACTCCAATAAATAAAAAGAATTTTGGAGATCTTGTGTCAGCATTTGGAACTGCCTAATGAGTGAGTAAAAAGGTACATGTAATGGCGTGTATCTGTTTACATTAACAGGAAAACTTAAAATGAACTTTTCTCCATAGTTTGTCTCTTCATATGTTGATGGCATAAACTCATTTGTGAACATATCTAGTATCTAATCATAACCAATATTTTAACTGTAATTACCAGTGTTCTTACTTGGGACTGCCCAACTCTTTGGTAAATTTTTATTGTGACAGTAAAGGTGGTGGCTTAAAGAACAGGGGAGATAGCCATGATTCAATTTACAAAAGAAATAAAACCCTGTTGTGCAGTAATTGCTTTATTATTTGAGGTCTGTAAGGAAATAAATAGCACCCTCACCCATATTTTGACCTCTCTTTTCTCCTACTCTAGTAGTAATAAGGTTAATTGGGAAGGATAGGATTAGATTTTTAGCAGGCTAGGCAGTTTTAATTTTGTCCCTTGCTGTGCAGGACTGTAGTTAATAAGTGGCTTGTTTCCATGAGTATCTTTACCTATTTTGAAATATGTGTGAAATGATATCTGACAAAGAATTTCTATTTACTGTGACAAAATTATAAAACATCATGGCAAAATAATGTTTTTGATAACTTAATGAACAGAGAAGAACTAGGCAATTAGTGCCTGTTCCAAGTTCTGTCACTGAATTGGTCTACAGCTACAAGCCATCTGAGTAAATTTCTCCATCTGTAATATAGGGCCAATAAAATGTGCCTAGAAAGAGCAGTGAGAACCAACAGTTACTTCGGTTATGTGACATTGATTTAGTTTATTAATAAGAGTACTTTTTATTGCAATTCTCCTACTTTGGTATTATGAATTTCAATTCCTTGATGAAGAGTTAGCCTAAAGAAATACAGTTACAATAGGGAGAATGCCTATCCTATGTGCCATCCTCTAAGAATTGATAACTCAGAATTTCTTCAATGTTAAGATTCGTGTTAATATTCTTACAATCAGTGATGATGAGAAAACAGAGAGTGAGGAATTGGCTTGGTTGGTTTATTTACTCGTCGATAGTATATCCAAGGTTTTGTTTTTAATTCTTAAAAATTACTTCTACCTTTCCTACCTGTTAAAAAATTCTCATATATATATTTGTTGCCCTATATTATGCCTCTCATACCTAGTTTTGTGAGTTGGGGAGGAAAAGTGTGTTATTTATGACATTTTTACAGATAAAATAAAGCCCAGAGAAGTTAATTCTTTGAGTTGCCTAAAGCTACATAATTTGTAAGAAGCAGAACCTGGGTTTTCTGACTTACAGTCCTGAATCCTTTGCTTTGGAGCGGTGTTTTCCAGACAGCTGTTCAGACACAACAGTTTTTGCCAATTCAGATGAAATGAAAATACAGCAATACGAATATTGGCAGCATACAATATAATGAATATTCATGCACCCATTACTCAGTTGGAGAGATAAAACGACAAAACAAAATGAAGCTTCCTTTGTACTTCAAAAACCCTTCTTAAATCCTACTTCCTCTTTCCCTGCCCTCCAGCCACTAACCGGAAATTAGAATGCATCCTTCCTATCCACGTGTTTATACTTAACTACATGCCTTTAAGTCCTTGATCATTAGTTTTTCTTTGATTATTTTAAGATTTATTTTTAAAACTATTTAAATATGTATCTGTAGCCTGCTTTCTAAACTCAGTTTGCCAAGATTTATCTATGTTTATTCAGGTAATTCTAGTTTATTTTTACTGCTATAATGGTATGTGTTCCATTATGTGACTATCAGATTTCTGTTGATCATTTTAGTTTTTTCTAATTGCTTATTAAACATTCTTACTTAGGTACATGTACAAGACTTCCTCTAGGGCAGTGGTTTTTGAGCCTATATCTCATTTTTATAGAAATATTTTGGGGGGCCTGGATGGCTCAGTCGGTTAAGCGGCTGCCTTCAGCTTGGGTCGTGATCCCAGGGTCCTGGGATCCAGCCTCGCATCGGGCTCACTGCTCGGCGGAGAGCCTGCTTCTCCCTCTCCCTCTGCCTGCCGCTCTGCCTGCTTGTACTCTCTCTCTGTCAAATACATAAATAAAATTTTAAAAAAAAGAAGTATTTTATAACTTCTCCAATTCTGCCCTAAAATGAAATTCAAAATAATTAGCTTACATTCATTTGAAACTTAATAAGCTTACAAACTTCTAATAAAATTAAGGCTTGAATAAATTTACATTATATTTTAAAGTAATGCTCTTACTAAAATATAAGAATTTATAACAGAGTAATGTATTTCACTGTGTAGATGCTCAGACCAAACCACACTCTAATCTTGCTACCAAGTGTGATAGTAGACTAGTAAACTCAGAATTCTGGGAGCTTGTTAGAAATCAGAACCTACCCTACTGACTCATGCTGAATTTTAACAAGACTCCCAGGTGATGTGTGTGCACATAAAAATGGAAGAAGCACTGCTGGAAGAAACAGTAGTAGTTAGATACTTTTGTACCAATATTTAGCATCACCATGAATAGGGTAAGCAACTGATGCAAATTATTATTTTTTTTTAGATTTTATTTATTTATTCATAATTTTATATTTTATTTATTCATTAGAGAATGCACGCGCAGGAATTGGGAAATGTGCAGAAGGAGAGGGAGAAGCAGACTTCCTGCTGAGCAGGGAGCCTCACTCGGGGCTCTGTCCCAGTACCCTGAGATCATGGCCTAAGCCAAAGGCAGACGCTTACTAGACTGAGCTACCCAGGCACCCCTACTGATGCAAATTAAAACAGGTGTGTTGAATTGGCTGTTCAAATACCGATGGTGGCACTGTTGTTGATAAATGAGTTTCTGAAATAACGAACTATTTTCTGTAAAGTTTGGACAAAAAATGCAGTTTTCTCTCTTTACACAGTGGCTGCATTCTTTAAAATTTTCATCTATATTAAAGCAATACAAATATACTTTGTGTTAAGTCCTGTTTATAAATATCTGACCTTATTTCCCCCACCTCCTCCTCATTCCCTTAAATGAGCAATCAGCAGAGTATTCAAAAGTCAGGAGACATGGGACAGTATTATTATTTGTATGCACCAAGAGTGCCTGGCATCCCTTGAAGCTGTTCAGTAGTGCCCCCATTTGTTAAACAACTAAAAGCCATCATTGAGAAGATTGCCCTGGGATGTAAATCTAAAGAGTGCTAGAACAAAGGGTATGTATGAGCAGCTTCTTTAACCTTATTGGGTAACCACCAGTTTTCTCTCAAGTGTTTCTATCAGTAATGGATGAGGGGATCTATTTTCCCACCTTTCAAATACTTTATTAGACTTCTTATGGTTTGCCATGCTGAGGAGTATGTGAGGCATGGTACCTCATTGGAATTTTCATCTGCATGTCCCCAGTTAGTCCTGTAATTGAGAGCACTTTTATTTTGGGGGGCATTCATATTCCTTTTCTGTGAATTGTTTGTTTGGTTTTTTTTTTAAATGGGATTGTTTATCTTATTTATTGTAAATGCTTTTTATGTATTCTGGACAACAGTGCTTGGTAGCCTTTACAAATATCTTACAGTCTTTAACATGTCTTTCCACTTTACATATGCTGTCTTTGGGCGCCTGGGTGGCATATGCCTTCTCAGGTCATGATCCCAGGATCCTGGGATCGAGTCTCCCATATCAGGCTCCCTGCTCAGTGAGGATCCTGCTTCTCCCTCTGCCTCTGTCTCTTTCTCTCTCTGTCTCTCATGAATAAATAAATAAAGTCTTTAAAAATAAATGAATAAATATAGTGTCTTTATGACTTAACGTTCTTAATTTTAAAGTCAAATATAGTCTTTTTTTTTTAATGATTTATTTAAGTAATCTCTACAGCCAGTTGGGGCTTGAACTCATGACCCTAAGATCAAGAGTCACATGCTTGGGGTACCTGGGTGGCTCGGTCGGTTGGGTGTCTGCCTTCCACTCAGGTCATGATCCCAGGGTCCTGGGATCCAGTCCTGCGTTGGGCTCCCTGCTCGGCAGGGGAGCCAGCTTCTCCCTCTGCCTGCTGCTCCCTCTGCTTGAATAAATAAAATCTTTAAAAAAAAAAAAAAAAAGAGTCGCATGCTCTACTGGCCGAGCTAGCCAGGTGCTCCTGGTCAAATGTATTTTATGATTGTGCTTTTTCTCTTTAAAGGAAGTCTTTTCTATCCTGAGGTTGTAGAGATTCTGATAGAGCTTTTAAAAGTATTACTTTTTTAGGGGCGGGTGGGTGGCTCAGTGGGTTAAGCCTCTGCCTTTAGCTCAGGTCATGATCTCAGGGTCCTGGGATCGAGCCCCACATTGGGCTCTCTGTTCAGCAGGGAGTCTGCTTCCCCCTCTGCCTGCCTTTCTGCCTACTTGTGATCTCTTTCTCTGTGTCAAATAAATAAATAAAATCTTTTAAAAAATAATAAAGTATTACTTTTTTATATTTAGGTTTTTAATTCACATGGGACTGTTTTTATATAATGAGGTATATGTGAATCTAAATTTATTCAATAAAATCACTGCGCTCCATAGTGATGTTGTTTTTATGTTGTGTTCTGGAATTAGTGATAGTAGATTGTTTTTAATTTTTAATATTCCTTTGTGGCAAAATTAAAATTTGGCGACTCTGCCATTCCAGTGTCTTAAAATTTAACTGATTTTTTAAATTCCTTAGTTTTGGGAACCACAGCTTTAGGGTACTTTAATTCCCATGCTGCTTCTGTGCCATATAAAGCATCAAAGAAAGCGAGCATGCACTCTTGAAGTACTGATCTTTTCATCAGCATTTGCATCCTTCACATTTAAGTTTGCTTTAGATGTGTCTTCATCACTTTTTACTAGAATTTTTTTAAAGATTTTTATTATTTTATTTATTTGACAACGAGAGTACGAGCAGGGGGAGAAGCAGGCTCCCCACTGAGCAGGGAGCCCCATGCCTAAGGCAGATACTTAACCAACTGAGCCACCCAGGTGCCTCTGGCTAGGATTTTTTTAATGGTTATTATGACCCTAATTTTTAAACAGAATTTTAGACTAAATTCAAATATTACTTTGATGTTAATTTGTCTCAGAAATAGGTCCTGTTTTGTTTTCCCTAGAATTAAAAGTAAGAATGGTGGGTGGCTCAGTGGGTTAAAGCCTCTGCCTTCGGCTCAGGTCATGATCTCAGAGTCCTGAGAGCCCACATTGGGCTCTCTGCTCAGCAGGAAGCCTGCTTTCCCCCTCTCTCTCTGCCTACTTGTGATCTCTCTCTGTCAAATAAATAAACAAAATCTTTTAAAAAAAAATAAAAATAAAATTTAAAAGTGAGAATATTTATACAAGTTCTTTATACATACAGTTAAAGATGAAAGGTAAAGGAAAATTGAGTCAGTGTTGACTGTGTGTCAGTTACTACTTTAGATTTTTGGGGATACATCTGTAAACAAAACAAGCGAAGACCCCTAACTTCCTAGGGCTTGGCACCTAGCAGAGGACCACAGGCAATATGCAAAATTTTAATACTTAGAAAGTGACCAATACCAAAATTTTAATACTTAGAAAGTGACCAATCCTTCTAAAGAAAAAGCGAAGGGTAGGGGGGAATCAAAAGAGGCAGTTCGACCTATCAAATAGTGTGGTTAGGGTAAACTTCACTGAGAAGGGGAGAATGAGCAGCGAAGACACTAGCCATGCAGATATTAGCAAAATCTTGAAAGAGTTGACAGTATAGTCTATAAGTTAAATGTGTATCCACTTAGTAAGTTGTGTGAATGTGGACAACTTAAACTGAGTTAAACTTGAAGACTTGATTTCTTCAAATATTAAAGGATGATAACCTGAGAAAAGTATTATTAAGGTTAAAGGAGATAAGTGAAAAAACCTACCTCCTACCCCCATCTAGTTTTCATGTGGCACTCTATTTTCATATCATTTGTCACAGTGTAATTATCTGTGTCACCAGTTGATAAATTTTATCCCGCCTCTTCTGAAATACTTATGAAAAGAACCAGTGTTATAATTTATTAACATATATTTGTTTGTAAACTATCTTTAACCCTTTTTTATGTGAAAATCCTCAGATTTGTTGAGAAAGTCTTTTGTATTTAAGATGTCTTTGTGCTAGAGCTTCAAAGTGGGTTACAGGCATTACCTCATTAATCACCACACACCATCTTTGTGATGGAGGCAGTGCATACATATCATCTTGCACTTGGAATGAATTGAAGCTGCTAAATGGTATAAAGTGACACAGTCAAGAATTTGGATGAAATCTGATTACATTTGGTTATATTTTTCCCTGTGCTCCTTTTTTTCCCTTTCTGCAATACTGCTAAAATTGACTCTCTAAAGTATAAAAGCTTTTAAAAAAACCGATAACTTATGTTACATTGTTTATGTGGCCTTTGTACAATCTTTATGACACATGATATTTTAGTTACGACTTTATTTTCCATTTTCCCCCTTGAAGTTTCACATAGTATCTGAGGAGGTAGTATTAGAATTGGCAATGGAGGGGCGCCTAGGTGGCTTAGTCGTTAAGCTTCTGCCATGATCCTGGGGTCCTGGAATCAAGCCCCGTATCGCCCCACATTGGGTTCCCTGCTCACCAACAGGAAACCTGCTTCTCCCTCTCCCCCTGCTTGTGTTCCCTCTCTCACTGTGTCTCTCTCTGTCAAATAAATAAATACAATCTTAAAAAAAAAAGAACTGAAAATAAAGTTGGGGTCTTCACTTTTATAAATACATACTGCTTAAGAAATTCAAACGTTATGGTTTTCTTGGATTATTAAACATTTTTAAGATGTCACATTAAAAGAATAGGATTAAGAAAGTAAGTATATGCTTAGTGTAGGTCAGGGTAAAGAAGAAAGGGTTGAAATAACCTCATTAACTTGGTGTAAGCAGATCTGCGTTGTAACCTCAACAAACCCAAAGTAGAGCAAGAGTGCCTCCAGAAACAAAAATAGAAGACATTATTTTATTAATTGCAGTAAACTTGTTTGGCTTCTGAATTTAGATTGTTCTTAAATGAATTTTTAAAATTAAAATCAGTTGAAATAATCCCTCTAATAAACTTTTCCCGAACATGCCATCCACCAACTGTGACCTAGATATTTTAATTTTTTACTTTCTAGTTTAGCCATCCCAACCCCAAGAGTAAAAATTATTCTTTGCACATCAGTTATTACCAAGAAAATAATGCCATTTGGTAACTGGTTTTGGCAAGCTTATAACTGAAACATTATTTCAGTTACATTTTAGTTACAAAATGTGGGTTACATTTTGTTTAGAGCTTTTTAAAAGACCTTAATGACACTTGTATTAATAAAGATTTAGGGCAGTAAAGTTTAATAAGAGTGAGGGGAACTTTTTTAAAATTATACATTAGGGACATTCAGATACAATCCTCTAGGGTAGTTGTTTTCAATTTTTTTGTTAGAATTCAAAAGAAAGACATTTTGCTTCATAATTTGATTAAAAAAAAAGTTTCCTTGAAGATTAAATCCACCAGCATGAGCATTCTTCAGGGGAGATTTTTCCCCCCTAGAGAAAGAAGTAAAACTTAAATAGAGGGCTTAAAAAACAGTACAAGTTGTTTCATTTATATGTAGAGGAAGTGATTGAGTTGGGGGAGATTTAAGCAATAGTGAGGGAACAGTATGCACAAAGGCTTAGAGGGAAGAAAGAATAGGTCTCTCATTGAGGAATAGTATGTTCAGTAGAATGAATGAATAAATAGGGAAGTGCTCAGAAATAAGGCTAGAGACTGGGATGCAGAGGGTGAAGGGATCATATATGACATACTAAAGTATTTAATTTATTCAAGAGGACCGTAAGGCCCATTGAAAGATTTAAACAGGAAAGTGACATCACCTGGCAGCAGTGTAGAGTGGATCAGAAGAGTATGAGATAGATATTAGTGAGTGGTTTTATAATGTTAAATAAAAAGTGATTGAGCAAAGATGTGGCTGAGGGAGTGGAGAGAGATACATAGGAGATAGGCCTTGATTGAATGGGAGGAATGAAGAGAGGAAAAGGGAGGAGAGGGAATACAGATTGAGATAGTCAGGGTCTGTAGCTTAGGGGAGAAGTCTGTGCTACAGATTTAAGTTTTTATTTAGACTTAGGCCTTATTAGTGTGTAAGAGGTAGTTAAAGCTATGGGTACAATTGAGATAAAAAGACTAGAAAACAAAAGACAGAAGTGGTAGTTAAACCCATGGGTTTGGGTGAGTTAAACAAAAGAGGGAGACAAAAGGCAAATCTGTAAAAGTAATAATAAAATATTTGAAGAGGTCACCAGAAAAACCAAGATTGGAAGTTAGTTTCAAGAAGGAAGGAAAGGACAGTGGTGTTTAATGCCACAAAGTGATTGTGTAGATTGAAGACTAAGAAGTACCCAATGCACTTTGAAAAAGAGAGAGTGCTCAAGAGCATACGCATGACTGGGGTTGAGGGGCAGAGGGAGAGGGAGAAGCAGACTCTCAGCTGAGCAGAGAGCCTGACCACAGGGCTTGACCACAGGGCTTGATCGCCTGGGATCATGACCTGAGCTGAAAGCAGATATTCAACTGAGTGAACCATCCAGGTGCCCCTGCACTTTGAAATTTTAAGAGGTTATTGGTAATCTTAAATGGGTCAACAGTTTTATGATAGATGTTAGATCACACAGTTCATTTGGGACCTATTGTGGGAGAGTGGGAAGTGAGAATAAAAAAGTTTGATTCTGAAGGACACTCAGCGTAATTAGATACAGATACACCCACTTTTTTTTTTTTTTTTTTTTTTTTGAGCCAGTAGAGCAGGAGAGGCTGAGGATATGGGAAACAGGATAATTGATTAGACAGGGTCTCTAAAGGTGCTAGAGGCATTGGAACAATCTGTTGTTGGAGCACATTGGAACAGTGTGTTGGAGGGATTGGTCATGAGGGAGTGAAAAGGCAATCAGGATTCAATGAATTGATTTCTAGGGTTCAGAAAGATTATCAAATATGTGCCTGTCTGTTCCAGGTAAAAAGATTTTTCTGAATCTAGTATACTGGGAATTTAGATGTTGCCTCATTTAATGTTCCAGGCAACTCTGCAAAGTTTACAGATATCAAAAATTGAGGCTCAGAGAAGTAAGTTGTCTAAAGTCATGCAGCTAGAAGGTAACTCAGCTGTGATTTGATTGAATTTATGCCTAGTTCCAAAGCTTAGTACTAAAACTTTCTTTTTAAGGGCCAAATTCCCCAAAAAAGGGAAAAACAGTAAGAGGCTTCTAATTTTAAGTTTTGCCCAGTGAAATCACTTCAGAAAGAATTTTTAAACTTAGTGACTTTTACAATTTTTTTAATTTTTTAAATGTTTTCTTTTTCACAAAAATAGAAAGGTCATAATGTCCAAACAAATAGAAATCAAACCTTTATAATCATTAAGCCCACTGCTCTTGTCCATAGCTTTCCTCATTTTCTCAAAAAATAACTTTATCAACAACCAGTACCAGTCCTCAAATCACCCTTTCCAAAAAACTCTTGAAATGACAGTTTTTATATGTAAAAATATAGTACATTGTTACTTCATTGTTAGAGCTAAACATTGATGTTAAAAAAAACTCAATATTGTATTTTCCCCCCTTGCTAGAAACTTTGATGTTTTGTTTTGCTGCAAGTTGATTTCTAAGGGTTCTCATTACCAAACTTCTAAGAAATGAATAAAATGACTGATAAACTGAAGCAACTCTAAGAAAATAGCATTAATTTCTGAACTATTTCCTTTCGTTAGCTTTTTAGATACTTTTGGGTTTATTATGGTTTATTTTTTCAATTGCTGAAAGCAATTGTAAATCCAAATGTTTTTATTATTTATTATTTTTTTTTTTTAATTTTTAAGTAATCTCTACACCCAGTGTGGGGCTTGAATTTATGACCCTGAGGTAAAGAGTTGCATGCTCAACCGATCTAGCCAGCCAGACGCCCCCAAATGTTTTTAGAAATAGGAAATCAAATTGCTCTAACATTATACCATTGCTTACTACCTTACCTTGTCCCCGTTTGGGAATATTCTGTGTGCATAAACACTTGCTTATAGAAATGTAAGTATTGCCTAATCAACTATAACAGCACATCTTTAATCAACACGTGTAATTCTTTTTTTTTTTTTTTTTTTTTTGGACATTTTATTTAGGGGCACCTGGGTGGCTCAGTTGGCTAAGCGTCTGCCTTCAGCTCAGGTCGTGATCCCAGGGTGCTGGGATAGAGCCCTACATCGGGCTCTCTGCTTGGCAGAGAGCTTGCTTCTCCCTCTTCCTCTGCCTGCCGCTTAGCCTACTTGTCCTCTCTCTCTGTCAAATAAATAAATAAAATCTTTAAAATATATATAAAAAATAAAAGATTTTATTTAAGTCTGAAGTTCTGCTTCTTACTTTGATGGTACTGGAAAGGAAGGAGAGTAATATAGAAAAAATCAAAGTTCAGAGGCTTATAGCCGCCATTATTGCCAACATTTTCCTCTCCTAAGTCCTGAAGGTATGGAGATGGTTAGCAAGACATTTGTTGATATTCCCTGATGTTGATGCTAAAGGTGGAAAAGGGAAGAAACTCTTAGCATCTGAGTATCCCAATCACTGGGTATCTACTTGTGAGTGAGGATAGGCTTCACCACCTGAGGTCCTCGCAGCTGCAGTTGACTACCCTAACTAGATGGCAAGGCAAGTCATCTTCATTCAAAGAAAAATATGCTGCTGCCTCTTTTTTTTTTAAAGATTTTATTTATTTGTTTGACAGAGAGAGATCACAAGTAGGCAGAGAGGCAGGCAGAGAGAGAGGGGGAAGCAGGTTCCCCGTTGAGCAGAGAGCCCGACGCGGGGCTCGATCCCAGGACCCTGAGATCATGATCTGAGCCGAAGACAGAGGCCTCAACCCACTGAGCCACCCAGGCGCCCCAAATATGCTTCTTTTTAAGGTGGTGTTGGAGCTTTTGATTGCTATGTTATTGCTATGCTGTACTTGAGGACTACAGGAGCAAATAATTTATTTTATTTTATTTTATTGTTTTAACGATTTTATTTATTTATTTGACACAGAGAGAGAGGCAGGCAGAGAGAGAGGGGGAAGTAGGCTCCCGATACAAGAGAGCCCGATGTGGGGCTCGATCCCAGGACCCTGAGATCATGACCCGAGCTGAAGGCAGAGGCTTTAACCCACTGAGCCACCCAGGTGCCTCGCAAATCATTTATTTTAAATGCCTGAACCATTTCACAGGGTCTTGTGCTGTGCTCAGCCAAAAGTCCACTTGAGTTTCTCTCCCTCTGCCCTTTCCTTCCTCCTTTCTTTCCCTCTTAATAAACAAGTCATTTAAAGTTTAAATGCCTGAGCCACTTAAAAATAAATGCTTCAAGATGTAAATCCTTCTCATTAGCACACATTTTATCCCAAAAGAAGCCCTCAAACATAAGAAAATGTTCAATTTCTGCCGGTAGGAAAAATTACCTCTTCAAAATAATTCATGAGTACCAGGTTCTTTAAAATAGCCTCCCAAAGTAATCAGTTGGGAAACATTTCAACTTTTTTTCTTTTTGGCCAACCATCAAATAACCTTTTTTTTTTTTTTTTTAAAGATTTTATTTGACACAGAGAGAGATCACAAGTAGGCAGAGAGGCAGGCAGAGAGAGAGGGGGAAGCAGGCTCCCCACTGAGCAGAGAGCCCGATGTGGGGCTCGATCCTAGGACCCTGAGATCATGACCTGAGTCGAAGGCAGAGGCTTTAACCCACTGAGCCACCCAGGCGCCCCATCAAATAACCTTTTAAATAAAGGATTTCCCAACCTCTGTGAGTTGCAAAGGACACTCATGATATAACTTGATATGTAAAAATACGGTATTATCACTTTATAATCAGGAAATTGATTTGCTATTTTGCAGTTAATGGGCATTAACCAGATAAAACATCTTTAAGTAGTAATTTGTATATGTGGTAATTATACCCAAATTCATGGTCGGTTTATTTAACTACCTCTCTTAAGGATTTTATATGTATCAGAAGGTGGTTTTTTTTTAATGCATAGAATGCAGTGTAAATAGAAATATGATTTCCAAAAAGATTCAAGCCATAAATTAAACATTAGTGTTGTGAATACTGGTTCAAAAAAACAAAACCGAATCTATTTTGATTATATTTAGCATTATCTGGGTTGTTTTTTTTTAAGATTTTATTTATTTGACAGAGAATACAAGCAGAGGGAGTGGGAGAGCGAGAAGCAGGCTTCCCATGGAGCAGGGAGCCCGATGTGGGGCTCGATTCCAGGACCCGGGGGTCATGACCTGAGCCACCCAGGTGCCCCATTATCTCAGTATATATTCTGTCAGTTCTTTAGGTATAACTGCAAGTTCTTATTTTCTTTACTGTCTTTCATTTAGATTGTTATTAATCAGGTACTTCGTATGTAGTGCTAAAGAAAACACATGGTCATTGTTATTAATCAGGTACTTCGTATGTAGTGCTAAAGAAAACACATGGTCAGTGACCGCATAGTAAAGACAATAGGTATTTATCAAGTAAGCTCGCAGGTGAGTATGTGGCAAGGATCACAATTTTCACTGTAAAGGAAAAGAACTGGGAGCTGTAAAAAAGAATAACCTAACTAAGGTGTGCCTGGATGGCTCAGTCAGTTAAGCGTCTATGTTCGGCTCAGGTCATGATTCTGGGGTCCTGGGATCAAGCCGACCATGGGGCTCCCTGTTCCTTGGGGAGTCTGCTTCTTCCTCCTTCTCCCTCATCCTCTGCCACTCTCCCTGCTTGTGCTCTCTTGCTCTCTCTCAAATAAATAAAATATTAAAAAAAAAAAGAATAACCTAATTTAGATTTGAGGTTCACATGATCTCTAAGGAAAAGGGGGCATTTGAGATTGGAATAATGAGAAGTCAGGTGGAGAGTGTGCAAACCCTGAAGTGGAAACCGCTTTCATGAAAATGGAAGATGGGGAGAGAGACCACAACCCTAAGTGATGAAAGAGTGTATCAAGATAAATTTGGAAAGGTAAGCAAAAGCCAGATCCTGCAAGGCCTTTAAGGACTTGTAGAAGAAGTTAGATTATTACAAGTACAGAAGGAGGCCATAGAGGAGTTCTTAAGTTATCACCTAGTAGGCTGGGTAGAACATATGAATGGGAGAAATTCATACTTAATCTCAGCTATTTTCCATTTGTTTGTTTATTCGCATGTTTTGAGGTCCTTCTGTTTTACTCTACATAACCCTGGTCAGTCCTTTTCATTTGCAAAAGCTGGTAACTACAATAAAAGCATAGAAAAGTAACTTAAGTAAATCAAGAGATTTGTATCTGTTTTCATCTATAATTAAGAATGATAGAAGTTAAATGACTTCTCAAATCAGGGTGCCTAGGTGGTTCAGTGGGTTAAAGCCTCTGCCTTTTGCTCAGGTCATGATCTCAGGGTCCTGGGATGGAGCCCCGCATCGGGCTTTCTGCTCGGCAGAACCCTCTCTCCCTGCCTGCCTCTCTGCCTACTTGTGATCTCTCTGTCAAATAAATAAATAAAATCTTTAAAAATAAATAAATAAATGACTTATCAATGAACGCTTGTACTCTAAGATATTGAGGCCAGTATAAACTTACTGCTATTTGATACTGTTTTGGTTTATATTTAGTAATGCTCCCACAGGTTTCCTTTTTTTTCTTTAGAAATGTCATATTTAGAAACTATTTTTATATTCTTGGTATTCTTAATAGTATGATTTCTCTTTCTGTAGGAGCAAAGAGAGGAAGAGAACTATATCCAGTTGTATAAAGAAAGATAATGTGTACATGGGATATGATGCCCAAAAACATCCAGGTACTGGATGGAGGGAGGATTCAGTATAATAAAATACTCTTAGTAGAAAAGCTCCAGGTTTTGTTTTTCAGTCTTCTTACATTAAAATTGAGGCACTGGGGCGCCTGGGTGGCTCAGTGGGTTAAAGCCTCTGCCTTCAGCTCAGGTCATGATCTCAGGGTCGTGGGATCAAGCCCCACATCGGGCGCTCTGCTCAGCAAGGAGCCTGCTTCCCCCTCTTGGCCTGCTTCTCTGCCTACTTGTGATCTCTCTGTCTATGTCAAATAAATAAAATCTTTTTTAAAAAATAAAGTAAAATAAAATTGAGGCACTTAGGGGCATATAAAAGTTCATTTTAAATAAAATTATACCTAGAAGCAGAATAGTATGTAAGGTGATACTTACTAACCCAATTAATGGCGTTTGGAAGGATGAATGGACTATCTATCTTTAATGCTTGCTTTCTCCTTCATCCTAAACAAGTATTTACAACATAGGTACACTGCATATGTAGACTACCAGAAAACTAGCTCTCAGTGTCTTCTCAAATCATATCAAAAATTCGCCACCACTGTTTTTTGTAACCCACTGTTCTTCTCTCTATCCCACTCTTCTCCAGTTGGATTACTTGGCATAAAGATTCAGAAATTTCGTTTCTATCAGCTCTGACTGAAAGACTTTGCAGACCTAATCTAGAAATTGTCTCTAAAAGAAAGCAAAAGAAGTCTGCAATATTCACCTGTTTCTTTACTACTTGCCTCTTTAAAAGGAGACTATAAGGCACAATTTTTATTAACTGAAACATCCAATAAATCAAGATTATCTTTATTTTGCAGAATAGGAAGTTATAAGTTACTGATGTAGAGAAACAATTACTTTTAAATGTAGTCAAGTGTTGATATTTAACTTAACTGAAGGATGTGGTTTACACATTTTGGAATATGATAACCATTTGTTGATTTTCTACTTTCTTAATAGTGTATTTGACATACCTCCATGTAATAGGTTGAAATTTGTGCCTGTTTGAGGCTTGTTTTTGAAAATCTTAAATTCGAAATCTTAAAATTTAAATAGAGTTACTAAGTTACTGTGCTCTACTTAAGTCATTGGTACATAGGCTTTTATCCAGTTTCCTAAATGACTGCATCATTCTAATACATGTGTAAGGAACTACAGTGGTTTCTATATATTGTTGAGCAGAGATTTGTTTTTAAATTTTTCATTTGTCTAATTCTTCCCTGTCCCAATTTTCCCCCCTTCTTTCTACTGTGCACTCTTTTCTTTAGTTCTCCCACTATTATACTTTTACCTGTATTATTGTCCCAGCCTGGAGAATTTTCCCTCTGCTTTTGGAAATCACATCCTAGTTTAAAGTTCTAAGTCCACAGAGTTTTTTCTAATTACTGATACCTACTTTCATTTGATTTCTGAAGCTTAAAATCTACCCCATATTATATAGTACTTAGTTTTTATAAGATGAAAAGACCCTGTACAGCATTGATTTATTAATGATAAATTATAATATTCATTCATTCATTGTAATACATTAAAAATGTTGACTACCAATTTACAAAAGAGCGCATGAATTTAGAATTCAGAGACTTGAATAAACATGAGGCCAGTTACCTTAATGTTTTCAAACGAGAAAACAGACTCAGAGCAGTTAAGTGACTTGTCCAAAATCTGAAAGAATTTAAACTGAGTCCTAATTTATTAAACATGTTTTTGTTTTCTTGAGGCATTTAAACCTTTTTTCTTTGAAATAGTCTAGTTTGTGTTATGTACTCCTTAAGAAAATGTGTGCAAAAGGTAAAATTTTCATGTTTGAAGAAACGTTGACAAAAATGTTGATTTGTTGGGATAGGAAAGGTATTAAGCACAAGTGACAGTGACAAGTATTTACTATACATTTTCTAGGAGTAGTGGTAATTCACATTTTTACTTACTGCTGAGTAGAGCTAAGGAAAAACAGCGGGCAAGCAGAGGAAATGGAAGTGGTAGAGATGGCAGTTTGTGGAGATGGCCAGACTGTTGGTAGACAAACTCAAGGCCATATTAAGTAAGAATTGACTGACTTGTTACACAATCTGTGTAAAGAGAGGCAGTAATCTTGTTGAGGAATGTAATACTTATATTGAGACTGCTTAAATGCTACAATCCCCCTTTTATCCTTATGAAAAGGCCTTGTATATTAATTATATATGGAAAAGGGACTGATAAGAGGAATATACTTAACATGCTGCTTATGCAGTTCTGTGGTTCTGTTTTCCACATGGTTAATAAAAATACCTTTTTCAAAATTATTATTTGTAGGAACAGTTGAAAGTGTACTCTGATCTACTCTGAAGCCATGTGGTTTTGGTTTTTTTCTTTTATGCTCAAAGAGATTTATATCTGCCCCACTTCTCTGTACTGCTTTATTAAATATGTGGTAGGGTAACACTGACTTAATTTAAATAACTGAAATCTGGGGCGCCTAGGGGCTCAGTCAGTTAAGCGTCTGCCTTTGGCTGAGGTCATGATCCCAGGGTCCTGGGATCAAACCCGGCATCGTGCTCCTTGCTCCACGAGGAGCCTGCTTCTCCCTCTCGTTTGCCTGCCACTCCCCCTGCTTGTGCTCACTCTCTCTGTCTGTCAAATAAATAAATAAAATCTAATAAATAAATAATTGAAATCTCACTCCTTCACCAAATAAACATTCTTAAGTGTTTATATCTCAGAACTGGCCTAGTGGAAGAGCCTATTATTTTGAGAATTAGTGTTTCATACATATATGCAGACTTGACCACTTCCATTTTCAAGTGTGTAAGACAGCAGAATGTCATAACAAGGAAGGCAGTTGAAATTTCTTTTCTTTCAAAAAGGAGTCTTTGAGCAGATTTAAAGTAGAAGGTAAAAGCTAAAGAAACCAAGGAAAAAGGTAACTGTCATTGAAAGTACAGGTTAGACTCTGAGGGTGCATGCATCTGTTCTCTCTCTCTCTTTCAAATAAATAAATCTTTAAAAAGAAAGAAAGGTTCGGTGCACCTGGGGACTCAGTGGGTTAAGCCTCTGCCTTCAGCTCAGGTCATGATCTCAGGGTCCTGGGATCAAGCCCCGTATCAGGCTCTCTGCTCAGCAGGGAGCCTGCTTCCCCCTCTCTCCCTCTGCCTGCCTCTCTGCCTACTTGTACTCTCTTTCTCTCTGTCAAATAAATAAATAAAATCTTTTAAAAAAGAAAGAAAAAAAGGTTAGACTCTGGATACACTTAATAAGAGGAAAACCCAAAATCCAAAGAACATTTTGGAAGGAATAAATTACTATTTTGTTTCCACTGTATTAGTCCTTCTTAGCAACTTTATATTTACACTCAAAATTAAGAAGCCTATATGCTAGAATGTAATGTAAGTGCAATTGAACTCAAGCCTTTGATGTTAGAGGTAAGGAGGCTGAGATTCAGGGGAAAATGACTTCCCCGATGTCTCAGACATTGGTTGGTATCAGAACAGGGAGTAGAATCCAACTTTTCTAATTCATAGGCCAGGGTTCTTTATGCTATACCACAGACAAGTTACTGAATTTTTTTTTAAGGCGGGAGGTGGACACCTGGGTGGCTCAGTTGTTTAAGCATCTGCCTTCCGCTCAGATCATAATTCCAGGGTTTGGGGATTGAGTCTTGCCTCAGGTTCTTGCTCAACAGGGAGCCTGCTGCTCCCTCTGCCTGCCTGCCGCTGCCCCTGCTTGGGTGCTCGCACGTGCACGGCCTCTCTCTCTCTCTCTCTCTGACAAATAAATAAAATCTTTAAAAAGGTGGCAGGATGAAGTTTAGACAGTATTCAGTGTTTATACTTTTATATGTTCTTCTGATTTTTAAAATAAATGATTGTTGACATTTCTTCCTCACTTGTGACAAGAGGCTCGAGATTTTATCCAGCTCTTGCACATCGTTATAGCCTTGGTTTTATGTCTGAGAAAGTAATTTCTCTGCTATATAATTTCATATCTCATGTATAACAAGGTTACAAGAAGTTAATAATATGGAGCAGTCAAAGCCCTCTAAGGCAACTGTTAATTTTATAACTTATTGGAGCTTCTGGTTATAGACAGAAAGAGAGCTGCAGCTTTTCTTAGATTAGTCTTTAAATAAGAAAGGCAAATCAATCTATTAGCATTAATTGGCACTTAAAATTATTTCTAGTTACAAATTTATGTGTCTTCTATGAAACACTGGAAGTTTTCTTACTGTTCCCTACTACTTTGTGGAAGTCTACTAGTAGACATCCCACGCCTTAATGTAGTCTAAGATCTTTTCCATATTATCAGCACCAAAGCTGCCGGAGGAGATACATATAAGATTCCTAACCTAATTTAACTTCTTCAGCTCAGAAAAAGCACCCTTCTCCATGAAAGGGTTGTACCACCATGAAAAATGTGTACATGGACTTGATCAATTTTTCTCTTCTAGTTTTCTTTTTATTCTTGCCATTTACTTTTTAGTTTTTTATTCGGCTTTAATCCATTTATTTTTCTTGTATAAAGTATGTGGTGGCCGCAGCAGGAGCCTGAGTCCTCTACGTGGGGATTCTGGTGTGGGTCGTTACAAGGTGGTCGGTGAATTCCTTTTTTTTTTTTTTTTTTAAATTTTATTTTATTTATTAATTTGAGAGAGACAGGCAGAAAGAGCACAAGCAGAGGATGAGGCAGACTCCCTACTGAACCAGGAGCCTAACATGGGCTCTATCTCAGAACCTAGGGAGCCCAACGTAGGGCTCAATCCCAGGACCTGGAGATCATGACCTGAGCCGAAGGCAGATGCCCAACCATCTGAGTCCCCCAGGTGCCCAGTCTGTGAATCCCTGATAGGGAAACTCAGTGAATGCAGTCTGTTTCCAGAGTTGGGGTGAGCTAGCTGTTAAGACTTGGGAATGGCATCAAAAGTGGCCTTGGTGAAGTTGCCCAGGGTAGCAGTGCGGTCCCTGGCTGAGGGGGAGCTGTCGTCTATACCAGCCACCATCAGTAACTTCTTGGGCACAGGAGCTGAGGCAGTGCCAGTGCCCCTGGGGCCAGAGATGAGGCGCCCAGCACAGAGCCACAGTGGCTGATCACCATGCATGGGACAGCGTGGGGCTTGCCGATCTTGTTCCCCGAGTAGCCTCACCGCACAGGTCGACGGAAAGCTTGTCAGGGATCATGGCCCCACGGATGGCAGTGGTGACCTCTTTGGACCATTTAACACCCAGACTGCCGTGTCCATTGTCACCTCTGATGGCCACAAATGCCTTGAACTTGGTCCACTGGCCAGTACAGATCTGATTTTGTGCCAGCATGGTCTTCGAAACCTCATCCTTGAGGGATATCCCCAAGAAAAAATCAATGATCTCAGATTCCTTGATGGGCAAGGAGAAGAAATAGATCTCTAGGACTTGATCTTCTTGTCCTTCACTAGGTGGCCCAGCTTGGTGACAGGGATCCATTCCTTAGCTCTGCAGTCTTGGCTGGCTCCAACCACTGCTACCACCCCACCCTGGATGCTGCTGCAGAAGCCGTCACTGTGGCCTTCCATTCCAGGGCCCTCCCGCCATTTGGTGTTTTCTCGGAGAAGGAGGATATTAGCCTTTTAAAAGGTGGGAGAGAGTGATAGTCTCTTATCCTGAAGGGGTTTGTATAAGTCTTTTAGAAGATAAACATATATGTTCCTGTTTCTTCAGTTGATATTAGTATGATAATTTTAGTACCATTTTACACATCTTCTACTATGAAAAGCTGACAGCCTTACTTTAAAAATCTGGCATCTCATTATGTTCACAGACTTAAATTTCTAATCATCTCCTCTCCCCAGTATCTATAAATCTATATTTTTTAAAGATCTTATTTATTTATGTGAGAGAGAGTGAGCAAAAGAGAAAATGAGCAGGGCCAGAGGGAGAAGCAGGTCCATCTGCTGAGCAGGGAAGCCCACGTGGGACCTGAGCCGAAGGCAGATGCTTAATAGACTGAGCCACCCAGGCACCCCTGTAAATCTATTTTTTAGAATTATAATGTCTTGACCAAGTTCTCTGGAACCTCCACTGGGTAAGGACAGAACTAGGGATGTTCCTTAATGCACAGGTAAAGGCATATCCCAAAACCAAGAATAAGAAGTCTGCTACCAGAATTGTAATCTAGTTTGTGTGCAGTGCATTCTAAAGTACAGAGTAGCCTAGATCTGAGAATATTAATCATAAAGAAGTGAATTTTGGGACAGAATGAGTATTTACAGAGTCAAAGTATGGGTAGCTTAACATCCAGGTTGATTTCTTTCGTGGCAGAAAAAGCTCAGTGCAACATTGGATATCTTTACCACAAATCAGGTGTAAAAGAAATCTGAGTTCTTACAGCTTTTCAGATACCTCTACAAAAACTAAAATGCTATCGTTGTTCTAGATTGGGTGTATGGTAAGACTTTTAAGAAGCATAAAATGAATATGTTACAGAAATCTTAACTTGAGAACTTCCAGATTTTTGAGATTGTTTTCAGGTCACTCTGTTAGTAAATATTTTGGATCCTTCTTCTAAAAACTTTGCATATAGTTTGAGGGTCCATAGGACCATAGATATTCTTAATCGTGGTGGTATTTCAGATAGTTTTCAGGTTTGACCCCAAGCTGATAACATGCTAAATTTGCATGGAATTGATTAAATAGTACCTAGCTCAGAACCATCCAGATACGGGTTTGTCCATTATCAAATCTGAGATCAATACATCACAGTATGTTAACCTGATAACATTGCCACTTAGGGTAGAATAAGAAATAAGAAGCAATTCATTAGGCATTAGAATATTGACAAGATGGTATAGAAGCTAAAGGACTTGATACATTCTTCAGATTGCCCAACTGCAAAGAAAGGTAATATAGCACTTTTCTACCTTGCAGATCAATATTGGCTTACAGCAAAAATACTTTAAGTTCCTAAAATAAAACTATGTATTTTAATTTTTCAAAAAATTTAAATTTAGACATTACCTGCAATTAATTCTCCAAACTTAAAAATTTTTAGACATTTTATATTTGTAGTACTCTGAATCATCACTAAAAAATTCAATTTCCACTCTATATTTATTAAATGTTATCTTCTAAAAGTATGGAAATGTGTATGAATGGCCCAGGAACAACTGTTCAAGAAGCTAGACTTCCTGGGCTTAAAAATGTTTCTTCTTTATTATATTATTAACCAACAGAACTACTTTGTAAATCACCAACTATTTATTAACCACAAGGTTGTGTCTGTCCTTATTGTTTTGCACCTTATCACAGATAACATCTTTCATTGCATATATACTTAACATTTAAGTATGCCTACTTCTAGCAATGGCTGCCACACAGAAGTAACTTGAGAAGCCCGTGTTAGCTGAGCTTCAGTTTGTAAATTAAAACAAATGAAATAGTATTATCACTGATTTTTCATATTGAAGAATCTAAATTTTCAGGCTTGAAATTTTGGTAAGTTATGAAAGGCAAGCTACTGTTTATAAAAAATGTAATAACATATAGATAGGTCTTATAAAACCTTCATAAATATTACCCTTATTTGACCTCGTAACATCTCTGTAAAATAGAGGCCCTTATCATCCCCCTGGCCTAATTTACAGAAGAAGAAACAGAGAAGTATAAATTTCCCGAGATGACAAATATACAGTAAAGCCAGGATTCATATTCAGCATTTTGGGTCCAGAGTTCATGCTCTTAATCATGGAGTTAAATTAGTGTGTGAGATAGGGCATCTGGGGGGCCTAGGCGGTTAAATGTTGGACTTTATTTCAGCTCAGGTCATGATCTCACGTGATGGGACTGAGCCCAATGTGGGGCTCCACACCCAGATTGGAGCCTCTTTGGGATTCTCGCTCTCCCTGCCCCACCCCACCCACACACGCACACATGGCTGTGTGCCTGTGCACTTGCTCTCTCAATAAATAAGTGTGAGAGAATGAAGAATGATGTGAATGGGGCGCCTCGGTAGCTCAGTGGTTTAAAGCCTCTGCCTTCGGCACGGGTCATGATCTCAGGGTCCTGGGATCGAGCTCCGCATCAGGCTCTGCTCAGCAGGGAGACTGCTTTCCCCTCTCTCTCTGCCTGCCTCTCTGTCTGCTTGTGATCTCTCTCTCTCTCTGTCAAATAAATAAATAAAATCTTAAAAAAAAAAATGATGTGAATGTAGAGAGTATAATGAGTCCGGTGAAAGAAGAAAAATAAGGATGAAAGAGCTTCCCATTTCATATACAAAAAAACAGAAATTAAATTTAAAAAATCTAAGACTGGGTAAAGAAAATAAAGGTGAGATAGTTGTTCAGAATGAGAGTGTCTGAGGAAAGAGGAAGGAAGTGGTTTTGGCCAACAGATGGCAAAAAATAAGTAAAATCTGAACTGGTATCTATATATTCACAGCTTTGCTGCTCTCTTGTGAAGTTGAGGTCACATATTTTTAAAGGCAAATTTTATTACATAGAAGTGATGTATTTCAGTGGGCTTCAAATGTGTAAAGATTCTAGGAAGTCTTTGGATATATGCTTCGATATTACCAAATTTGTTTTAAAAAGTGTGCCTGAAATAGACCACCAAACGGTTCTCAAAGGTGGCATCTGTTTGCAGTAACACCTATGCTACCAACCCATGGAGATTTGTCATTTGGATTAACTTTGATATGTTAATGAATGTAAGTGATATTCCCATGGGGTGCTGATGAGTGGCACTGAATCTAGAAATCAGTTTTGGAAGAACTGAAGTCTTTGAGTGTTTGTATTCCTGAACAAGGTATCCCTATTTACATCTTTTTTTAAAAATCTATTTTCTAGTTCTTCATTGATGTACTGAAATGTAATATGTTTTTGTGTATTGACTTAGTACATGACAACTTCATAAATCTTTATTCTTTTATTGCTTTTTCTGCCTTTACTGCACCAGCCAGGATTCTGTCACACTGTCTATGACCATGTAAGCTCAGGATCTTAATGATGAAACACTGACAGTATTCTTTTTTTGAAGTATAATTTTTCCTACAGAATTTTTATGGATGTCCTTTAGAGATTAAGGAAATTTCCTTCTCCTAGTCTTCTAAGGGCCTTAGATAAATTCCACAAAACCAACCTGGCATTCGTGGAACAGTCCTAATTTGATGATGATGTAAAATTTCTTCATGCATTGCTAGACTCACTTTGCTCATAGTTTGCATAGAATTTTTTTCATTTACATTCATGATTGAGAATGGCCTTTCATTGTCTGCTTTCATACTTTTCATCAGGTGTTTTGTTATATGTTAACCTCATAATTTAGTTGGAGAGTGTTCTCTTTCTACTAAAGAAAAATTAGTCCAAAAAAAGAAAAAAAAGAAAAATTAGTTATATTTTCTTATAGTGAGTAATTACATTTACTATCATTTTTTTACCTGAAGATTATTTTTATGATCTCCATTGTCTCTTGCTATTCTTTCCCTCTATTTTAACTTTTTAAAAATGCTTATGGTCAATTATACCTTAATAAAGCATTTAAAAAAAAAACAAAAACTCTTCTGTAGTAGCTGTCCCAATGAAATAAAAAATGGATGATATCTCACAAAACAATACTGCCTACTGCACAGAAGCTGCTAACATAATGAGTCGTAATTAAGCAATGCCTCAACTATAGTAGATCTTCAGAGTTTATAGATTTACTAGTCAGTGTGAAGATGTCTGTCCTTGCAGTGATGTGTAATGGGATGGGAGTACTACGTATTTCAGAGGGTTGTTTTGAGAATGAAGTAAAATAAGCAAGACCTAACACATCCGAAATTCAAACTGAGAAGTTGTTGCGAGAAAGAGTAAGAGTTGAGGTCCTATCAGCCTTTAGTAACAGAATTCTATCTCCAAGCCTTAAATGTGGAGTTGGATGATTCGTTTCTGAAAGCTTGGCAGCCTCCCTGGAGTATATGCTAGCATGGAAATGGAGATGGCATTGGTATTAGTGGTACATAAACCAACTTGGAATTTGAGCCAGTTTGGAGCCCTTGGATATTATTCAGCCTTTAAAGGGAAAGAAATTTTAACACATGCTACAACATGGTAAACTTGAAGATATTATACTGAGTGGAATAGTCCAGTTTCAGAAGGACAAATATAATTCCACTTTTATGAGATGCTTAAAGTAGCCAAATTCATAGAGACAAAAGTAGAATAGTGGCTGCCAGTGGCTAGGGGGAAGGAAGGAATGAAGAGTCATTGATTATGAGGTGTGATTGATTAAATAGGTATACAGTTCCAGATGGGAGAGATGAAAGTTCTGGAGAAGACTGGTGATGACTGCACAACAATGTAAATGTACTTAATGCCACAGAATTATACACTCAAAGATGCTTAAAATGATAAATGTTATGCATATTTTGTCACAATTTTAAAATTAAGCAGTTTCCTCACAGTGGGCAGGAGATAAAAAGAAATCATTCCTTTTTTTTTTTTTTTTTTTAAGATTTTATTCATTTGACAGAGAGAGATAAAGCGAGAGACGGAACACTAGCAGAGGGAGTGAGAGAGGGAGAAGGAGGCTTCCCTCCAAGCAGGGAGCCCGATGCGGG
>CM052892.1:68978014-69050992 GCA_028534135.1 Potos flavus
CTACAGATTATTCACTTGGTACCCTTAAATAATATTGAAGTAAGTTTAATTTTTCTTGCTTTGGTATTGATAACACCCCTAAGGTTACTGAGCTATTATATTATTGACCACCTTTGCATAGTACTATTACAGTGATTTCCTTTGGATCAGTCTTTGGGATATGTTGCACTTATGGCTCCATTGAACAGAATTGACCTAACATTGGATCCCTCTCCTCTCCACCCCCCCTGCTTTTTTCATAGTGGAATATATATTCTTTGCCATCACTTCTGACTTTAGTCTATTCTGATCTTTCCTACCTCCTCTTAATAATTAAATACCCACTTCATTTGTCTGTTTCTGGTGTTAGGCTCTGCTATAAATCTAATTTTTTAATTCTATGAGTTTAGCTTAAATCGGGCTTTATTTTTATTATCAAAGACAGACATCAAAAGTGGGTTTGTTTGGGGGCACCTAGATGGCTCGTTCAGACAAGCATTCAACTCCTGATTTTGGTGTAAGTCATGATCTCACCGTCATGGGATGGAGTCCCCATCGGGCTTTGTGCTTATTAGCAGGGGAATCTGCTTGAGTTTCTCTCTCTCTCCCTTTGCCCCTCCCCTTCTCTCTCTCTCTCTCTCTCTCCCCCTCTGTCCTCCCTTCTTCTCTCTTTCTCAAATAAATAAATGTTTTTTTAAAAGTGGGTTTGTTGGGGCACCTGGGTGGCTCAGTGGGTTAAGCCTCTACCTTTGGCTCAGGTCATGATCTCAGGGTCCTGGGATCAAGCCCGCATCGGGCTCTCTGCTCAGCAGGGAGCCTGCTCCCCCCTTCTCTCCCTGCCTGCATCTCTTGCCTACTTGTGATCTCTGTCAAATAAATAAAATCTTTAAAAAAAAAAAAAAAGTGGGTTTGTTTTTTTTAAATGGTGGCAAATGAACTGGCCTTTACATTTTGTGCAGATCTCTCATTTTCAATTATTTTTCATTTTTGAATGCTCAGAGATTTGTATATAATCTCGGGGCACCTGGGTGGCTCAGTCATTAGGCATCTGCCTTCGACTCAGGTCATGATCCTGGGGTCCTGGGATCGAGCCCCGCTAGGCCTCCCTGCTCAGCGGGAGGCCTGCTTCTCCCTCTCCCATCCCCCCCCCCTTTGTGTTCCCTCTCCCGCTGTCTGTCTCTGTCAAATAATTGAATGGAATCTTTAAAAATAATAATAAAATAATCTCCAGGAGGTGTTGCTGTTATTCTGAATCATTGAGACTTCCAGAAACCTGATTGCTAAATAGATGAGCCTTTAACTAATTGGAAGCATTTGGAGATTTTCTCAGTGACATGATAAATCCTGACTTCCATAAAACAGAATATGTAATAGTGCTTTCCCAGATTTATCCATGAATGAAGCCAAATTCAAAGTAATTCATTTTCGACTTAAGAATGTAATTCTTTTTTTTTTTTTTTTTAAGAATGTAATTCTTAACCTGAAGCCCTAGTATATCACAATTTATGTGGTTTATTCTATACCTACCTATGCTCTAAATTGGTAAGATTTTAAATCAGCATATATCCTGTTTAGAATACAGTTGTCAAAATATCACTCAAAATGAAGATGAGATTTAAGCATTTTTAAAATGTTTTAGGACTAGGTCTGTTCATTACAACATCTTGAACCCTAAAAGAATCAGTTGTCCTTTTTTGATGGTGGTAAGCTGTTACAAAGGAGATCAAAGGGAAATTTTTTTCACTAAACTGTATTACTTCAGGAATTGACAGGAGTCGTTTCAATAATTTCTTCTGTCAAAAGAGAGGAAGGAGATATAGTAGGTCATTCTATTTGGAGACATTTTTTAACCTTAGTCTTCCTGTTTTGCCGAGAGGGGACTCAGATGTTCATCTTTTTCCTTTGTCATTGAGCAGGAAAAAGTTATCAGGAGAAGCAGGTTCTTAAATTATTATTAATTCATTACAATTTTAGGAAATTCCTCCTGCTATAAGTGAAGTAACTTATTTAAGAGTCTCCTGCCAAAAGGAAAACCTTAATTTTCACAATGGACCATCTGTTTAACATTCAGTTGACCTTTTATTTTGTAACTTGATTTTGAGAAGGGCAAGATTTCCTCCTCCCTAGACGACTGTCCTATTCTATGCTTCATAACACACTGAATGATTTGGGTAACTAGCTATGTTTTTCCCACCTACATCTCCCAACCCCAAATCAAGTTTATAGGTTTTTATTACCCTGCTCCTGTTTTGTACCCATACAAAAAACCTACGTGATTATTACAAAACATATTTTCTTTCTTTTTAAAAGTAGGATTTAGGGATGCCTAGGTGACACAGTCCTTTAAGCTTCTCTGCCTTTGGCTCAGGTCATGATCCCAGGGTTCTGGGATCAGGTCCCTCGTTGGCCTCCTTGCTCAGCAGGGAGCCTGCTTCTCCCTCTGGCTGCCGTTCCCCCTGCTTGTGCTCTCTCTCTCTCTCCCTCCCTCCTTCCCTCTGTCTCTGATGAATAAATAAATACATAAAATCTTTTTTAAAAAATAGGATTTAGTAAACCTTTTTTCTTTTTTTGTGGGAGTCTGTCTGGTGCAGAGAATGGAGTTAATCTTACTAATTTACTAACTCATTCACCCAGAAAATATTAGAAACCCTATTATGTGTCAGATGTTCTGCTTGGCACTAAAGGCCCAGTGGTAAGCAACCAGATAATGATTTTTTTTTTTATTTATTTTTTTTTTAGATTTATTTATTTTAGAGGGAGGGAGAGAGAACAAAAGCGGGGGAGCGTGGCCAGAGGGAAAGGGACAGAGAGAATCTCAAGTCGACTCTCTGCTGAGCACAGAGCCAGTATCCAACTCTTGGTTTCTCATGAACCTGAGATCATGACCTGAGCCGAAACCAAGAGTCAGACACTTAACTGACTGAGCCACCAGGCACCCTGACCAAATGTGATTTTTGTGCTGTGGCACTCATAATCTAGTTTGTGGCACATTGTCATCATCAATCTACGAATATAAGTCCTACTCTTGTTTTACTTTTTTTTTTCTTACCTTCAGCCTCTTTTCCTATTCCCCCTCCACAAGCATCCAGTCAGATACACAGATCCTTAACTATATAACATTTAGTGTGGTTTTAATTTACGTTAATGATAGTATCGATTTCAGTTTATTCCTTTTTCTCACCCAGTACTGTATTTTTAAGCTCTAGTCATCAAACTGTGCATAATATTTCATTATCTGCATCCAAAACATTTACTTACTCATTTCCTGGTGATAGAATCTATGTTGCTTCCTATACCCTCGTACAAATAAAGCTGCAAGAACCCTTGTACACATTTCTTTAAGGATCTCTGCAAGTATTTCTTTGGAGTTCTTACCTAAGTGGAATTCTGGGTCATAGCTAAACAGAATGGCTTATCAAACAGTTCACAGAAAGGTTCCTATTTTCTTCCCTTGTTCTTACCAATACTTTATACTACTCAGTTTTCTAATTTTTATTTTTCTTATAGCTTTAAAGCGATATTGCTTGCATTTCTCTGATAGTTGGTGAAAGTGACCTTTCTTAATATACTTGATAGCCTTTTTATCCTGTGAATTGCCTATCTTTTGCCCATTTGTTCTCCTGAGTTAGCATTTTTTCTTGTTTTTGTAGAAGTTCCTCATATTTAAGATACTAACTCTGATAATTTTAGATGAAAATTGTTATTCCCAAAGCATTTTTCACTGAATAGAAATCTTTATTTGAATGAAGCTAAATCTACCAATAATTTATCTCTTTTTTTTAAGTTATATTAATTTTGCCTTTTAGATCTGTTAATCCATCCAGAGTTTGTTCTGCATACATACTGAGAGGTAGGGCTTTAACTAGTTTTGCCTATGTAAATATGTGAATTTTTCCAGCACATCCTACTAAAGAATTCATCCTTTTTTTCTGCTTTGAGAAACCAGCTTTGTCATAGGAGAGTCTCATTTATACATAGGTCTGATTATAAGCTCTGTATTCTGTTAAAACTAGATTTGTTTCTGTGTCAGCACTAGTTTGTCTTTATTTGACTTTGTGTAGTCTCTCTTAATACCTGGGAGAGAAAATTCGCAGCTACCCTGCAAATGCATACATACTTTAAGTTCACTCTTCGCAAAATTACCTTAGCTTTCCATAGACTTGGTGGCAGTGGTGTGGGGGGGGAGGTTTTGAGGTGGGTGAGGATGGTAAAAAGCATCTCATTTTTTTTTTTTTAGAATTTTATTTTTATGTAACCTGTATACCCAATGTCTAAGTTAACAACCCTGATGAGATCAGGAGTTCCATGTTCTATCGAACGAACCAGCTAGGCACCACATTAAAGAGCTTTATTAAGATGTAATTCTCAGGGCATCTGGGTGGCTTAGTAGTTTAAGTGGCTGACTCTTATCCTCAGGGTCTTGAGTTCAAGTCTCTTATTGGGCTCCATGCTGAACATGGGGCCTACATTAAAAAATAAAGATGTAATTCATATACTATACAATCTACTTACTTAAAATGTACAGATCAGTGGTTTTTAATATATTAATAAAATTCTGCAACAACCACTCAAAAAAATTTTAGAGCGTTTTCATTACCCCCAAAAGAAACCCCATACTCTAGCTATTGCTCTCCTTCCCTCCCATCTTCCATAGCTGTAGACTTGTTTCTATTGACTTTCCTATTCTAGACATTTCATATAAATGGAATCATACGATACATGATCTTTTGTGACTGCCTTTCACTTGGTATAAGTTCTTCAAGATTCTTCTACTTTATACCATGCATCAGTACTTTTGTTTTTGTTTTTTATGACTGAATGATGCTCTATTATGTGGATATACCACATTTTGTTTACCCATTCATCAGTTGATAGACATTTAGATGGTTTCTACCTTCTGGCTATTGTGAATTATGCCACTGTGAATATTCATGTACAAGTTTTTGTGTGGATATAGGTTTTCATTTTTCTTGTGTATGTACATAGGAGTGGGATTGCTGGTCGAATGTTAACACTCCGTGTTTAAACTTTTTAGATTTAACCACTGTTTTCCAAATTAATTGTGCCGTTTTACTTCCCACCAACAGTGTATAAAGGTTCCAATTTCTCCATATCCTTGTCATAGCCATCCTATCGGGTATGAAGTGGTATCATAGTGGTTTTCATTTACATTTCCTTAATAACTAATGATGTTGAACATCTTTTCACATACTCGTTAGCCATTTGTATCTCTTCTTTGGAAAAATGTCAGATCTTTTGTCCATTTTTTAATTGTGTTGGGTTTTTTGTTTTATGTTATCTAATTTAATTCATATCCTCAAACTTACTTAGTTTATTGGGGTTTTTTTATTTTAAATTTTTTTAACTTTAAAAACTGTATGTCGTCTTTTGGCTTTTTGCTTATTTCTTTCTGTTTGTCAGTCTTCTCTGGGTACTCCTTCCACAAAACAGTGGTTCTGAGTTCAGGCTCCAGAGTCATTCTGCCACACATACCAGATATTTCTGCCACTTACCCAGCTGTGTGACCTTCGTTAGGTAACGTAACTACTCTGTGCCTCTGTTTCTTCAAACGGAAAAGGGGTGAATTGATAGTCCCTATGTCAGAAGGTTGTTCAAAGGATTAAATGAGTTATCTAAGAGTTAGCTTTTGGGTCTATTGATAATACTGTTTTTTTGTTCTCTTATTTTGTTAATATCTGCCCTTAATTATTTCTTTGTGTTTACACTCCTTGAGTTTAACACACTGACAAATAGTCAAAGCTGGACATTTGTAATGAATATAACCACTTCAGGTATATCCTAGAACCTATAATTTTATGGTGGTTATATCTGACTCATTAATAGTCATATTTTTCTTCCATGTCTTAAGTTTATCAATATTAATACCATTCTGAACAAGGCAAGTGACCAGTGGCCTCAACACATTTTTCACTTAAATCCAAACTCTTCTTCCACTTCTCTTTATGTTCGTATCCCCCAAAGCTTTATTTTTGGATTGTTTGGGGATATGCTTTTTGCGGCTTTATTTTTCCTCCATTACTTGCTTTAAAACAAAACAAAACGTTATATTAACTATTCTTTATCATATCTGAGATATTTCATAGAATTCTCTTGGATTTATTTTTGTCCTTGCTGGAGTTTCTCAAAGAGGGTCTCAGTTTGGTAAGCCTTCTGAGTTTTTTAGTATGCCTGCAGCTAAATTTATTTTATCCTTAAATTATAATGTTATTTTATCTCTGTAAATTCTAGTTTCAAAGTTTTGGGTTTTTTTCTTTCTCACTTTAAAACTATCTCTCCAGTATCTTCTGGTTTCTAGTGTTCGTTTTGAAAAGTCAGATGTTCATCCGATTCTTGTTCCTTTGTAGGCATTCTTTCTAGAAACTTTCATATTTTTGTTTCTGGCAATCTTAATATTTACTATAATTTGTCTAGCCTATAAGAGTTTTCTCAAATATCTGTTTGGCACTCAGCAATTTCAGGCTGAATTTTTTATTGTAATTCTGAGATTCTTATCTTTATTTTCTCCTCTTTTTCCCCCTCTAGGACCCTTATAATATTGATACTGGTATTTGTACTTCTATCTTCCTTAAATTTTCTTTTGTGTTTTCTCTATCATCTCTTTCATCCTGAAAAATTCCCTGTTTGGGAATTCTTTAATCTGATCTTTCAGCTCACTAACACATTCTTCAGTTGGTCAATCTTGTACCCAATCCATCAGGCTAATTCTTTGTTTTAGATATTGATTTCTCTATATCAAGGATTTCAGTTGGATTTTTCTTCGTGACACTTTTCCACTACATCTTTAAGTATTCTCTTTTTTTAAAAGCGGCTTCTTATAATTTACTTTTTAAGATTTTGTTTTTAAGGGGCACCTGGGTGGCTCAGTCAGTTAAGCATCTGCCTTTGGCCCAGGTCATGATCCCAGGTCCCACATCTGGCTCCCTGCTTGTGCTCTCTCTGTCTGACAAATAAATAAATAAAATCTTTAAAAAAAAAAAAAAAAGGTAAAAAGATTTTAAGTGATCATCTCTATACCCAGTGTGAGGCTTGAACTTACAACCCTGAAAGAGTCACATGCTACACTGACTAAGCCAGCTTGGCACCCCTATTTTAAATCCTTGTTTTGTCTTGTCCAAAAATTCTGCTCTAAATTATTTAATTTGTCATCTATCTTTTGCTGTTGTGTACTTTCAGATGTTCATCATTCTCCCCCTACAATTATTCACTGCCTGTCTCTTCAAGACTTTGTTAGCCAGGCGCCTGGGTGGCTCAGTGGGTTAAAGCCTCTGCCTTCGGCTCAGGTCACAGGGTTCTGGGATCCAGCCCCGCATCAGACTCTCTGCTCAGCAGGGAGCCTGCTTCCCCCTCTCTCTCTACCTGCCTCCCTGGCTACTTGTGATCTCTCTCTGTCAAATAAATAAATAAAATCTTAAAAAAAAAAAAAAAAAAGACTTTGTTAGCCAAGAAATAACTGGTGAATGATATATTTTTATTCCGATGAATTTTATATAAAACAAATGGGACTTAAAATTACCTAAATTTAGCAAGATATTTAATTTTTTTAATTTCAAGAATAAAATTTTTTCCTCATAACTTGTTGATCTCTGATGATACTAAAACTTAAGTTATTTACACTTCTTTTTTAAGCAAGTCTGTATTACTGTCCTATACCAGGCCTATTATTAGAAAAGAGATAATTTCCAAGTTTTTATTATTAAATGGACACCACTTACCTGGCTTGGGGTTGTGGTGGTGGGAATAATTTCTTCCACTGCCATTAAGAAGGTAAGGTTTTTGGGTGCCTGGGTGGCACAGTTGGTTAAGCATCTGACTTAGGCTCAGGTCATGATCCCAGAGTCCCAGGATGGAGTCCCACATTGGACTTCCAGCTCAGCGGAGAGCCTGCTTCTCCCTCTGACCCTCCCTCATCTTGAGTGTGTGCATTCTCTCTCTCTCTCAAATAAATAAATAAAATCTTTTAAAAAAATAAGTCAGATTGTCCTTTCATTAGACTAGATCCTGGCACTGCACCTTTTCTCCTTCTCCTCTCCTTTGGTGTTCATCCCCAAAAGCAACTCTGCAATATTACATATGTTCAGTCAGCCACATTTGTTTTTAAATTACATTATTATCATATATAAAAGTCTTCATGTTCAAGAGGTAAATTATAGGGACATATAGCTATCTACAACTTATTATCAACCAAGCTTTTAATAGACTTTTGAGGGACAGCATTTGCTGGTTGTAAGGTAATTGGAAGCAGGAAATAGCTGTAGACAGATTAAGCAGATAACATTGATAATATCGTACTTTACACCTCATCTTTTTTTTTTTTCTAGGTCATCTCTTTCTCTTAAACTGACCCTTTGAACTTTTCTTTCCTGCCATCCTCTTTACCACGTCCTATATCCTCATGACCAGGATAATAAATTTGTAGCCAAATCCTGTAATAGATATCACTAATTTATGACATGTTGTTTTCCTGCCAAGCCTTGCATATGCCCTTAGAATCCTTCTCAGTACAGTGTTTCACAGCCAATTAGAGTTACCACTAAAGATGACACCTCATTGTCATTTCTCTTTTATCAGACTCTTTTTCCAACTAGACTTTGACATTAACTTATTCATGCTATATTTTTCTGAAGGTTGAAAAGGACTGTAGATAGAATAGCAAGTAAAGGTGTTTCTTACTATCCAAGAGATACTTTCCTGCCCTCCTCTTACTCTTTAAAAGCCTTTTATAGCACTCTTATCTTTGTTTCTCTATGTGTGGTGTTTCTCCTCCTTTCTACCTAATTAGTTCACACTGGGAAATTAGTACATGTCTATTGAGCATATGAACAAGATTTTTTTTCTTTTCTTTTTTTTTAAAGATTTTATTTATTTGTTTATCTGACAGAAAGGAGAGAGATCACAAGTAGGCAGAGAGGCAGGCAGGGAGAGAGGGGGAAGCAGGCTTCCTGCCGAGCAGAGACCCCGTTGTGGGGCTCGATCCCAGGACCCTGAGATCATGACCCTAGCGGAAGGCAGAGGCTTTAACCCACTGAGCCACCCAGGCATCGCATGAACAAGATTTTGATTCTGTAGTGGGTCAAAAGGAGATTTTTTTCTTTCCAAATATTTTCACTTCTTTAGTCTCCTGAGGTGATTTCTTCTCATATATGATTGATTACATTTGGTATAATGGTGTGATGTACATTCTTTTCCGTCCTCCTGTTTAGATTTTTTTGTAGATTAGGTGCCACCAAATCTCTAGAAGGTGTTTGTTTTGAATGCCTTCTTCCTGGAACTAAGCAATCATCACCTACTGCTAAAAAGAGGTAAATTTGAGAAAGGACAAGATAAAAAGAAATGCTGGTAGGGCAAACAGGTATTACCCTATTTCTGTTCCTGATTTAATATCTTATAAGTACTTGAAAAATATTAATGAAAAGGACAGGAGAGAGTGGACCATCCTTAAATGTGCCATCTGTATGCCCATTGCTGTGGTATTTGTCCTAACTACATGTTATTTGTTCTTCACAACCAGGCATTGACCTCATCTACTTAGGAAGACAATGAGGTTTGAAAGTGTAAACAATTGTCCAAGGGCAAATGGCAGCTAGTAAGTGGTAGAGTTGAGACTCCACTCCAACTATCTTGGACTTCAAACTTTATGCCACTCCTTCCCATCTAACCATATAGGAAATTTTAGCAGGTTTTATCTTCTTTTTGTAGCCTTTATATTGCAACCTTTTTAATTTGGGCAATAATTACATATAGACATATATTTTAATGTTTTATAGGTTATTTGAGCTGAAATGATAGGCTTCTGAGACAGTTTTCTGAGCCTTTGAGGTAGTGTAGCCCAGGGATGTAGGACACTGGTTGAGCCTGTTGTCAAATCCTAGCTCCACTGCTGCCTCACACTGTGCAAGCTTCTTTTCTCAGATCAGCCGGGATGGTTTTGAGGATTAAATGTGGTAATACCCAAAGAATACCTAGCACAATGCCTGACAAATAGTAAGCACTTCATTTATGAAAATGAACAATGTATATGGTATCATTATATATTTACTATATCATGTTAAGTACCTACCTTTCCATGAGATTCTGAGAACTTTCACTGACTTAAAATTACACAGTACTCTAAAAATACTTTATACCTCCTATGCTGTTATCTGTGGAGCAATAACAAATACTACCTCTACTCTTCATATTTTTGTATTTTGGTTAAATATTATAATATATAATCACTACTATTTGAAACATCCTGTAATAGTTGCATATCTCCAAATAAATTAATTAAAAAAAAAAAAAACCTCCGCTGAGGTATTATTTAAAAAAAAAAAAATAGTTGAGTGTCTTCTGGTCAAGAATATTTGCCTCACCAGAGGATTTCAGTTATTTCTAGAATGATTCCAAAAATCTGTTCAGGCAAAGGATACTTAAAATAATAGCAGTAGACACTGAACAGCGGTAGAATTTACCAGTGCCTTTGTTTTAACCTTGTGTTGTATGAAAATGCAAAATCCATAGTCAATAATTAAAACATATGCTATCTCTTTTTCTTTTTCAGAAGATGAATAATCTTTCATTTAGTGAGCTATGTTGCCTCTTCTGCTGTCCACCTTGCCCTGGGAAAATTGCTTCAAAATTAGCATTTTTGCCACCTGATCCTACTTACACGTTGATGTGTGATGAAAGTGGGAGCCGCTGGACTTTACATCTATCAGAACGAGCAGACTGGCAATACTCTTCTAGAGAAAAAGATGCTATTGAGTGTTTCATGACTAGAACCAGTAAAGGCAACAGAATTGCCTGCATGTTTGTGCGTTGTTCACCCAATGCCAAATATACTTTACTCTTTTCACATGGAAATGCTGTTGATCTCGGTCAGATGAGCAGCTTTTACATAGGACTGGGATCACGGATTAATTGTAATATATTCTCATATGATTATTCTGGATATGGCGCAAGTTCTGGGAAACCAACAGAGAAGAACCTCTATGCAGATATTGAAGCTGCTTGGCTTGCTCTTAGGACAAGGTAAATCGTGATTGGGAATTATTTTGCACATTTATTATGATGGTTAACTAAAATTATCTTATATTAAAAAAGAAGTAGTTTTGGGGCACCTGGGCGGCTCAGTGAGTTAAAGCCTCTGCGTTCGGCTCAGGTCATGATCTCAGGTCCCGGGATTGAGCCCCGCATCCGACTCTCTACTCAGCAGGGAGCCTGCTTCCCCCTCTCTTTTTGCCTGCCTCTCTGCCTACTTGTGATCTCTCTCTCTCTCTGCCAAATAAATAAATAAAATCTTTTTTTTAAAAAAAAGTAGTTTTTAATAAACACATGTTTTGAAGTACTAAACAGAGGTTATATTTACCAATATGTACCTACTAAGAATTAAACTCTTAGGAGTGCCTGGGTGGCTCAGTCATTAAGGCTCAGCCAGAAGCCTGCTTCTCTGTCTCTCCTACTCCCCCTGCTTGTGTTCCCTCTCTCCCTGTGTCTCTCTTTGTCAAATAAATAAATAAAAATCTTTAAAAAAAAAAAAAAAAAAGAATTAAGCTCTCAGATTGTAATTTTAAATTTTTAAAAATAGCATAGTTTTTTCTGAGTGATTTTATTTTTTTAAAGATTTTATTTATTTACTTAAGAAAGAGAGCAAGCCAGGGAAGAGAGTGAGAAACAGGCCTCTTGTGAGCAGGGAGCTGGTTGTGGGGCTCGATCCTAGGACCCTGAGATCATGACCTGAGCTGAAGGCAGACACTTAACTCACTGAGCCACAAAGGCACCCCAAAAAGAGCATAGTTTTTAAGACAGATCTCATTTGTGTCTCTTAGTGCATATGTGTGATTTTCTTTAAAATTTAAGCCAATAGCAAATACTTTAATAAACATGTGGAGTGTGGTATAAAAATGTTTATTCTGAGTTGCAATGCAACATTTCAAGGGAATGAGATAACAGTGACTTAGCTAATGATTTACTTAATCTATCATTAAGAGTATAAGAGGCTGGATTGTTTTTGTTAAAATCATAAACCAGGGTTTGCATTATTTTATGTAATAATCTCTTAGAAGTATGACTTACAGATATTTTATTGAAACTAATTTCAAAGTATTCATTCTGTAAAAGTGAGATTTTTTTTACTTTGCATCCTGGACTAATAAAATTTGGAGAGATGATCTCATGCAAAAAAAGGGCAGTTTTATGATAAATCTTTTTTTTTTTTTTTTTTTAAGATTTTATTTATTTACTTGAGAGAGAGAGCGCCAGAGAGCGAGCACAAGCAGGGGGAGCAGCAGGCAGAGGGGGAGAGAGAAGCACGCTCCTTGCTGAGCAAGGAGTCCGATGTGGGACTGGGTACCTGAGCCAAGGCAGCCACTTAACCTACTGAGCCACCCAGGCACCCTATGAGAAATCATTTAAGCAAATTCTCTTAACATTTCAGTTATACTTTGATTAGAACAATACATTTTTGAGAACTAGAAATTGCTTTAATCTTTCCTAGCCACCAATATTGAAAAATATTGCTGTTTTGTAGATTTCAGGTTTTTTTCCATCAAATGGTTCATGTACAATAAAGATATCTTAGTTCAAGTTATTCCTCATATTATCTACTGATAAGCTGCCTGATTTCCAAAGTATTTTAGACTAAAGCTAAAGGACTTAAAACTTATGATTCCTAATTTACTGTTTAAATATTAGTGGTTTCAGTTAGAACCTCCACAATTTTGTTAGTAGGCATAACCGTTTTTAGAAAATACCTTTAGAAGCATTTAATCCTACGAGATACATAATAAAACTATATTCTCATAACAACGTTTCATATAAAGAGGTTTCTTAAATCACTTGAAATGATATGAAAACATACCTAATGAATTAGAAAAGATGGTCAGTGGCACAAAAAGTTGGTAACGAGTCGTGGAGGGCAGGAAGTGGTAAAAATTTGTAAACTTAAAACTGCTTTGGGCTCCTGAGTGGCTCAGTCGGTTAAGCGGCTGCCCTCAGCCCAGGTCATGCTCTCAGGTTCCTGGGATGGAGTCCTGCATTGGGATTCTTGCTCAGCGAGGAGTCTGCTTGTACTCTTTCTCTCTGTGTCAAGTAAATAAAATCTTAAAAAAAAAATGAGGTTACTAATCTAACAAAAGAGAAATAGTTAAAAAAAAAAACAAAACTGCCTTAAATGACCAGAATCAAAATCTGCTTCGGGTATAATGATGTCAGTCCCCTCAGTCCTACAAACAAAAATGAACTCCCACTTTCCAGACTCAGACAACTGAATATAGTATAGTACCTGTGAGGAAAATATGATAATAAATATTTGTAATGACAGATAAATTGAGATACAGCTCACTCTTAAAGTATAATTTCAGTGGATTAGAACAGCTTTTAAGGATGCTAAGTTATAGCAGATAGCCTTCATTATTAATGCTTCTCAACAATATGAAAAGATAACTTTATTCAGCCAGAACATACTAGTATCCAATTTAGTGTTCATGTATGTTTAAAAAAAAATCTTGTAGGTAGTTAACTTTTTCCTATTTTTTCATCTCGTCTGATCAGTTTGAAGGAAACTTTATAAAATAATTTCTAGTCTTGATTTAATTCATCTTTTTAAACATAGTTGACAACACATACTTAATGGATGAGGAACAAGGGCAGAATAGAGGAGTTTCTAAATAGTACTAAATTATACTAATGGTACTAAATAGTACAGTCTTTGAGCTCATTATCTGTGTGCTATAATGAAAAGTCACTGGACTGGGAGTCAGGGTACCTGGGTTCTAATTATAGGTCTACCACTGACTTTGAACATCTGCTTTGTAAGCCGCTGAACCAGATTAGATGGTCTTTAAAGTGCTAAGTTGTACTATTCTGAAATTCTGTTACTGCTTTGAGTTCTCTGATACTAAATTGGCATCTCCTTCTACTCTGGAGCCTTGCCATTGCTAACATTAGCCTAAAACCCGTAGGCGCCACCAACAGTTCTGCTATTCAGCTAACAGCAACCATACAGCCTCAAGAGTTAATGCTGATGATGGAAGTGTTCATTTTCTTTCCTCTTCTTCCCCTTCTTCTTCTTCCTCCTCCTCTTCCTTTTCCTCTTCTTCAAGATTTTGTTTATTTGACAGAGATACAGTGAGAGAGGGAGCACAAGCAGGGGGAGTGGAAGAGGGAGAAGCAGGCTTCCCACTGAGCATGGAGCCCGTTGCGGGACCCTATCCCAGGACTGAAGGAAGATGCTTAACAACTGAGCCACCCAGGGGCCCCTAAATGTTCATTTTCGTCACTTCACTTCTGTGAAGAATTATAGTCAGGTCTTGTAAAGAAAAAGACTGTTCTAAGTTTCCTTACATTTAGAGTCAGTCTGGAGTAGATGGAACCCAACCTCTGGAACATATCTAAATGCTTATGTAGAACTGATTGGAAGAAATTATGGGGAGTATGTCATTACCAGGATAGTTCAAAGAGCACTGGGCCCCTGGAAAGGGCCAGAGGAAGCAAATGGGGTTTGTCTTGCTCTTTTTTCGTATTTAGATACTTGGGAAGCTCCATTACCTTTTCAAAAGACCAGATGCTGTTGTGCAAATGGCCCTTAGCATCTATACGTGACTGCTTTCAGACTTCTAAAGTGGAAAAGCATATTTAATCTTACGCTAACCCCTAACTCCACATTCGCTAGCTCCTGTAGCACTTCATTTCTACTTGCAGTAGTTTACATATGGGACAGTTGTACCATAGACAAGTAACAGTGCTTGGAACATAAATTATATCTGATATATTTGAGGCAATGAGTTGACATATTTAAATCTGCAGCATTTTTAAAGGAGATAAGGCAGTACTCGATATTTTAGCATGAAGTTCGTTCATAATTAACCGAATCATAAAGCATTTGAAATTCTCTTTCATATGTTTATCTTTCTAATCATTAGTCCACAGTAAAGGCAACTTTCAAGAAAAATAGTAATTTGTGGGGCGCCTGGGTGGCTCAGTGGGTTAAAGCCTCTGCCTTCAGCTCAGGTCATGATCTCAGGGTCCTGGGATTGAGCCCCGCATCGGGCTCTCTGCTCAGCAAGGAGCCTGCTCCCCCCCCCCCCCCGCCTGCCTTTCTGCCTACTTGTGATCTCTTTCTTCTCTGTCAAATAAATAAATAAAATATTTAAAAAAAAATAATTCGTTTTTAGCTAAAATATGTATTTTGTTCATTCCATATAGTAACCATATGTAGCACTTTTCATCACTATGACCAACTTCAAAAAATAAAATGAGGGGCACCTGGGTGGCTCAGTCGTTAAGCATCTGCCCTTGGCTCAGGTCATGATCCCAGGGTCCTGGGATTGAGCCCTACATCGGGCTCCTTGGTCAGTGGGAAGCCTGCTTCTCCCTCTCCCATTCCTCCTTGTGTTCCCTCTCTCACTGTCTCTCTCTGTCAAATAAATAAAATCTTTTAAATTAATTAATTAAAATATTAGTGATGTAATATGTTCAGGATTTAGCCAACAGTATGCCACATTGAATTGCATGAATGATTCAATGAATTCATTTAAGTATGAAATTTTAAAAGACCTCAGCAATTATTTTTCCAAAAGATGAAACAGATGAAATAGGCTAAGAATATAGATTTTATTATAGCATTAAATCTGATAATGAGGGCTTAGAAACATATTTTAAATATAATGGTGACATTGTCTCAATTCTAAATGATTCTATTATAAGATTAAGTCCTTAGAAAATGATTGAATATTTCATACCAGTCCAACTCTCTGCCTTTTTTTTTTTTTTTTTTTTTTTTCAATTTCTGAACTTTGTAGATATGGAATTCGCCCTGAAAATGTGATTATATATGGCCAAAGTATAGGGACAGTACCATCTGTGGATCTTGCTGCTCGGTATGAGAGTGCTGCTGTTATTCTTCATTCTCCTTTGACTTCGGGAATGCGAGTTGCTTTTCCTGATACCAAGAAGACCTACTGTTTTGATGCATTCCCAAAGTAAGTATCAATATTCAAAATTGTTTAATTCAGAGAAACTTTTAAGGGCATTTTTTCCCATCTCTTAAGGTATTCATAATGCAATTCATTCAGGCATAAACTTCTCTTTTACACATATTATAGAAATAGTGAAATATTAATTTTTGAAAAGGGTGGTGGCAGGAGCCCAGTCAGGAGGCTGAAATATTGGAGCAATAGTAATCCTGATGAAAAGAGCTGAGGGCCTTATACCCCAGAGAGTGGCACTGACTAGTAGTATTAGAGATAAGAGAATTAATTTGAGAAATAAAATTGACAGAACTGAGTGTCAGAGTGAATAGAGGATGCTAAACAAAAGAACTTGAATATAATTCCCAGGGTTCTGACTTGAGCTGCTAATGAATAATGATACCATTCAGCGAGACATAATACTGAAGAAGAGGAAGAGTAAAGGGAAAATGAGACATGTGTATAAAAGTTAGTGAATGGTGTCTAATTAATGATAGCTGATTTATAAGAGGAGTAAATTGCAAAAAAGTTCTGTCTTAAATTAACTTAAGTATTGCCACTACAAAGTCTGCAAACACAGTTTTATTCAGATTTGAAAGGACTACTTTGCAAGCTCCTCTTGATAATTGGAAAACTCTGATGGCCTATTTTCCTCAAAGGGAGAAGGCAAAAATGAGAATTTGGCAAATTTCAGTCATATTTCTTTTCCCCAATTGGCAGCTATACAAAGATTTTTTTGTGAATGATAGAAGGGCCAAAGGCCAGAGTCATCACTTGCTTTTTTATAAAAACAACAAGGGTCATTTCAAAAGCAAATTTTTTCATCATTAGCCAGTAAGGGGTGACTTTTTTAAGGAAACTAATGGTGGGAGCATATGAGCAGGCTGTGGGAGGTTTTTTGTTATATTAATTTAGGGTTTGTTTTTGTTTTAGATAATGGTATATTGGAAGGTATGTGCATTATACTGCGTCTAATAGAAAAATAAGAATGATAGAGGGAATATTCAGAGTAACACTTTTGCCACCCTGTATCTCTGTCCAGCTCACTCTTTCATTTCTGCTACACCAACAAAGAGAGCAGCACTTAATTGCAAACTGTTTGAAAAAGAACATAAATTTCTTTTTATTTGTTACAATTCCTTTACTATTGAACATTTGATAGCAAATAATATACTCAAGCATTTTTCCTTAACAAATGCAGCCTTGAATTATTTCATTGATTTCCTTTTTCAAGATTGTGTCCTCATTTTATGATGCCTTCTTTCTCTCTGGAAAGATTTTTTTTAAGCTTTAAAATTGTTTATAAGGTCTCTCTGTGCAGTTTATGTCTCCTTCAAGTTGCCTTTTTAAAATTGTTTTGATGTCTGCCTGATAAAGTGTTCTCTGATGTCTGATAATTCTTGTTGTCTCTTCATATGTAAGAGTGAGGAACTAAAGAGCCTAATATGAAGCAGGTGGTTAAGTCTTGTTGAGTCTGAACTTCACTATACAGTGATCTGATCAAATCAGTTACTTGGGGATACTACCCTGTGTCACTATTTCTGTATCTTTCTTCTTAAGGTATCTATAGTCTCCAACAAGGAGTCTATCTAAAAATCCTCCCTGGAGGATTGAAGGCCTGGCTGCCAGCGTTGTGGGGACCCAGTACAGAAAATGGGTTCATAGCAGCAGTATGTATGTTTACACATATGTGTGTTTACCTCTTGCTTTAAACTGTGCCACGCAGTTCCCTGGTCCACAAAACTTTCAGTTTTGGGTAGAGCGCTGCTACCATTTTTACAAAAAGAAGAGGAAAGAATCTGGAGGAGAGGGACCTATTTCTTAAACGGACTTTGATTGATTGGTTGTTTTTTAATGTAATATTTGTCACCATACAGTACATCATTAGATTTTGATGTAGTGTTCCATGATTCATTGTTTGCGTATAATACCCAGTGCTCCATGCAATCCGTGCCCTCCTTAATATCCATAACCACTTACCCATCCCCCCACCCCCTCCCTTTTAAAGCCCTCAGTTTGTTTCCCCAGAGTCCATAGTCTCTCATGGTTTTGTCTCCCACTTCTGATTTACCCCCCTTCACTTTTCCCTTCCTTCTCCTAATGTCCATGCTATTCCTTATGTTCCACAAATAAGTGCAACCATATGATAATTGACTTTCTCTTCTTGATTTAACTTCACTTAGCATTATCTCCTCCAATCCCACCCATGTGGATGCAGAAGTTGGGTATTCATCCTTTCTTTTTTTTTTTTTTTTGGTATTCATCCTTTCTGATGGCTGAGTAATAATTCCACTGTATATATGGACCACATCTTTATCCATTTGTCTATTGAAGGGCATCTCGGCTCTTTGCACCATTTGGCTATTGTGGACATTGCTGCTATGAACATCAGGGTGCATGTGACCCTTCCTTTCACTACATCTGTATCTTTGGGGTAAATACCCAGTAGTGCAATTGCTGGGTCATAGGGTAGCTCTATTTTTAATTTTTGATCCACATTGTTTTCCAAAGTGGCTACACCAACTTGGGTTCCCACCAACAGTGTAGGAGGGTTCCTCTTTCTCCACAACCTCTCCAACATTTGTTGTTTCTCGCCTTGTTAATTTTCACCCATTCTAACTGGTGTAAGGTGGTATCTCAGTGTGGTTTCGATTTTAATTTCCTTGATGGCTAAAGATGATGAACATTTTTCATGTGTCTGTTAGCCATTTGCATGTCTTCTTTTGAGAAGTATCTGTTCATATCGTCTGCCAATTTTTTGACTTACTTGTTTTTTGGGTGTTGAGTTTGGGAAGTTCTTTATAGATCTTGGATTTCAGCACTTTACCTGTAATGGCATTTGCAAATATCTTCTCTCATTCCATGGGTTACCTCTTTGTTTTGTTGACTGTTTCCTTTGCTGTGCAGAAGCTTTTTATCTTGATGAAGTCCCAAAAGTTCATATTTGCTTTTGTTTCCCTTGCCTTTGGAGACGTGTCTTGAAAGAAGTTGCTGTGGCGGATGTCGAAGAGGTTACTGCCTATGTTCTCCTTTATGATTTTGATAGATTCCTGTCTCACATTGAGGTCTTTCATCCATTTTGAGTTTATCTTTGCGTGTGGTGTAAGAGAATGGTCGAGTTTCATTCTTCTGTATATAGCTGTCAAATTTTCCCAGCACCATTTATTGAAGAAATTGTCTTTTTTCCATTGGATATTTTTTCCTGCTTTGTCGAAGATTAGTTGACTGTAGAGTTGAGAGTTCATATCTGGGTGCTCTATTCTGTTCCATTGATCTATTTGTCTGTTTTTGTGCCCGTACCATGCTGTCTTGGTGATCACAGCTTTGTAATATAGCTTGACATCAGGCAACATGATGCCCCCAGCTTTGTTTTTCTTTTTCAATATTTCCTTGGCTATTCGGGGTCTTTTCTGGTTCCATATAAATTTTAGGATTGTTAAACAGACATCGAACAAATTCTGTAGACTCCTCTCACCTGCCTTCATCTCCATGTCAATTCCTAGCCTTCTGGGGTATCCCATGATTTAAACTGGATTGTTTCTTCAGTTTACCTTTTATCTTCTTAAAATTAGCTCTTTCCCACAATTTTAATCTGTTATCCCACACATTTATCTGCCTTCCAGCTCCAAAATTTTATGTTGTACTACATTCTCCCTATTTTTGCGAGCTGATAACCCCAAAACAAAACAAAACAAAAAACATTTTGCTGTCATTTTAGTAGATTAAGGGGGAGAAAAAAATATGAGTGCAGAGGTATGAAGTTCACACATACTTGAATAGTCCTTAGTTTCCTCCTCTCCTTCCAACCTACATTTCTCTGGGCTAAACATTGTAGAAAGGTGCAGTAGTTTGAGAGTAACCATCGAATGATTCCCTCAAAACAGACGTGCATGAAGTTAGCTTCCTCAGGCAATCCTAAGGAGTATGTAAAGTAACTTTTCAATCTTATTTGAAATCCAAGAAGCATCTGTTTCTTCTGAGTTGATTCAAGGACCATTCTGATATTTGAATGATCTGTCGGGATATCACAAGAAAATTTGTTTTATTTTCCTTTTCATAGCTAATTCATTGACTTTCTCCCCCCTTCTCTTACAGCATTGACAAAATCTCTAAGATAACCTCTCCAGTATTAATAATTCATGGGACTGAAGATGAAGTCATTGACTTTTCACATGGCCTCGCACTGTTTGAGCGTTGCCAAAGACCTGTGGAGCCTCTGTGGGTTGAAGGGGCAGGTCACAATGATGTGGAACTTTATGGACAGTACCTTGAAAGGTTGAAACAGTTTGTGTCACAGGAACTGGTAAATTTGTAAAATATTCTGTAAATTTGCATACTGGGTTTTCTTTTCTTGCTGAACTGCACTCTTTGGTAAATAACATAAAACCTGAAGGTTTTGTTTGCAAATCATGTCAGTTGCCTTCATAAATGTACAGGTAATGATTTGTTAACAGACTTAATGAAGGTTTTTATTACCAGAACTAGAAACTGGAAATAACAGTATCATGCAGTCAGGCTGTGTAATTTATATTTTTTCTGTGAATTTTTTTTTAAACATCAAAATGAGTACTGTATGAAATTTTAATTCTATAAAATCAAATGCTGTAAAAGTATTGCCAAATGCTTTTGCATATCAAACAAATTTATAGATATTTTTAAAACATCTCAATGTACTAAATCTTATTCAGGTATACAAATGTAATATTCTTTCAATATAAAGCTGTATATCTAAAACAATTCAAGTACTCATAATAGAATAAACTGTATGAAAACGTGCAAGTTCACTAGAGATGGCCTAAACCCTGTTGTACAGGGATTGAGGTTTAAACAGTTATTTTATTGTAAAATACATTGAATTTTCTGTATTCCCTGGTTATCATACATTTTCTCCTTTAAAAAAATGATGTAAGTCTTAATTTTTATGCCATCTATTAATTTACCAACTAGTTACCTTGTAAATGAGAAGTCATGATAGCACTGAATTTTAACTAGTTCTGATTTATAGGTTTGGTACTGTGAGGCAACTACTTAAAATTCTCGTTTTTATTTAAAAAGGCATTTAGAGCTTCAAGAATGATTTTGTACGCAATGTTATTTTAAATTTTGACTAATCTCATAGAATTGCAGTACTCTTCATTATAAGAAAACCTGAAGAGTCCATTAGATGTTCTTCAAGACCACAAACAGGCTGGCTATTTGGTTGTTTTTCACCTTGGCTATTTTTAATAGGATCTGTTGTTTTAGATTACTATCTGAGAATTTCATGGATTCACTCCTGGAATACAGGAGATAAGAGAACATTTAATTCATAACTTTTATATTAACCAATGTAGTAAAAAATAAAACTCACACACAAAAACTAAGTTGCCTTTCCTTGAATGAATCCTGCCTGAATAAAACAATGAAAGAAAAATAAAAATAAAATTAACGGTATGTAGTCTAATTTGTAAATGAATGAATATTGAAATAATACACACTGTGGATATATTTTAAGGCCTTATGTAGTTTTAATTGTTCTGCTTGTTCTGTGGTTATGTCTAAGACTATAGTATATGATTCTCTTCAAAGTATATCAAGTATTGTGAATGCTTTGGTTCAGATCTGTCAAATTAACAGTAAAACAACAAATATACCACCCAGCTGTGCTTGTTTGCCTTCTTCCATGCTTCCCATCCCTTACCTTCAAGACTGAAAACATTTACCATTCATTTTTATAGAACATAGTTGTGTAGTTTTTTCAATTTTATCATCACTTCTTTTGGACAGGTTTCTTTTCAAGATTGTTATGGAGTATTGTACAATTCCTTTTTTTGTACAACCTACATCCCAGAATTTAATTACATGTTTTCTTTGATTACCTGTTAAATTTAAAATATTGATCATACTAATTCAGTATTCATTCATTCAACAAATATTTATTGAATGTCTAAATCATGTAATACTCTATGCCAGATAAAGGTAGACATGGACCATGTCCTCATAGACTTCACAGTATAACCTAGGAGACAGATACCTTAATACTATTTGGATAAGGGCCGAGGGAAATTTGTAGCTTATTATAACAGGTAAATTGTACTTTATGGAGGGGAATGTGGGGAGAAGGCCAAGGAAGAGTTTCACAAAGTGATATTTGATACAAACTTTGAAGGATGACTAAACCTGGTGGCCATGGGAAATCATTGCTGGCTGAAGGGAACAGTACGTAGAAGCCTAGAGGAAGGACAGTGCATTTGAAGTGTAAAAAGCCTGGCCGGAAGTCAGGGGGAACAGATGGCATAAAGATGAGGCTCGCTAATTAGTTAGGGGCGTGTGGTGAACTCTGATTATTATCCTACATACAACAGAAAGCCATTGATAGGAATATGAAATTCGATTTATCAAGAGTTTACAGATGAAAAAAAAGGCCTGAGTATTTTTAGTTTGCTAGAAATAATGTGAGCCAGTTATAATTGGGTGTAATTTTAGGGTGCAGAAAAATTCATCATGGGGCGATAATCTCATAAAGGGCTAGTTAAACCACATCTATAAATGTTAATTTCATTTCAAGATGCAATGAAAGGATATTCACAAATTAGAGTAAATCCTGGAATGTTTTACCAAGTTGGAAAGAGTCCCACAAACCAAAACCCAAAGCCCAACTGGAGAATTATGTAATGATAGCTGTGTTCAGATATTTGAGAGGCATGTACAATTTATTCTTTTTGACTCAGTACAACTAGATGAAAGTTCCAAAATAGCAGATTAGAGCTCAGTGTAAAGAAGCAAATGGTTATTTGTCCATGACAGAAAGGGAAAGGGATTGCCTCCTAAGGGTCAAAGAGGATCTTATCACTGGGGAAAAGCAGAAGGACATCTGCCACAGTGCTGCAGAAGAAATTTCAGATTTAAATGTGAAGTTGAACTAGATGGACTGTGTAATGTCCCCTTTAAGATTTGATACTCCATTTAGATTTCTCCTACCTTTTCAGAGCATTGCCTGCCCCATGGCTCTCAGAAGATAGTACCATGTAGAAGAATTGGCAAGGAGATCTGGGTTGTCTTCTCACCGGACACCAATTAGATCTGTGGCCTTGCCAAGTCTCATCTCTGGACCAGTTTCCTCACTAGAAATGAAGAGATGGAACTGATTGATTGATATAATGCCTTATGTTTTAAATGTAATGAAAATCTCAACCCCTTCATCTGTAAAGATTCATACCAATTTTTTACCTGGGCTGGCGTAGCCTCAACTAACTTATTTTGATAGTTCTCTTTTGTGCATACCAACATGGTGGAATTTGGATGGTAACACTAATCCTGGGGAAATGATTGGCAGTGTACATAACTCCTGCCATATCTTCAAGTATATAAAGCAGTACTTTAATTGAATTGAATTAAGAACTTTAATTAATTGGTTTATAATCTATACTTTTCCAGACTTCTGACTGACTTCAATTTACCACTTCTGTTTCCTACCTAAGAATGTATTGCAGTAGTTTTTTTGGTGATTTCTGTAAATATTAAGTATTACTCACTTTAAGAAAGCTTGAAACATGGAAATAAGTTTTTAAAAATTGTAAACTGACATCAATTGTCCTAGAAATAGAAGGTCCTTGATGCATTTGGACATTCTATATGACAAAAATAACTTTTCAAGAACAAGTATTATGGAAAGCCAGACAAACTCCAAAATCTTAAAAACTTTAGATATGAAATAGCTTAATCCCTTCATTTTACAGATGAGGAAACAAACGCAAAGAAAAGTAACTTTGCCAAGATCTACATAATGATTGTCATTAGTTGTACTTACTATCTTCATCAAATTTACCTGGACTAATACCAGTGATCCTTTTGAATTATAATACAACATAAACTTATTTGCTCTTCAGTATTAATAATGATTTTTGTTTGTTAAATGCCTTAGATTTCTCCTTATCAGCTAATTATTCATTACATACTAGGTAAGTTGTGCCTTTCACATTAATCAAATTAATGATTTATGTATTTAATGTATTTTAACACTAATCCATTATCACTAGGCTCACTGACAGCTATTTGGTTGTGTTAAAACAGTGAAGATTGTAGTCACATAAATAAGCAGTCAAGTGTTTACTTATAACACTGAGAATAAGCAATTACATTGAAAAAGTATCAAAGCAGTTATACTAAATGGTGATGGGTGGGCTTTTAATTTGTGTCCTAATTTTATCTTTTTTTTTTTTTTTTTTAAGATTTTAGGTATTTGAGAGAGAGACCCTGAGATGGGGAGGGCCAGAAGAAGAAGCACACTCCCCGCTGAGCAGGAGTGCAATGTGGGGCTCCAACCTGGGACTCCAGGATCATGACCTGAACAGAAGGACAGTCACTTAACCGACCTAGCCACCCACGCGCTCCTGTTGTCTTAATTTTAAACAGGCATTGTAGTTAAATACTGTGGTAGCATGTTACATTCTAATGATTATGCACATGTCAAGTGCCCAGTAACCAAAAAGGAACTACACATAGAATGTTGGAATTGTGTTTTCAGTTATGCAGGATGCAGAGAGAAGATATTAGTCTACTACACCTCTAAGAGATTATGCATCTGAGTAGTTGAATGAGTAATACCAAGGAAAGAAGCAAATACCTCAAGCCTGGAAGTGACCCACTAGACATTAGTTTAAAAAAAAAAAAAACAGGAAGCAAAGCATAGAGTCTTTATAAATGTCAGTGAGCTAAAAGCTGTTAAACTGGTTCTTTTCATTAGAAACCCAGTGGATGAAATTATTTTTATCTTGTAGGCCATGTACTAAATTGGCATAATACCATTTTAACACTTAACAGAAAAATGTTTTTAAGAGTATGCTTTAAATGAAATCCTTATTAGAGAACTATATTAAAATCATATGGGGAAAATACTATTTTTATTTATTTATTTTAAATATTTTATTTATTTATTTCACAGAGAGTGAGCACAAGCAGAGGGAATGGGAGAGGGAGAAGCAGTCTCCCAGCTGAGCAGAGAGCCCAATGTGGGACTCGATCCCAGGACCCTGGGATCATGACCTGAGCTGAAGGCAGAGGCTCAACCAACTGAACCACACCCATGTGCCCCAGAAAATGCTATTTTTAAGTAATTTGTTTTCATATCAGCTGATAAAATGCACATTTCAGCTACTGTCCTAGATTAATTCAAGGTTGAGTTTTGTTTTTTTTCCTCCCTCCCAAAGTTACTGCTTAAGGTAGTGTATTGAATTGAGGTAAGAAGGGTAGTGGGGTAGGTCTATAGATATAGGAGTATCTGAATTTTAAAATTTAAAATGAACTGCTCTGTTCCAAATTATTCAAAGTATGGTGGATTCATGGACTGTAAATCAAGACTTCTGATTAGCATTTTACAATATAAACATTACTCAGATGAAACTTGTATTTAAACAGTTTCAAATTGTATAGATATATTCAAGTTTAAAACTGGCAAAATCTAAATTGCTAAATTGATGATCAAAGTTAGAGATTTTGCTTTTTTTTTTTTACCCCCAGCTCTTCCAAGTCTGGAAGGTTGGGCTCCAGGCCATCTAAGTCCACCATAAGAAAGTAGATTGGGCAGGTGGGAGAGAGACCTAAGAAAGTGGCTTATATATCCCTGAATGCATGTGATGTTATTGAAAACGATAATTACATTTTCTGAAGTATCTAATATAATCCCAATTGAAAAATGAGAATATAAATTGTTATACCTCTGTAAAATTAAATGCTTTTGGAATAAAAGAATGATTATGTTGAGGTATTAGGATTAAAGGTGAGTTTTTTTCCCTTCTTAGACATCCTCCACGTTGCTATGTTGTTTTTGTGATTAAAAAAGAAGAGAAAAAAAACACCAAAACCTGTTCTTATTTTCATTGTCAGAAATTGGCTGTTTTTTTTTAAAGTCTGGTCTTCTGAAACCAGGATCCCAGGATAGACACGGAGAAGTAACTCCAAATAAGTTTTTATCCTGGCTGTCAGAGCGGCAAATAAAAGCCAAAAAAAGATTCCTCCTATTTGGATGATAAGATTTTTGTGGGTTTTTTGGGAGGTGGGAAAGGATGGTTGGTAGGGAATATAACAAATTGTATAATAATATCTAAAACATTACTTCATTGAGTACCAAGCCTAATAAGTATTTTCTAGGCAATCCCCGTACACTACATCCATTAATGTTCCACACCTAACAATGCATTGCTAACAATTACTACTTTACCATCTGTGGTTGTTTCCTCAGCTTGTTACAGCTTTGCTCACATTCACCTTATTTGTGCTATTGTTGGCAATCACACATATATTACACTTCTATATATGTTACAGGCCCAATAGTAGGTTACAGTTGGCCCTTAACACAAGTATGAACTATAGAAGTCTATTTATATGCAGATATTGCAATGAATACAGTAACATTATTTTACGTATGATTTTTTTTTTTTTTTTTTTTTTTTTTTTAACTTGAGAGCAAGAGAGCATAAGCAGAGGGAGCAGCAGAGGGAGAGGGATAAGGGAGCCTGATGCAGGGCCCCATCCCAGTACCCTGGGCTTATGACCTGAGCTGAAGTCAGACGCCTAACCAGCTGAGCCACCCACAGGTGCCCCTTACTTATGGTTTTCCTAATAACATTTTCATTTCTAGCTTACTTTACTATAAATATACCGTATGTAATAAACATAAAATTTGTGTTAATCAACTTATTTGGTAAGGCTTTGGTCAATAGCAGGCTGCTAAGTTTTAGGGGAGTCAAAAGTTATAAGTGGATATTCGACTGTGTAGGGGGGTGGTACCCCAACCCCATGCTGTATATGGGTCAACTGTATATAGATATTTTATGAAATTGCTTTTTAATTCATTTAAGAAAAGAAACGGCAAAAAATATGCATTTATATAACAGTGTTGTCTGGTCCTGTGGATTTGTATTGTATGACATCACCTGCTTTCCATCTGAAGAACTTCCTAGAAGATCTCTTCTAAGATGAGTTGGCCTGGCAACAAATTCTTTCAGTTTCTGTTTACCTAGGAGAGTCTTTATTTCACTTTCATTTTTTTAAAGATACTTTTGCTGGATATCACAGTCTTGGCTGACAGTATTTTCTTTTTTTACCAATTTGAATATTTTCCCACTGCTTTTTGGCTTCCATTGTTCCTGCTGAAAAGTCAGCCTTGGATCTTACCAGTCTTCCTTGTAAATGATGATTTGCTTTTCTCCAGCTTTTTCCAAGATATTTTCCTTGTCTTTGATTTTCAGCCTTTTTACTCTGATAATGTCTATTTGTGGGTCTCTTCATTGGGCTTCCTGAGTGGGTTATTGTTTTTCAATAAACTTGGGATGTTTTTGCCATTTTTCAAATACCGTCATTTTTCTCTCCCAGTATGCTCAGTTCAAGGGCTACAAGGATTATAAATTTGGTCATCTGCTCTTAATTAGTGGGCCCCAGGCTGCCTTGTTTTTCAGATTCCAATGTTTGCTTTGACACATTAACTGCCACTACATGCTTCTGTGAGCTTATTTCCTCTGCTCTAACTTGGTATTTCTGTTTCTACTCAGTTATCTAGGAAACCAGATATAACTGAACCACTTAAAATATGTCTAAATTAAGAGCAACATGGCTCTGCCTTTGAAGCCCTGACTGAAAGACCATACTCTGAGCTACCGTCTGACAGCCAAGACCGAGGCTACCCCACCCTGAGGTAAGCATTAGTCCCTGCCTGCCCAGGGGATTGGGTTCCATTTAGAAGATCTGGATTTCTAGGGCAGGCTGCTAGGAGCTTGCCACTCTGGCAAATGTTACTGCTCTTCTCTTCTATGACTCTTATTTTAAAAAGTCATGAATTTTCAAGAAACCGAACAACATACCATTTTCTAATGTTGCCAGTGTTGAAAGTAGCTTCTAAATGATTCAGCACCAATCTGAGAAACTTAAGAGGGAACATATGAAGTGGTAGTATGCACAGCCTTGAGCTTATCACTAATAACTGTCATTGACCAAGGTGATGAATTTGAAAGTGCTCCTCTTTAAAAGACATGAAGACCAAAAGGTACATAAGTACAAACCTCAAGGAAGGTGAAATAGAATTTAGAGTGACCTTGAAAATGAAGGAATAGGTAATCCATATCAGAAAGAAGCAGAATAGGAGGAAATCATGCAGTATGCCTTAAGACTAACAAATCCTTCCAAACAAATATCCGTAACCAAGAGAAAGGCAGGGCAGATGCAAATACAGCCCAAACATCCTATCGATTAAGGAGTATTTTACAATTCATGAAATACCTGGATCACAAAGAATTTTAAAAAAATATTAAAAAGACTGGGTTAATAATTCAAATATGAGTAAATAGTGTGGAAATGTTTTTTTAAATGCTAGAAACCGGCCATAATGGTGGGAGTATGACCAGGAGTTAGTCTTGACTTTTCAGCACTCATTAAGCCTTTGTTTATATCACATTTAGACTTTGAATTTTTGTGCTTCAGAACTGAAGAGAAATAAGCAAAAACAATGATTAAAATAATATAAAAGAAAAAAAATAATATAAAAGGGCACTTGGTAAGAAAGCCTAACAATAGCTAGTGGCTGCAGCAGTCTTTCAGGGCTTTCCATTGTTTCCCAGAAGATATCTACTTGAAGCTCCATTCCAAGCAGATGGAATGAGACACAAGAGATGTTGAACTGTGTGCTCACTCTTTTAATTCTAGCAGTTCTAGATAATTCTCTAAACAGTGTCATACAAAGCATTGTAAAGAAGGAAGGCCCCCAAAGACACAGGCTTTTCACATTATACATCTGCCCTCCAGGACACTATCTGCTACTTTATCTGTTAGGTTAAGAAACCAAAGCGCAGAGAATGTGTCTTTCCCTCTTTATATATCTTTATCCTTACATTACTTTGGTCGCTGAAAGCTTCCTGATACTTAATGTTAAGGGAAGAAAGTGTTCCAAAGGGGTAGGACTTTTCTTCATAATTCAAATCTGTGAGTATAGGGGAAAAAACTAGCAAATTGACAGTACAAGTGGGGCTGGAGGGTGGGTAGCTCTTACAATCTTAGACCTACTAATTAATGTCTTGGAGCCAGAGTTTCATTTTCAGTTAAAGGGTAATATTGAAAATATCCATTCTGGGGCGCCTGGGTGGCTCAGTGGGTTAGAGCTTCTGCCTTCGGCTCAGGTCATGATCTCAGAGTCCTGGGATCGAGCCCCACATCGGGCTCTCTGCTCAGCAGGGAGCCTGCTTCCCCCTCTCTCTCCGCCTGCCTCTCTGCCTACTTGTGATGGATCTCTCTCTCTCTGTCAAATAAATAAATAAAATCTTTAAAAAAGAAAATATCCATTCTGTTGACCTTAGACGTTTACCATAACGATCAAATGATAATACTAAATGGGAATACTTTCAGGTATACTTGCTCTAAAGAAATATAAAAATGTAAGGGCTTGTTTGTGTTCTAAGGGCGTATCTGTGTATAGAAATGAAAGTCAAGCCATGAATTACTGTTAGATCATTTTTAGGGAATTTTTATTCTTTCTTTTTTTTTTTAAGATTTTATTTATGTATTTGACAGAGACACAGTGAGAGAGGGAACACAAGCAGGGGGAGTGAGAGAGGGAGAAGCAGGCTTCCCGCTGAGCAGGGACCCTTGGGATCATGACCTGAGCTGAAGGCAGACGCTTAATGACTGAGCCATCCAGGCGCCCCAAGGGAATTTTTATTCTTGATAATGTGCCAATTTAACTAGGAAATTTGCGGAGAACTTGAGTCCATGCAACTCCATAAATGTTGACCCATTTCTTACTTGGGCCATATTTATATGACTGGTAGAATCTAAAGCAACCAGAAACCAGGAGCTCCATCTGACATGCCTTAAAGTGTTGGTCAGGCTGGGAAGGCAGCAACAGCTGGATGAACCATAGCAAATGCGAGCAAATGCACCTTTTGTCTAGTCCAACCCTGCCTTGCTCCCTTAGTGCTTTGGCTCCAAATGTGTCCTATTGTCCCTAAACATACTGCCTTTGTGTTCTTAGTTTTGAGACTTAAACTGGAAAGGCAGGAGGCAGGACAAACAAATAACACTGGGACAGCTGAAATGAAAATCTCATGGTTTCAGAAAACATTTGGTCTGTAGTATTAAATCCTTAGTGTTCATTTTTACTAAAATTAAATTTTAAAATTCTGAATACATTTTTTCAATCACAGTGCCTCTCCACTAATAAAAGAATTATTTAAATTTAATTTGTTAGAGGTTTGATATTTAACTTTTCAAACTTAACTACTAGCATGTTAATAACCAATAAGATTTCATCCTTTTATTTAAAAATGTAAATCCTGTAATTTCATAACGTAATATCAGATTTGCCTTTATAATGAAACAAAACCATGACCCACAAGAAGGTATATCTTGACCAAGTTCTTGTCATAATCTGTTTTTTATTTTCTCATTATAATGTGTTACGAGCAGAGTCTCTCCTTTGCTTTCTCCAAGCATCAATGGAAAATTTCTTAAAAATAGCGGTTCAACTCGGAAGAGAGAATCCCATTAAAAGGGTTGTCCACGAGCACCTGCGTGGCTCAGTCCTTAGGCGTCTGCCTTTGGCTCAGGTCATGATCCCAGGGTCCTGGGATTGAGCTCCGTGTTGGGCTCCCTGCTCAGTGGGAAGCCTGCTTCTCTATAAATGAACAAATTTAATTGACTTAAGTTTCATCTATGTCTGATTTGTCTTTTCTGATTATAACTAATATTGGCTTTATTTTTTAATTAAGTTCTAATATTCTGTTTTAGGTCATATGGTTCTGAGGGAAAGGATTTTTTAGATTGGGGTCCAAAAATGTTTTTCAATACTCCCACCTCTTAAATTTTCCTACTTCCCATGCCTGTTCCACCAAAACATGTTCTACAAATTCCCAAAATAAGGAAAACTAGAACTTAGAATACAACTTCATATGAGAAAAGAAGTACTCTTAAATTTATGAGATCTCTTCCTGGAGGAGATAAAATGTACATCTCGCTTTTCTATCTGCACAATGCTGCATACATCAAAGGACCATTTGATAATCCGATGAGATGATATATGTGAAAGGGCTCTTAAAATTATAATACTATATTTAATTCTAATTATTATTATTTTTTATTAGGAAAAAATTAGTATAATGACTGTGTATAAAGTATTTCATTGATGCCTCCAATGAGGTTCTGTTGGTGCCCCACTTACATTCCCTCACTCTTAACCACTCCACACACCCAGGCCCAGTTACCACTAGCCAGCACTTGTATTTCTTTCCTTGAGGGCTTTCTCTTGCCATCGAGCCAGCTTTGCTGTCCAACCAGCTGGATGTATTACAGAATAACATTCACTGGGAGCAGGGTGCCTGGGTGGCTCAGTCATTAAGCATCTGCCTTAGGCTCAGGTCCTGATCCCAGGGTCCTTGGGTCGAGCCCCGCATCAGGCTCCCTGCTCAGCAAGAAGCCTGCTTCTCCCTCTTCCACTCCCCCTGCTTGTATTCCCTCTCTCGCTGTCTCTCTCTCTCTCAAATAAATCAAATAAATAAATAAAATCTTTAAAAAAAAAAAGAATTATCTAGACTTAAATTATCTTCTTAGCTGTGTAATTTTATGCAACGCTTTCTAAACCTCAGGGTCCTGATCTATAAGTGGTTACAATGTAACAGTTATCCAGCCTAATTTATGGGTCTTCACAAAGATCTAATTAAATAATACATTTAAGAGAATCAGATAGATAGGTAGACAGACAGACATTCACATAGAAATAATTATTGTGATTATTAATCAAGGAAAGCTTCAAGGCAGCTGTTGAAATTGTGATAAATGAAGAAAGTAAGCATTTCAGGCCTGAGGCAGGTGGTTGGTTACAGGAGTAATGCTTTAGATCGGCTAGCTCGCTTTATTTTTTTTTAAAGATTTTGTCTATTTATTTGAGAGAGTGAGAGAGCTCCAGAGAACACAGGTTGGGGGAGGGGCAGGAGGAGAGGGAGGAGCAGACTTACTGGCTGAACAGGGAGCCTGAAGCTGGGGGTCAGTTCCAGGACCCTGGGATCAGGACCTGAGCTGAAGGCAGACACTTAACCGAGGGAGCCACCCAGACACCCCTGATCGGGTAGCTTTAAAACAAAGAACTTGTTTACAGAACCGAGAAAAATAATGTCTAGTACTTTACAGATTATATAGTTTCTTCCTTGCCCAGTCTGAAGAGTAAGGTTCTGTGTGATAGACCATGGAAATCCATGTTGCCGTAGAAGTGGTACAGAAGGAGAAAAGAGAGATTAGCTAGATTACACTAGAAACTGCCTAGAAGACAGGGACCAGAAAGGCAGGAAACCCCTGGAGAGCAATGTGGTTTCCTGGTCTCGGTTCTTATCACTGTTTCACCTCTCCATATAGGTCTGTCTGTGGGTTGGCAGTGGCTAAGCAGGAAGGCCTTTTAGTGGCTGTCAATGGACCATAACATAGCTAAGACTGATCCAATGTTCTCATTGCACAATCTGTGGAATTTCTAGTGACCTTCCAATGTTTCTGTGAATTGCTGGGAGATGATGCTCTTTAGTGACTACCCTGGCTCTACACTCCTATTTCTATGGAATTAATTCAGTTATGGATTGTCTTTCTTTTCCATGTACAAAGTCTCTGTTTTGTATCTTAATGACTCATAGATAGAATGAAACCTATTTCCTTGATTTACAAACACATAAACACACACCCCACATTCACGCATGCATACAAATCCAATCCCATGAAGCAATTCTACATATGTCAGATTTTATTTAAGGTTTGGAGTGGTGGGGATTTAGAACTTTAAAAAAGTAATTCTTGATATTAGATACCCCTGTTTGTAAAAGGGCTCTTAGCCATTTTTCTACCATGTTCAAGCTGTGTCTTGTTTATTCTTGAATCATGCTTCCAAATTTCTAATCCTATCCAGGATAGGATTTTAGCTTTCTTTTTTACTGCCTTTTCCCCAGGGACCTCATGCCTCAGGGTCTCACATTCTACCCCACAGCAGCACCTTCTGTTATGTTTTTAAAAACATAATTTTCTGGGATGCCTGGGTGACTCAGTTGTTAAGCAACTGCCTTCAACTCAGGTCATGATCCCAGGGTCCCAGGATTGAGCCCTCCATCAGGCTCACTGCTCAGCGGGCAGCCTGCTTCTCCCTCTCCCATTCCCCCTGCTTGTCTTCCCTCTCTAACTCTCTATCAAATAAATAAATAAAATCTTTAAAAAAATAAAATAACATAAAAATGTAATTTTCCAAAACATGGCAGGTACCCCTCTGAACTCCCTGCAAGAGAATGTGCTGCAGGAGCACAGATCACAGGTATCTTCCAGCTGCCAAGCCTTTTTCTCCACTGTGGCCTTCCCACTGAGGCTGCAAGCTGCCCCCAGCCAGTGACTCCACACGGTGAGCATACTGGACTGGTCATTCTTGACTGACATGGGATTTTTTCATAGGAGTCCCTGGAACTTTACTCAGGGACTCCCCCATTGACCTGTCCAAGACTTTCTCAGAACCCTACTGCTCATCCTGCAAATTCTTCCTCTAGTCTCCTCTTGCCATCATCAGATCTTCATAACCTAAAGGTCCCTCACCTACTCCTCCCTTCTCTGCTTTATCCTTCACATCCTTCGCCCCAGTAAATCTATTGCACATATAATTCCATCTGCTTCTTGGAAAATCTGAACTGGAATACTCCCTAAGAAGAACCATGATGCCAGCATTTAAGATCATCATTTTTAACCACTCTGCTACACAAGTACAATTGTGGAATGTCTTTGCTGATAATATTGGATATTATGAATTACATCTATTTGTATATAACAGGTATACATTTTCCATGACAACCAGATTAAACTTGGTGTAAGGCCCAATCACTAAAATCAAATAATAGTCTTCAGAACCCACTCCTCTGTCCTAGGCTAAATAAGGAAGTCCTGATTCTCAGTCTATGTTTGCTTCATAAATCACTTCTTCATCCTTTCAAAGGCTAGTGGTTGTTCTAAAACCTCTCCTCTAGTAGTAACCCATTATTAGAAACTGTTGGAGCCCTATAGCCAAAGCACTTAGTGCCTGGTCCATATATGCATCCCTATAATCTTTCCCATATGCAACCCATAAACTGAGTCTTCTGAACCTATAAACCTGCAATTCTTCTCTCAATGTTTAGGAATATATCCATCTTCTGACATGGAATTATTCTCCTCTACTTTTGAAGTCTTCTTCCTTAATTTTCTCCCTTCATGAATCTTTTGAAAACAAAGATCTACATAGTTGACCTCAGTGATAAACCCATCAATGACACAAAGACTTGTTTATTCTTCTGGAACCAGAGGGTACTGGAGGATAACTTTTAGTCAAAGACTGAGAAGGGGGTGCCTGGGTGGCTCAGTGGGTTAAAGCCTCTGCCTTCGGCTCAGGTCATGATCTCAGGGTCCTGGCATCCATCCCCGCATTGGGCTCTCTGCTCAGCGGGGAGCCTGCTTCCCCTCTCTCTCTGCCTGCCTCTCTGCCTACTTGTGATCTCTTTCTCTCTGTCAAATAAATAAATAAAATCTTTAAAAAAAAAAAAAAAAAAAGGACTGAGAGAATAAGACAGCTAATTTACAGGAAGTTACTTTGCCCTGTCAAATTTTTAATAAATCAGCCTGCTACATACATTTTCTCTATTGTATCTCCTTGAAGGTGGACATTTGAGAAAAAAAAAAAATTTGTTTTCTGGTAGTATCATAGCTTTGAGTCCCATGAAGCCCCTCCTGGTACAAATCCCTTTTTCTAAGCATTTGGGAGGTGTTTGTTCTTAGCATTTTTGCCACAGTTGGGCAGAGGAAGAATTAGTAAACAGCAGAGACTGTTACATCCAAAAGAGATCTTGAATAGTTCACTGCTTCCAACTTTACAGATGAACAAATGCTGATCCATAGTGGTCAGGTATTAGTCCAAGAACCTACAGTCACCATTAAGGCAACAACTCAGCTTAAGTCTCCTGGCTCAAAGGTAGAGAGATACAAGCAGAAAGGAAATAGAGTTATACAGAATCGGTTTTGTTTCTTGTTCCCTAGGAAAATTTGGACATGTTGTTTATGTAATTGGTATCTTTTTTTCCATCTTCAAACTGTGCATTCTAATAAATACCTTACAGAGCTGTTGGGAGGATAAAATGACATAAGAAATGTGATGACTGTGATGTGCCGGTAAATGCTTATCAATCAGCTCTTGGAATTGATGGAGGAACCATGATTTGTGGCATTTTAATCATTTTCATGGTATAAATATTCCTCCTATTGTCAATTTCAAGCTTCCAACAGTTTAAAAAATGGCTGGCAAGATTCCTGAAAACTTAACAATCGCCTCGCACAAGCGTGTACAAACTGGCACAGACTGGCTCCAGCATACCACTGAATATAAAACACTTGGCATGGAGTAGATAGTCCATAACTATTAGTTGCCCTCTCATCTTCACAAGGCACAGGTTCTTTTTACCATGCCATGTAACTATTGTTTTATGAACACTATCTCTTTGAACTTCCCAAGAAATGAGTTATTGTTGTAATAATCTATGTAAATAAAACGGACTCTCTTGCGTGGAGATGCCTGCATAACATCTCACTACTTTTGAGGATATATGGGAAATGCTCTAACAGTAGACAGTGTGTAAAGTGCCCAGAATTCACCTTGGCAGGATTCTTGTGACATCCCAAAGAAAGAGGTTGACATTGTACAGACCAGCTGAAACTGAGATAAATTTAAAGCCCATAATGCAGAAGAGAAATAGTGATTTTAAGTAAGATTTCAAATAAAATGATTTCAGGTAGGACACCTTGAACTGTAATAGAGCTCTTTTTCCCATGAATACTTCTACATAGCTTACTCCAGGATGAGTAGAAGTGACACTTTTTTTTTTTTTTTGAGATTTTATTTATTAATTTGACAGAGAGCGAGAGAGTGCATAAGCAGGGTGAGCAGCAAAGGGAGAGGGAGAAGCAGGCTCCACCGAGGAGGGAGCCTGACGCGGGACTCAATCCCAGGACCCTGGGATCATGACCCAAGCCGAAGGCAGACGCTCAACCAACTGAGCCAACCAGGTGCCCCAGAAGTGACACATTTATTTACTGTTTCTTAATGACTCCCCTGAATAATTCCCGATAGAGCAGCTACCCTATTTGTTTGCTTATTTGCTTTAAAGATGCACTGTGGAACTCCACTTCTAGCCAAGAAGAAGTAACTGGTATAGAATTGTCCTCCCATTGTAAACTAGAAAATTCGCCAACATTTATGAAACAGCTGTTTTCAGACATTGGGACCACAGTGTGTTTAAGTATGATTTCTGAAATTAGAGAAACAATTTAAGTGAACCCCACAATTTTCTGGTTTTCTGACTAGCAGTAGGGTTGCCAGAGAAAATACAAGATACCTATTATATTTTAATTTCAGATACATAATAATTTTTTGTGTACGTATATATAAAAATGCAATATTGGATTTTTGCTAAATCCAGGCACCCTACTGGAAGCAATTTTTGAAATGTAATAAAGGAAGATGGAGCATGCTAATTTCTATAGGACGAGGAAACAAATTCTAGTATGGTGAAGCTGAGATGGCTGGAATTTGCAGAGCAGAATACTATAAGGGAGCAAGCTGCATATGGAAAGAGACCCAGAAATTTTTACAAGGGTCCTCCTGGTCCCTTGGCTGAATATTTCCCTATGTATGCATAGAGTGAAATTCCACAAAGCCAGGGAAAAAAAAAAAAAAAGATGGAAGACTTTTCACACAGGACTTGCAGACATTTGAATTCCATCCATCTGGGTCACAGAGACTTATTTGGACATTTAGGGTCCTCAAAAGAGATCTGAGAAGGATCATACCTTAGTAGTAGGGCTAATTGGCCCTAGAATAAAGGCAGCACTACACCCACAATACCAAAGCTTTAAAGCAAGCTTCAGCAAAATCAGTGTGATCTGCAGATAAATGAACTGCCTGCCAAAACTAATTTCAACATTTTTTTTTTTTAAGATTTTATTTATTTATTTATTTATTTATTTATTTATTTATTTATTTGTCAGAGAGAGAGAGAGAGAGAGAGAGAGAGGGTGCGCGCAAGCAGGGGGAATGGCAGGCAGAGGGAGAAGCAGGCTTTCCAATGAACAAGGAGCCTGACTCAGGACTCAATCCCAGGACCCCAGGATCATGACCCAAGCTGAAGGCAGACACGTAACAAACTGAGCCACCCAGGCATCCCTAATTTCAGCATTTTTTAAAGAGAACAAAAATCTCAACATTCAAGAATATAATCTTTATAATGTCCAGCATCCAATAAAAAATTACTAGACATGCAAAAAAAAAAAATCTGTTCTATAACCTGGAGAAAAATCATAGATCAAAAATAACAGAAATGATGGAATTAGCTAACAAGGAATATAGAACAGTTATTATAAATATGTTCAAAGAGTTAAAGGAAAACATAAAATGAGAAGAAAATAAAAGCTATACAGATATAAATGGACCATAGGATTCGCCCTTCTAATGCCACTTTACTATACTTGAGGCATATACTGTATACCGTGAGTACATACCATCTAATAGCACAGGAGAGCAGGAAAAAACTATCTGAATCATCATTTGCTACAATCTTCTGTAGAAAAAAGTGGGGGTAATCCAGAGAAGATTGAATTTCTCCTTAAAAATTCGTACTAACTGTACAAGAAAATAATTAAATCTCCACTGTGAATCGTCCAAGAAAATGCAGATCTGAAAGAAGCTGGGGCACCTGGCTGCCTCAGTCAGTAGAGCACTCAACTCTTGATCTCAGGGTCATGAGTTCCAGTCCCATGCTGGGTGTTAAAATTACTAAAAAAAATAAACTTTAGAAATAAATAAAATCTTAATAATAGTAAGCTTACGCCCTGAATCACTCCATTTTAGAAATGGGTAGAGGTGGCTGTAGAACCTAGCTTATAACATCATTGCAGAGGAAGTAGGAGGAAATGGAGCTTATACAAATTATGTTGCATATAGGCTTTTAATGTTTTCTGCACTACATGCAAGTATGTTGATGTGTTTTGCATTTGGAATGTTTAGCTATTTCAGGTGCATGTTAAGGAGGATTCTTTGGTGCTTTTTAATCAGATTAGAATAAAAAGAGAAGCATATTTTTGTTGCTAAAGAACTTTTAGGTTAGCTTCTCTATTTTTCTCTATAGCTGTTTTCTTTCCACATTCTCCTTGAAATACATGAAAAACCATGTATTTCATCTTTAACCTCTAATTTGTACCCCTTATTCTCTCCCTTTCTTCCTTCTCTTCCCTCTTTTGCTCTTCATGTAAATCCCACTGAAAATTTTCTCTCCTAACCCAACAATAGATAATTTTCCCATGCTGTTATATCATTCTAACTTGGTTAATAAAAACAGACCATAACCACCAAGTAATCCATGCTTATTACCTCATGGTGAAAAGTGAAGTCTTTTGTATCAAGAAATAACTGACCCAGGGTACCTGGCTGGCTCATTTGGAAGAGCATGAGACTCTTGATCTCAGGGTTATGAGTTTGGGTATAGAAATTACTAAAAAAGGGCACCTGGGTGGCTCAGTGGCTTAAGCCTCTGCCTTCGGCTCAGGTCATGATCCCAGGCTCCTGGAATTGAGCCGCACATCCGGCTCTCTGCTCAGCAGGGAGCCTGCTTCCTCCTTTCTCTCTGCCTGCCTCTCTGCCTACTTGTGAACTCTCTCTCTCTGTCAAATAAATAAATGAAGTCTAAAAAAATAAAAGTAAAAATGTAAGTTAGATCATGTCACTGTTAAGAAAAAAACTTGACTGATTTTGTTGATATGTCATGAGGTTAAACAGTGTCCAGTCTGCTCTGACATAACTGTCTTGGGGGTGGGGCTAATCAGGTTTTGTTTATTTAAATTAGCCGACTGAAATTGGCCCCCCCCCATGTATGTTTTAAGAAGCATATAGTAGGCACAGTGCTAAAAGAATACATTTTCTTCTACTGTCTAACTTTAACTGGGTTGGTGAATAAAGAGGGCTTGCAGGGACATTCTTTTTTCACCATCATGTTCGCTATGACATTAGATTACACCGTATTTTTATCTTTATTTTTTTTTAAGATTTTATTTATTTGGGGTGCCTGGGTGTCTCAGTTGTTTAACCAACTGCCTTCAGCTCAGGTCATGATGCTGGAGTCCCAGGATCGGGTCCCACATCGGGCTCACTGTTGGGTGGGAGTCCACTTCTCCCTCTGACCTCTCCCCTCTCATGCTCTCTCCCTCCCATTCTCTCTCTCTCTCTCAAATAAATAAATAAAATCTTTTTAAAAAAAACATTTTATTTATTTGACAGAGAGAGACACAGTGAGAGAGGGAACATAAGCAGGGGGAGTGGGAGAGGGAGAAGCAGGCTTCTGCTGAGCAGGGAGCCTGATGCAGGGCTCGATCCCAGGACTCTGGAATCATGACCTGAGCTGAAGGCAGGCACTTAACGACTGAGCCACCCAGGTGCCCCACACCATATTTTTAATTCTAACATAATTAGCCATGCCCAAGCTTTAGCATTTTTAGACACGACTTCAGAGAATAGATTCTAAAGAAGATGCCAAAAACAACATCAAATTCAAACCGTTTGTCACAGACCTTAGCAGATTCAGGTCACATTGTCTTGGAAGGGACTAAAGTCTTTCCCAGGGACGCCTGGGTGGCTCAGTCATTAAGTGCCTGCCTTCGGCTCAGGTGGTGATCCCAGGGTACTGGGATCGAGCCCTGCATCAGGCTCCCAGCTCAGCAAGAAGCCTGCTTCTCCCTCTCCCACTCCCCCTGCTTGTGTTCCCTCTCTCACTGTGTCTCTCTTTGTCAAATAAATAAATAAAATCTTTAGAAAAAAAAAAAAAAGACTTTCCCAGATTAACCTCTTGTGAACAAGATAAGAAACCAACTGAATCCTTTCAATATACCACGAGGATTACATCCTGTTCTTGCAATTCCTGTGGTCAAATGAGGGCAAGAACGGGAAGAGAAAAACCTCAGGGATATGCTAACTGGCAAAACTCATTTAGATACAAGAAGAATGAAGAGAAAAAGGGAGAAAAAGAAATAGACATGTGGAAAGGATAGTTTTGATTCTTGTGGGAGAGAAGGATAACAAATTGATATGTTCTTGTTCAGAGAATTTCCAGCTGGACCATTATGACTGGCTGGAGAAGGAAAGAGTGAGGTTTTACAACATATATACAAAGATTTATTTGGAGTTTTTAACTGTTCACCAGGCTTCTGGTTGAAAGTATTAGCAAAAAAAAGAGAAAGTATTAGCAGTATTCTGGATACTAAACAGGGTCACATATTAAGGACTTTATTTCTATGCTTTGGGAGGCAAAAATTAAAGACCATTATCCAGGGGTGCCTGAGTGGCTCTGTCAGTTAAGCGTCTGCCTTCGGCTCAGGTCATAATCCCAGGGTCCTGGAATTGAGCCCTGAATCGGGCTGCCTGCTCAGCGGGGAGCCTGCTTCTCCCTCTCCCTCTCTCTGCCTGCCAATCCCCCTGCTCGTGTGCTTGTTCTCTCTCTGTCAAATAAATAAAATCTTTAAGAAAATAAAGACCATTATCCAAAGAATCAGAATACCCAATCAGAGCTCTGATTCCTGAGAATATCAGACTAAGGCTGGTAAGAGACTCAATATGACCAGAAATATAACAAATAGCATGTTGTTTTTCTGTTCATAATTGCTTGTCAAAGCATTTTTTAAAGATGTTACTTATTTATTTTTAGAGAGAGAAAGAGAGTGAGTGCAAGCCAGGAGAGGGGCAGAGGGAGAGGGAAAGAGAGTCTGTTTTTTTTGTTTTTTGTTTTTTGTTTTTTTTTAAGATTTTATTATTTATTTGAGAGAGAAAGAGAGAGAGAGAACAGGAGCTGGAGGAGGAGCAAAGGGAGAAGCAGACTCCCCGCTGAGCAGGGAGCCTGACTCCGGGCTCGATCTGGGACTCCAGGATCATGATCTGAGCCAAAGACAGACACTTAACTGAGCCACCCAGGTGTCCTGGGAGAGAGAGTCTTAAGCAGACTCTGCACTGAGCATGGAGCCTGACACAAGGCTCAATCCCACAACCCTTAGATCATGATCTGAGGTGAAATCAAGAGTCAGACGCTTAACAGATTATGCCATGCAGGTGCCCCGTCAAAGCATTTTTTATGATAGCTGCTTCTAAATCCTTGTCCGATAATTCCAATATCTGTATAATCTTGGTAAGGTGTCTCTTGATTGTCTCTTCTCATTTAAGTTGGAATTTTTCTGGTTGCTGATGTGATATTCAGTTGTATCTTGGACATTTTTTTTTAGATTTATTTGTTTATTTTAGAGAGAGAGGGAGAGCACAAGCGGGAGGGGCAGAGGAAGAGGAAGAGAGAATCTCAAGGAGATTCCACGATCAGTGCAGAGCCCATCTTGGGACTTGGGACTTGATCTCAAACGCTGAGATCACGACCTGAACGGAAACCAAGAGTAAGTCCTAACCTCCCCACTCAGCCCTCTCTGATACCACCTAGGCAGGGAAGGGTGCCTCATTACCACTGGGTGGGGATGGAATTCCTGGCTTCCCTCATGGTCTTCACTGACTACCTGGGGCGGAGGTTGGGGTAATCTCATTATTACCAGGTGTGGATAAAAGTTCTGACTCCCCAGTCAACCTTCTTGACAGCACCCAGGGGGAGGGCAGAAAAGTGCCTTGATATAGTTGGGCAAGGACAAAAGTCTAGGCTCTATATTCACATTTTTTTCCGTGGCGTTTGGCTAGAGTAGAGCAGTTACTGTCTGAAAGTTACCTGTTTTGCCAGGCTGTCCCTTTCCTCATCCTGTAGTGAGAGGGAGATGACTTTTCTTGGGGCCTTTTTTTTTTTTTTTCTACATCTGTAGGCTTCTCCAGCACCCAATTTGGGTATATGAGTCAGGAAGAAAACCTTTGTCACCATGCTTCTTGGGTCCTGCGATTCCTAGAAGGCCTGCCTCCTCTTTACCTTTTAGAACCCTCTTTATCATCAATATCCAGGTCTTTAGGTGTACTTAGCTGGAGATGTAGGGAGATGTGTGTCTACTCCATTTTATCCGAGCAGATACCTGTGGTTCTACTCTCACTGCAATGGTACCACAGGGCAATGGTTCCACGGAGAAAAATGGACATTCAAGCCCATATGCTTTTACTGCTAGCACTCACCACCCCTGAGTTTCAGTCCATTTAGGTGGATGGAAAGGGTTTTAGCTCACGCCTACACAACATAGCTTTCCCCCTCCAGTGTCAGTGCAGCAGGGGGCAAGTAAAACAGTTCTGGTGGCAGAAATCTAAATTTCGCAGGTGTTAGGGTATTTGACTCTGGCTTGGGAAGTGAGGTCTACTAGCTGTGTTTGTCAGAGAACATACCTGCAAAGATCTGCAAAGATCTCTGTTCTCTATCATGGAGGCTTCATCTGCTTTCATGCCATTTTGAGAGCTTAACTGAATCTTTATCTCTTGCTGATAAATTCTGCACTGGGTTAAGAGAAGGAACCATCACTTTTGTATATTTTAAATGTAGTCTCTAAAAACCAACACAACCACTCCAAAGCTGTAAACCCTTTCTGCTGGCAAACGTTTCAAATAGCCATGGGAGCTGCCACTTAAGGAAGTGCAGTTTGTGCACTGCACAAAGGCACCCAACCAATGGGACAAAAAGGAGCTAAGATCCAGCCCAGGCTCTGCTTGCCAAATCATGTACCCACAGGGCTGCATCACCAGAGGGGGTGCCTTTTTCAAATTTGCACAAAGGCTCCCTATAAGCAATCAGCTGGGCTCTGAACCTAACAATAGCAGTATTGCAGCATCTCCAAAGAAATACTCTCTTGTATTCTATAAACTCATTATACTTGAATATTCAGTTGATACTCATGCATAATTTATATCGTCACTTCAAAATAATTTATTTTCAGATTTTCAAGCCCATTAAAATGAGCTCGGAATCATCTGAGATGGAGCACACTGCAAATGTTGGCCAAGGTCAAAACTGGCTTTTTAAAAGGATTTTCCGTTATTATCCCTCTGGGCCAGCACCTTCCCATTAGTAAGGGTTGTTAATTATCAGGTACTGTGCAGATAAGTTAGGCTTCCTGATAATGCACAATTCTCTATCCCTTAGCTGTGAATGAAACCTTATCCTGCTGCCCTACTGTGTGCCAGATCAGTATGTCCTTTCAGGCAATTCAAACTACTTGCTTTCTTGGAATGGCCACATCACTGATTAAATCTGAATACTGAAGGTTACAACAGGTCACTAAGGAGTTGTAAGAAAAGGCCCATTATTTGTGTTCGTGGTCAGCTAGTGGCCACTTAGTGGATACATCTCTACTAAGAATAAAAGCTTCAATGTCCTTGGATCAAATAAACTTTAAAAAATAAGCCGCTGGTCCTAGTCTTACTATAAACCAAGCAGTGCTTTAGATGTAAACATTTGGCTCACATCAAGATAAATAGCAAGAGCACCAAAGCATACCCTAATTTCTTCCTTTTTTTTTTTTTTTAATTGCAGTATAATTACAGTGTTAGATTAGTTTCAGGAGTATAATAAAGAGATCCAGCAATACTATACATTACTCAGTGTTTATCACTGTAAGTATATTTTTAATCCCCTTTACATATTTCACCCATCCCCCCCTCCCATCTCCCCTCTGGTGACCACCAGTTTGTTTATATTTAAGAGTCTAGTTTTTTCTTTGTCACTTTTTATCTTTGTTTGTTTTTGTTTCTTAAATTCCACATATGAGTGAAATCATACGGTATTTGTTTTTCTCTGACTGACTCACGTAGCACTATATCCTCTGGATCCATCCATGTTGCTGCAAATGGCAAGATTTCTTTCTTTTTTTATGGCTGAGTACTATTCCATTGTGTATGTATATTATAGCTTCTTTATCCATTCATCAATCAATGAATACCTGAACTGCTTCCATAATTTGGCTATTGTAAATATTGTAAATAATGTAAATAATGCTGCGATAAATATAGGGATGCATATATCTTTTTGAATCAATGTTTTTATATGCTTTGGGTAAATACCCAGTAGTGGAATTTTTTTATTGCATTTTTTATTTTTTTGAAGATTCTTCATACTGTTTTCCACAGTGGCTACACCAGTTTGCATTCTTACCAACAATGCATGAGGGTTCCTTTTTCTCCACATCCTTGACAATTCTTGTTGTTGTTGTTGTTGTTTAAGATTTTATTTATTTGTTTAACAGAGACACAGTGAGAGAGGGAACACAAGCAGGGGGAGTGGGAGAGGGAGAAGCAGGCTTCCTGCTGAGCAGGGAGCCCGATGCGGGGCTCGATCCCAGGACCCTGGGACCACAATCCAAGCAGAAGGCAGACGCTTAATGACAGAACCCTACTCAGGCGCCCCAGTTGTTGTTTCTTGTGTTTTTTATTGTAGCCATTTTGAGGTAATCTCTCATTGTGGTTTTGATTTTCATTTTCCTGACAATAAGTGATGTTGAACATCTTTTCATGTGTCTGTTGGCCATATCTATGTCTTGGCAAAATGTCTATCCAAGTTCTTTGCCCACTTTTTCATCAGATTGTTGTGTGTGTGTGTGTTGAGTTGTATAAGTTCTTCATATATTTTGGATATTAACCTCTTATCGGATATATCATTTGCAAATATCTTCTCCCATTCAGTAGGTTTTCTTTTTGTTTTGTTGATTGTTTCCTTTGCTGTGCAGAAGCGTTTTTTCATTAAGTAATCTCCACACCCAACATGGGGGCTTGAACTCATGATCCTGAGACTAAGAGTTGCATGCTCCACCAGCTGAGCCAGCCAGGTACCCCTGTGCAATAGCTTCTTATTTTTATTTTTTTTACACTGTTTTTAAAAAATTTTTATTTTAATTCCAGTATAGTTAATATACAGTGCTATATTAGTTTCAGGTGTACAATATAGTACATCACACAACACTCAGTGCTCCTCACAAGTGCACTTCTTAATCCCCATCACCTGTTTCACTCATCCCCCACCAACCTTCCCTCTGGTAACCATTAGTTTGTTCCCAATAGTTAAGCATGTTTCTTGGCTTGTCTCTCTCTCTGTTTTGTTTTCCTTTGCTTGTTTGTTTTGCTTCTTAAATTCCGCATAGGAATGAAGTCATAGGGTATTTGTCTTTCTCTGACTGACTCATTTCACTTAGCATTATACTTTCTAGTTCCATCCATGTTGTTCCAAATGGGAAGTTTTTTATTTTTGTAAATATAATTTTGTAAATGTTTTGTAAGTTTTATGTAGTCCCAATAGTTTATTTTTGCTTTTGTTTCCCTTGTTTTTGGAGACATATCTAGAAAAATATTACTATGGCCAATGTCAGAGAAATTACTGCTGTGCTCTCTCCCAGGATTTTTATGGTTTCAGGTCTCACATTTAAGTCTTTAATCCATTTTGAGTTTATTTTTGCATATGGTGTAAGAAAGTGATCCAATTTCATTCTTTTGCATGCATACCCTGGTTTCTTAATTACCCTTTATTTCTTGGCTTTTCTCTCAACTCCCTTACACCACAAGGTCCACGTCTACTAGGTGAGGCATTTTAGCTAGCTAAAATATTCTCATTTGTACGTATCCCAAACAAGTATGGCTTCAGTGAATAATGTCCTTTGAGTTCCATTTTTTCTTTTAAATGTTTACTATAATTTTTTTAATACATTTAAAACCTTTTCCTCCTTCATGTGGAAATTGATTTCCCATCTACTAAACTCTTTTTTCAAAAGTACTCGTTTCTAAAAAAAAAAAAAAAAAGTACTCGTTTCTAGTAACAAAGACAAGAATTCTATAAATACCCACACCCTTTTTGCAAAACATTATTATGCCACAAGGAAGACTTTTTGAAAATCCACCATAAAGAAAAATAAAATCAATTTTGGAGAGTTGCTGTAAGTTTTCTTTTATTTTTTTTTTATTTTTTTTATTTTTTTAAAGATTTTTATTTATTTATTTGACAGAGAGAGAGAGATCACAAGTAGGCAGAGAGGCAGGCAGAGAAGGAGGGGGAAGCAGGCTCCCCACCAAGCAGAGAGCCCGATGCGGGGCTCAATTCCAGGACCCTGAGATCATGACCTGAGCTGAAGGCAGAGGCTTTAACCCACTGAGCCACCCAGGTGCCCCTATAAGTTTTCTTTTAATAGTTAAGGGTGAGCAGAACAAATTCTGGTTCTCTTCCCATATAATGTATCCCATTGTATAAAAGTGTAATGCAGTGCTCACTTCGGCAGCACATATAGTGAAATCAGAATGATACAGAGATTAGCATGGCCCCTGTGTTAGGATGACATGCAAATTTGTGAAGAGTTCCATATTTTTGTACAGTGTGAAATATTTCACTCTGCCTGCTTATTTCATGTTTATTCTGAGCTGAAAAAGAATTTGCCAAAACATTAAAGACCATTCTTTCCACTAAAGAAAGAAAAAAGTATAATGTTAACATTGTACAAGAATTGGTTTTTGGTTTTTTTTGGTTTTTTTTTTTTTTAAGAATTGGTATTTTGAAAAATACTAAATGGCTCAGTTGGTTAAGTGACTCCTGATTTTGGCTAGGGTCATGATCTCAGGATTGTTCCATGCTGAGTGTGGAACCTGCTTAAGATTCTGTCTCCCTTTCTCTCTCTCTCTCTCTCTCTCTCTCTCTGCCCCTCCCAACACCCCTATACCCTGCTCACTCTCTCTCTCTAAAGAAAAAAAATAGATTAAATCATAGAACTTGGTTAATATGACTCTCTAAAATATTCATCATAAGTCTATGTCTTGCCATATGAATGGATTTCTACTACAAAAGTGTTCAGTTTTAAAGGGTTTGGTTTGGAAATATTCATCCAATGTGAATGATTATAACAAAACAGAACTCATTCAAAGACCTGGATTCTGGTCCTCATTCTGCCATGTGCTCTGAGGTCTTAGCTAAGACATTTCCCCTGGGCCTTTGTTTCCACATCTGAAAAGTGAAGACTCTAAATTAGATACTCTGTTAATGGCTTATACTCCTATAACTCTGTGTCAAATAGTTCTTGGACTATCCTTCAGAAGTCTCAAATTGTTAGACTAATCATATCTGATTTATAGGTACAGAAACTGGGATTCAAATAACCTTAAACAACTTGCCCAAAGTCAGAATGCTAAGCTCTGGACTGGCAGATCCTTCACTCAGGTCTTTCTGATTCTAAAGCTAGTGCTTTTAGTTCTCCCTCCAATGCAATTCTCCCCTTTCAGAAGTCCCAGAGGAGAAGCAACTCTGGTTTCCATACTGTTAGCATGAAATCTGTACCTTGTAGAAGAGCCTCCTTGAAGAAAGTACTGGACTGCTTAAGCATTGGCCTCTAGACCAATTAACTTCAATTAACTGAGACAGGGGTTCTCACACTGTGGTGGTCCCTGGACCAGAAGCATCAAAAATGACAAAAACTTGCCAAAAAATGTGAATTCTTAGGCCCGCCCTGTACATCAGAGACTGAATCAGAAACTCTGGGAATGGAACCTAGCCATCTGTGTTTAACAAGCCCTCCCATGATTCGGTTACACAGGGCAGTTTGAGAACCACTGCACTCTTAAGATGTGACCTTGGGAAATGCATGCAAGAACTCTGAGCTCCAGTTTCTAGCTCTGAAATCCTAGGGTCCTCCTGTGACCTAACTTCTGAATTAAAAGGGAGATATAGATCATATTCCTACCCCTAATTTTGAGAACCAGTACCCAGTAAAGTGAAGGAGAAGGCCGATGAGGAAGAAGAAGAGAACAGCCTTTCATATGTCTCCCAATTCGCCAGAGTAGAAATCGTTGTGAGGACGTATGGCAATGATGCTTGTGACATCCCAAATTAGAACAACTTTTTTGGAGTCACTTTGAATGCAACTAGCTCTTCGGGAATTTAAAAATGTATTAGGCAACTTGGAACTCAGCTCAAAGAAAGAATCAATTAAAAATATGCATTCTGTTTCTTTAGCCCTGCTTTGAAGTCATTCAGGAGACAGTTTCTGGGAATGGAGTCTAATAGATCTGTTTTGCAAACTGCAACAAAGTAATATCTCACTTCCCAGGAGTTAAGCCCCCTCCCCCCAGGGGATGACATATTTTTCGGGATCAATTTCAGCCAGAGATGACATAACCAGCCTTCCAGGTAGCTTCAGGAACTCATGTTTCCCCAGCTTAGCAATGACTCAGTGGATGGCAAGGGAGTATGAATGGCTTTAAGCACCATACTGGCGCCAAGGGTCATATTTTCATTATTTATTAAACATTTTTCTGGCCCATCGCCTAAGTCCCTATGACTCTGTTCTTAGGTAGTGCACAACTTGGGTCAGAAATCTCTTCACTAGGCCTGGTCCTGAGGTTAGAAAGATGCCATTTTTCACTTGAGCAATTGAAGCTCCTCATCCATTATCAGAATGCCTGTCGAATGAGAGTTGACTGAAGGAGTGCAAAAGCTTAAATCTGGTTTGTAAAGAACGGTGATGGGGTGCCTGGGTGGCTCAGCCAGTTGAGCATCCAACTCTTGATTTCAGCTCAGGTCATGATCTCAGGGTTGTGGGATCGAGCCCCACTTGGGCTTTGTGCTGAGCGTGGAGCCTGCTTAAGAGTCTCTCACTTTCCTTCTGTCCCCCTCCCCCCCCCAAAATAATAAACAAATAAATCTTAAAAAAAATAAAAAAGAACAGTGATGGTTGCACGCCATCTTGAACACATACTCTTACCTATTTCTGTCGTGATGGGGAAGGAAGCAAACAAGTTCTGAACGCTTACTGTGTCCCACATGCTTTATGCATGTGTGTCTCATTGAACCCTCACAGCAACCCTGTGAGGTCGGAGTTGTTGGTACCATTTTGTAGGCAAGCAAGTTGAGGCTGAGTCCTGAAATAGCATAGCTGATAAATGGCCGGGCCAGGAGTGCAACACAGTTCTTTTTCTCCCTTGTATGAAACAGGGTTAGTACATGGCAAAAATGTCTCCTCAGAACTGGGGCTCAGAGTATGGACTTGACACAAGTTGATGTTCAAGAATCATAGACCCTGGAGTACCAGGGTGGCTCAGTGGTTAGGTGTCAGCTTTCTGCTCAGGTTGCAGTCCTGGCATCCTGGGATCTAGCCCCGCATTGGGCTCCCTGCTCAGTGGAGAGCCTGCTTCTCCCTCTGCCCTTCCCTGTGCTCGCTCTCTCTCCCTCTCAAATAAATACATTAAATCTTAAAAAAAAAAAAAAAAAAAAAGGAATCATAGACCCTACCTTGAAATAACAGAGGCAACTGATTTTGGCAGATAAAGGGAGAAAAAGTAAACTCATGCTTTTTTTTCTTCTTTGGAGAGAGAGAGCACATGTAGGGGTGGGGGGAAGAGAGCAGAGGGAGAGGGAGAGAGAGAATCTTAAGCAGGCTCCATACCCAGCACAGAGCCCTCCACAGGGCTCGATCTCATGACCCCCAGGTCATGACCTGAGCTGAATCAAGAGTCAGATGCTTAACTGACTGAGCCACCCAGCCACCCCTAAACTCATAATTTTTGTTGATTTGTTCTATGAAATATTTTAAACATATAAAATCACCTATGGATATGTCATTCATGTATCTTTAATGTGTATAAAATAGAGGTATCATAAAGACTATAATAAACACTCAGTTTATTTTATATTTTATTTTATTATATGTTTATTATATATATTTTTATTTTATGCAAACAAACACAATTCTGTGTTCGATTGTGTTCGTTTCTTCAGTGTATCTTTGACCCACAAATAACCACTGTCCTGAATTTTTTGTGTAGCTTTTCCTTGCTTTTCTTTATGGTTTTATTACATCTCTTCGTATATGTATGTACAAAACATATTATTAACTTTGTTTCTAAACATTATATATGTAAGGTATTATACCGAAAGTATACTTCTGCAATATGCTTTTTTTTTTTTAACATTATGCTTCTGGATTTATCTATTTTAAGTAAATTGCTGAGTTTTAGGGTATGTACATGTTCACCTTGGTAAGACAATGTCAAATTGTTTTCTGAAGAGTTTGGACCTCTTTACACTACTACCAGCAATAGTTAAGCATTTGTATATCCCAACATTTTATATTGTCACACTTTTTCATTTCATTTGCTAATTTGGTGGGTGGAAAATGGTAGCCTATAGTTTCAATTTGTAGTTTCTCCATATTGATTTGGTTGAATGTCTTTTCATAGTTTTATTGGCTTTTCTGATTTCCTCATCTATGAAATATATCCTTGGCTCACAAATCCTCTCTTCCTCTTTAGTCTCTCAACCCTCTTACATCCACAGTATGGATGAAGAATTGTGGATACATGAGAAGTGGTGAAGCAAATGAGGAGAAGTAGTGAAGCAAATGAGGAGAAATGGGGCATAATGTGTATCCCGAGAAGAGTAGACACCATGTTTGAAAGCCCAGAAGTCAATGAGAATGCTGTGTGTTTAAGAACCAACTGAATCCCACACAACACAGTGATGAAACGCAAGCTTTCACCTTAAGGTGAGAGAGTTCTGAAACTGAAACACATTTCAAGACAGAGCACCCTGTAGGGGTGCCTGGGTGGCTCAGTGGGTTAAGCCTCTGCCTTCGGCTCAGGTCATGATCTCAGGGTCCTGGGATCGAGCACCGCATCGGGCTCTCTGCTCAGCGGGGAGCCTGCTTCCCCCTCTCCCTCTGCCTGCCTCTCTGCCTACTTGTGATCTCGCTCTCTCTGTCAAATAAATACATAAAATCTTTAAAAAAAAAAGAAAGACCATCCTGTAGTAATTTCCAAGTCAATATCCAGACACTGGTTATATGAGTCTGAAATCCCTTAGCCACATAAGGGTATAAAACAGTTGAAAGAGTGGAAACGCAGGACTGATTTGTGGAGATGAGTTCTGGAGGGAGAACTTTTTCCTTCAACTCCTCTAAGGGGGAGGGCGGGTGCTACACTTTTACCTCAGGACTGAAGAGAAGGACTTCAGTTGGACCAGGAGGAGAATTTGATATGTATCCTGAGGGACATGGCATTCAGAGGACATGGTAGATGATGTCAAGTCATGCTTTAAAAAGTTCACATGTGGGTGCCTGGGTGGCTCAGTGGGTTAAAGCCTCTGCCTTTGGCTCAGGTCATGATCTCAGGGTCCTGGGATCTAGACCTGCATCAGGCTCCCTGCTAAGCAGGGAGCCTGCTTCCCCCTCTCTCTCTGTCAAATAAATAAATAAAATCTTTAAAAAAAAAAAAGTGCACATGTAAAATGACTATAGTTGTCCACAGTTACACACTAGGAGAGAGGCCAGAAGTGGGAACAGCTTGATTTCTACATTTGGTATAGCATCTTTCCATAATACTGGCCAGGGGAGAAAAAAAAAATGAATCCTCTCCTCACCTCCCTTTCCTTGCTTCAACCCCCTGGTGGAGTCAGAGATTGAGCACAATGCAGGCGGTGGAGGAGGTGGGAGTACTATGTGAGAGAAAAAGAGAAAGCATCATGACCTAGCCCCTTCCTCCACAAGCAGCCAGCCCACATTGGGCTCCAGCCTGGGGATGAGCACAATTTCATTTTAAATTGAATTTTGTGTGTTCCATGTTATATGGGCCTGGATATTTTGAAATATTGAACTGAGACTGTGTTTGACACTGGAAGTGACCATAATATTTTTCTATTACCCAGTAGGAAACCAAAAAGTTATTGCAACTGCTGGCATCTTCATCCAAGTCTGAAAGAAGAGACAGGAAAGGTTAAAAGTACAGTGGGAGACAGATACTAAGTTGTTTTTTTATAAAGTTCTACGAGTTCCGATGTTCAAAATCAATGTAATTAGAGAGCGGCAAGAGATGAGATTGTAGAGAAAGGTGGCCAGATGAATGAGTCACATGGGGATTTGGGACTCAAGGCCCTTGAAAGCCATTCAAGAGTTCTACGTAGGGGAATTTTGTGACCAGAATTGTGCTTTAAAAAAAAAAAAAAAAAAGCCTCTAGTTCAAGGTATATGATGATTTGAAGGGCAGTAGAGGTAAGGGTTGCCCAGAGGAGGCCCTCGTTTAGGTGAAATATAGTGGCTCAAGTCCAGATTAGTGGCAGTGAGAGGAAAAGAAATGGAAGGTTCTGAGAGAAGTGATAAGCTTGCTAGTCATTGATGATAGAGCTGACGTGGGAAGTGAAGATTGCTTCCTACATTTCTGATTTGAGCCACGAAGTAATCAGCAGGGCCATTTCCAGAGATGAGGAATTCTTTTGATCCTTTAGTATTCTTGGGAGATGCGCAGGGTAGACAATAGCATCTGCCTCTTACTGCAGTCGTGACTCATGCTCTGGAAAGCCAGTTAATTTGCTGAAATCCACACAACTCATTACATGCTGGGGGCTTCTACTTCAAATGACAATGTGGGAACTAGTTCTCTTTGATTCCATTTAGAAACAAATGCCCAACCATAGGTGTAATTTGAAGGATGAGAGAGAGGCACATGGCTGGCTTAATCAGAAGAGTGTGCAATTCTTGAACTCAGGGTCACGAGTTAAAGCCCCACATTGGGTCTAGAGATTATTTTTTAAAAAGGGATATACTTAAAAAAAAAACAAAAAACGGAAGAGAGAAAGAAACTGGGTCGTGATATAATCCTCAAGCTTGAAATATTTATACATTCAACAATTTCAGCAAAAGATAATTATGCTTCTTGGAATCATGGAAACATTCCTTGAAACCCTTGATTTCAATACAGTTGAGAAAACTCTGAACTGGCCCAGGTAACCTTTTGCTTCTCAGCCACAGGACTCTTGCATTTTTTTTTTTTTTTCTTTTTAGAGCATGATTTCTCAATCTTTAATGTGCTTATGAATCACGTGGGGGATCTCGTTAAAATGCCAATTCTGCTTCAGTAGGTTTGGGGTGGGGCTCAAGATCCTGCATTTTTAACTGGCTCCCAGGGTATGCCCAAACTGCTAGTCTGACTTTTGGAAAAGCAAGGTTTGAGATGAGCCCAGAGCTTCTCAGAGTAGTTGTAGGCACTGAGAAAGATCAAAGGGAAAGGACCCAAAGGAATCCAGAAATGTAATTATGTTGTGGATAAACACCGCTGCACCTTGCAAAATGGCGAGGCAAACCAATTTCTCAGGTCTGTTTCCACTTTGCAAATTCCTTTCCTCATTCAGCACTTTGCCTATGCTGTAGTCCCTTTCAGTGGATTAACTAACCAATCCTTGTCTAGGGTCAGACTGGAAAGCGGGTTTTTCCTGTTACCCTCCTTCATACTCTGCCCAGAAGGCTGCATTTGCAACTGCACTTTCAAGTTTCAAGACCCAAAAGAATAAAATGTGAAATGTGGAACAGCAGGCAAAACATGTTAAATATCCGACATAGAAAAATCCTGGTTAAAAGAGAAGAGACTGCCCATTCACGTGGCTTTTCCTATAGGGACCGTTTTATCCTGCTTCGTTCCCTGTGCCTCCTTAAAACCAATTTTTAAGACATGCCGAATATTAAAAAGAGAAGTATTTCTCTCCAAAGGGTATCCGTTGGCATTTTTACCTGTACGCTCCTCAATCTGAAGCGATGTGGGGTGTAGGGTCCTTGAGCTCTCAGTGAGTTGAGGGGTAAAGGTGGAGATGGATGGAACCAGACAGAATGGTTCTGATTAACCTTGCTGAGTTTAGAGCCAGCAGAAGGTGTCAGACTCTGCTCTTGCTTTTGCCATTTCGTTCTCTGTGACCTTGGGCAAGGCCTTTCTCATTTTTAGTTTGTTTTTTTCACAAGTAAAATGAAACAGTGGGGCTGAGTGCTCTCCCTGTGTCTTTCTGGATATAAAAACTTTCTGACTTTATTTCAAGTGAACTTGAAAAGGGGGAAATTTTTAAGCTGCTAGTTACAGTGGCGGGTCATCAGAATCACTTTGGAGAGCTTTAAAAATATATAGATACCTAGATCTCCTTTCACCCTGTTCTGATCACTTATGGTTGCAGCCTTGGAAACTATTTTCATAAAGTTCTCCAGGTAGATTCTGCCCATCAGATAAATTTGGGAATCACTAAACCAAGCCACAAGAGGGCGCCTGGGAGATACCGATTGCCATCTCAGTTTAAAACCATTTTGAATATTAAAATAGAAATAAAATTGATTTGTCATTTCATACCTAATTTTCCTTTACATAACTTGAAATAAATTTGTGGTTGAAAGTATTTTTTACTCTTTGGTATTTGGGGTTTAATTTTCTTCTGCGTGAGCTAAAACTAATGTAATATGTATTATTAAATAACAAAAATTCAACAGAATAAGTTTGAAGTCTAATTGGCTTCATTAAATAATTCAGTAATCAGGCAGCATCCCATCTAGCAAGTAGTATTTTCATAGAAGGAGGGTGGGGCAAGAAAGTTATTAGCAAAAGAAAAGGACTGTTTAGAGCAAGCTGGCTTTCCCTTAGGGAAAAAGCAAGGGGTCTTATGCAGATTTATCTTATCTTTATGAGACCAAGAGGGCCCTTATGGCACTCATGGGCACTGACTCATTGGCTACAGTTAAGACTACTGTCTTCAACTTCTGGGGGAAGTTGAAACTAAGCTAAAGTTGACACTAAGCTAAGGAGGGGGTATAGGGTCTGAGGATACCCTCAGTAGGAAGATGAGAGATGTTTGGAAAACAAAGGTTGTCCTATTATGTAGATAAGTGTCTTAGGTAAAGAGGAATCTATTAATAGCTGTCTTCCTGGTGTAAGCAAGCAGTTGAGGGGGAAGTAAAGAGCTTTTCCCCCTGAATCTGCTGGGTTTTGATTGCTTTTAACTCAAAATAATGTTCCTGCCAAAGTGGCCCATCTTGGGGTGGTCTGCCCTTGGCCCCTATAATCTAAAGCTTTTAGAAAAAGGCTTAGTATATAAGTAGCATCTAATATATGTCAGTGATTCATGTTGCTGTGTTATCATCATCGTCTTATCTTGGCAGGACTTTTTGCCACTCAGTTACCCAGTCCTAAATCCCAGGTCCCACCCTCGTCTTCCCTGTTTCTCAGATACTGCATCCAACTGGTAATACTTCTTCCTCTCTTGAAACTACTGCCTTTAATTTTTTTGGTACAAAAATAAATTCATAAAAAGAAGAAAAAAAAAAAGAAAGAAACTACTGCCTCCTCCTCATCCCCATAGATGCATCCTTCAGTCACTCATTATTTTACTTCCAGACCACCGTAGTGTCTTCCTGAAAGTCTCCCTCCCTCCATGAGCGATTGTTTTATTATTTATTTATTTTAAAAGATTTTATTTATTTATCTGACAGAGAGAGATCACAAGTAGGCAGAGAGGCAGGCAGAGAGAGGGGGGGAAGCAGGCTCCCTGCTGAGCGGAGAACCCCATGCGGGGCTCGATCCCAGGACCCTGAGATCATGACCTGAGCCGAAGGCAGAGGCTTTAACCTACTGAGCCACCCAGGCACCCCGAGCGATTGTTTTAAAATACAAATCCGATTATGTTTTCCCACGAACACAATCACATCAATGGCTGTATGCGATTTACTGTCAAAAGTTGCTAAAAAGTGTTATATGTGTGTATATGAAGAGAAAATGATAAAGCAAATGGGACAAAATGTTAACAATACACAAATCTGGTGATGCCTGGGTGGCTCAGTTGGTTAAGCATGTATCTAACTTCTGCTCAGGTCTGATCTCAGGGTCCTGGGATAGAGCCCTAAGGGTGGGCTCTGCACTCAGTGGGAGTTGGCTGGTCCCCCTGCCCCCCCCAGCTCATGCATGTGCATTCATGAGCTCTCTCTCTCTCTCTCTTGCTCTCTCTCTCTCTCAAATAAGTAAGTAAAAAAAATCTTAAAAAAAAAAAAAAGACAAACCTGGATAAATGGTATGCCAGTGTTTTATGTACTCTTTTTGTTTTTATTGTTGCAACTTTTTGTAAACTTGAAATGATTTTCAAAACAAAACACTTCACTGGCTTACCTAATTCTTCAGACTCATCTCCTACTATTTTTCCTCTTTGATGTTTAAGCTTCAGCCATAATACATGATTGTGGTTATTTACTTTTGTACTTGGGTGTTCACTAATTTGGAATGCTGTGGTTTTTACCACTTGTCTACCTAGAAAACTCCTATTCATACTTCAGTAGTCATCATATAATCCCTCCTGTATGATGCCTATTTTTTTGTTTTTAAAGATTTTATTTATTTATTTGAGAGAGAGAGAGTGAGAGAGCACATGAGAGGAGAGAAGGTCAGAGAGAGAAGCAGACTCCCCCCGGAGCTGGGAGCCCGATGCGGGACTCGACCCGGGACTCTGGGATCATGACCTGAGCCGAAGGCAGTCGCTTAACCAACTGAGCCACCCAGGCGCCCTGATGCCTATGTTTTTTGACAGAATTAATCACCTGACTCCCTGGGGCTGACTGTGTTTCTCATTTTGACTCCTGTGCCCTTTTCTTTAAGAGCTTTTTTTTTTTAAAGATTTTATTTATTTATTTGACACAGAGAGAGAGATCACAAGTAGGCAGAGAGGCAGGCACAGGGAGGAGGGAAGCAGGCACCCTGCTGAGCAGAGAGCCTGATTCTGGGCTTGATCCTAGGACCCTGAGACCATGACCTGAGCCGAAGGCAGAGGCTTTAACCCACTGAGTCACCCAGGCGCCCCTAAACTCAGAAGATCTTAAAGAACAGAGTCCCCCAAGTCTTATTCATTATTGTACCCTGGAGCCTAAAATCCCAATTTCTGTCCTCTTGCACTCCTACATACATTTGTATTTGCCAGGCCATGCTGGTTCCTCACCTTTGCCATTTGCAATGGCTACAGTGACTCTGAATTTGCTGTGGCTTCCTGTTGTTCCCAGCTGAAGCTTGGTTCCTGGCTACTCTCCCCATTTTTTTTTTTTTTTTAACTTTTTCCACATGTGGAGGAAGTGAGCCATTACTGATGACAAGCTGAAATCAGTGGTCATCATTGTCTTATAGACCTCCTCCAACCCCAGGGACCTCCTTCCCTTACTCTATTTTTTTTTAAAGATTTTATTTATTTATTATTTTGAGAGAGAGAGAGAGAGAGCATGAGTGGAGGTTGGGGGGGGAAAGAGGGAGAGGGAGAAGCAGACTCCCTGCTAAGCAGGGAGTCCCTTGTGGGGCTCGATCCCAGGACCCTGAGATCATGACCTGAGACCAAGGCAGATGCTAAACCAAATGAACCACCACCCATGCACCCCTTCTTCCCCTACTCTAATTCTGCGTTTTGGAACCAGTTACTTTACTTCTTAGAAGGCTTAGTTTTCTCATTTTTAAAAAGATACACTTTACTTCAATATCCTTTATAAGAGTTTTGGGTAGGGGAGGAAAAAGACTTTTTCACTCCTGTTCTAGGTTCTTGGCTGAGACTTTTGAAGAGGAGTAAATATGCCACCCTAAAATATGCCTCTTTGGAGTAAATATTATCTTCAGCTGGGTATGCTTAAGAAACAGCAGACACAAGATAAACTCTGAAAACAAGTAGAAGTTACTCTTTTGTAAGGGACATTTACATTTATAAGGGACATAGCCAGGGAGAGGATGACTTAAAATTCTGGAAACTTTCATCAGTGGAGAAGACATCACTTAAATCTGCATAAAAACTCTACCCTTGTTTACCATGCTTTTCCTGGTAAGTTCCCATAACTGGCTTCCTACCTCCTACATCTTTCTTTTGTCTTAAGCTGAAGACGGTATTTAAGGTTGGGGGGGGGTGTGGTCTTAGCCAAGAACCTAGAAGGGTAGAGGGAAAATTATTTTTCCTCCCCAGTACCTCTTTGTAATATGAGACAGATTAACAAAAGAAAAACAATCGGAAGTATAATAACATAGATACCTCCTATATACATGCAGAGACCAGGAAGACTAGGTAACTCCCTGAAATGGCTCAAGCCACCACCTTAAAAATCATCATCAGCTAATGACAAAAGAAAGATGTTTGGGTAGGGCAGGGAAACTAATTATGGGAGGTTACCAGGAAAAGCACAGTAAACCAAGGGTAAGTTTGTTATGTAGATTTAAGTCAGACCTTCTTCATTGATAAGTTTCCAGAGATTTGGATACTGCCTTCTCTTCCTGATACAGAGAGGGAGACATCCTTATGAATGGTGGTATTCCTTATAAATGTAAATGTCCCTCAGAAAAGGTCAATTTCTACTTCTATGTCTGTGGCTTCTCAAAACTAATCAGGCTAAAATAATCTTTGTGCCAAAGAGGCATATTTTGAGGTAGCATATTCTGCTCCCTTTCTGTTACATTTTATTTTCTCTTCTCTTTGCTTTGGCTTTCTGTTAAGACAGGTCATTTCACTGAATCCTTTGTACTAATATGTCAAAGTTCATCAAAGGTTAATAGAAACTAACAAGTTATTTCTTGAGAGTTATTTAAGTCAAAGACCAGCATGCCTCACTGGTGGGTGTGTATATCTCTTTGGATTCTTATGTTTTCATTCTGTGGAGATTTTAGGGTAGGGCAAGCTTAGCACTGTGTATAATAATAAATGACCCTTCTAAAAGTTCCAAGTTCTCATTGCTTGTTTTTTACTACCATTTAAGACCATATGTTTTGTGCCTGAAAAACGAAGGGATCCCTTGAAGAAGAAAAATTATTGGCAGTAATACATATTCACTTTGAAATACCACTTTCTTTCTTTTTTTTTTTTTTTTAAGATTTTATTTATTTGACAGAGAGAGAGATCACAAGTAGGCAGAGAGGGGAGCAAAAGCAAGCTCCCTGCTGAGCAGAGAGCTGGATGTGGGGCTTGATCCCAGGAGCTTGAGATCATGACCTGAGCTGAAGGCAGAGGATTTAACCCACTGAGCCACCCAGGCACCCCATGAAATACCACTTCCAAAGAGAACATCAACTACATCCATCTTGACCTCAACCTGTACTTTCTAATTGATTAAGTTCTTTCCAGCTTATCTCTTAACTCAAGCAAAAGACCCTGAGGGCAAAGTATCCCGTGATGGGAACTGAAACTACCTCCTCAAGTAACGAGGACTGCCCTGAGCCAGCAAGACCCTGCTCTATTGACTCCAAGACAAAGATCAACCTGACCTTTACTGCCAACCTGCATGTACCCACTGACCTTTGTCCCATATTTTTCTTATATAAACCTAGAAGTATTTTTCGCACTTCGGAGACTGTCTTTGAGATGCTGGTCCACTGTCTTCCTGGTGTTGGCCTTACTGAAATAAATTCCTTTCTTGTTTCACCACCACGTGTCTCTCTGCCTTTGGATTTTGTCAGCCACAAGTGGCTAAACCCTGTCTGTTTGGGCCCCTGGTGCTCTTGCACCCCTGGGACCCAGCTAAAGCTTGAGGGGACTGAGTACTTTCTACAGTGATGAGATGGGTCATATGCTTAAAATTTGCTTGTTGGGAACATAAGAAGTGTGAGTCTGGAAGGAACGCTTCATAATAGCAGGGACCTGGTCTTTCTTATTCAATATTCCATTCCAGTGCCTCAGACAATGCCTGACTCTACTAGGAGTTCAACACATATTTGGGGAAAGAATAAATGAACAAGGTCAATAAGCCTGTTTAGGGAAATGTCAGAGTTCTAAAAACCTAAATATATTAAAGCAAGTGAAAAAGGGAACCCTGAAGAGACAGGTTTTTCAAGGCCCCAAATTTGTCATCAGGATACCACTTGGTACTTCTGCTTTATCTGTAATGAAGATGGTCAGCTACACCGAGTCAAGGCCTTCCCATGATGGACATTGTCCGCATGTTTCTGGAATCGAGAGTTGTAACAGTCCTTCTTCGTCTCTTTGTGTTCTGCTGTTATCTGCATGCTGCAGTTTTTTGAGCCTGGGGTTTTCTGGAGTAGTTTTGCCGTAATGAAGAACTAAGTTACTGACAGCTGTTCCCTTTCTCATCTGCTCTTTATCAACACAGTGCAGTTTCCTGTACCCATCAGTGATGCAGAAATGATACAGCTGACATTATTACATGTGAGTAAGCCAAAATTATCTGGTATTAATCTTCTGGGTCATATCCTTGTACTTTATTCATATTTTAAGTGATTTGCAGTTTTTTGGGTTTTTTTTTTAGAGATCCATTTTATTTTCTTGTTGAGTTCCTGTTCATCTGTTTATCTCCCGATATTCTGAAGACTTTGCTCTTTTTTTTTCCTCTCCCCGTGCTCTTCCAGTCTGGGGAATTGATAAATGACAGTGTTGAGGCCACAGGGGAGAGACAGGCCTTAAGATGTACTGTATAAATCATCAAAATGTGATGTACTCTACCTTATCGGCATAAACTGGAAATTAAAAAAAAAAAAAAGAAGAAGAAGAAGTGCTGCAAATAGAATTGCTTCCTTTGGGGCTTAAACTGGATTGGCAGCAACATAGATTCTGCTGTGGGCTGAAGTCATTTTCTACTTTGGCACTACTCAGTCCATTGGGAATGGTGGAGTCATGATTTAGCAGCAAGATTCTGGGAGCAGGCCAGCATCTACATCTGTTCTGAACTGTAAGTGGACTGGAAAAATGCTTGAAAAAAAGCCAGAGGAGGGAGGTGAAGGAGAACACAAAACCTTTAATCTCAAAAAGGCCACAAAAAATGGCTTGATCAATTACAAGGAAATTGGATTTGGAGAGTTTTTATGGAAATAAAATCTATACAACTCTTCTTTGTCTTCATCCATTAAGTTCCTCTGTCTTGTGATAGATGAATCATAACACATAATGATACAAGAAAATCTTATTAGGAAGGACTAAAGCATCACTTACCTTACTTGGGATGAGTCTGAAGAGTTGAAGTGCAAGGCCTTGGTAACACCTCTTAGACATTCAATGCACTTTTTAGTGAGTTGCATGTTGGATTTCTTTTCTCCGAATGTGTGACTATACCATCTTATAGGACTTGGGCGGGGGTGTTGTTTTGTTTGTTGTTCTTGTTTGTTTGCTTTACATCAAGAGGTACTCCATCAGTTGAATGTCATGAAGACCATGAATGGGCAAGAGTGTGGCAGATTTACTGGAAAGAATTTGGAAGCAGACTGGCCTAGGTTCAAATTTCGACTCCATCATCTCCTGGAGGTGCCACTTCAGGCAAGTTCCTCTCTGGTGCCTAGCTTTTTCACCTTTAGAAGAGTAATATCTAATTTACAGCATTGTTGTGAAGATAGGGGAGACCATGGGCATATGGAAAGCACGGGATAAATGTTAGTTTGCTTTCTCTTAAGGGAAAGTTAGTGCCCTTCCCTTCTGTCTCATTGCCCTGCACACATTTGCGTATCCACAGTCTTGATTTCCAGAGAAGGTATTTGTCTGATTGGAGTCAATGAACCAAGCCTGGCTTGTCTAAGTTGAAAGTCTTTTTTCTAGGGGCGTCTGGGTGGCTCAGTGGGTTAAAGCCTCTGCCTTCGGCTCAGGTCATGATCTCAGGGTCCTGGGATTGAGCCCCGCATGGGGCTCTCCGCTCAGCGGGGAGCCTGCTTCCCCCCCCATCTCTGCCTGCCTCTCTGCCCACTTGTGATCTCTCTCAAATAAATAAATAAAATCTTAAAAAAAAAAAAAAAAAGAAAGTCTTTTTTCTACTGATCTAAAGTGACTAGAAAAACTGAGAGAAAATAGGTGGCATAGCTTATACACACAGAAAGGGAGATTCTAAGTTGCTTTTTTTTTTTTTTAATTAATTAATTTATTTGACAGAGAGAGAGAGAGATCACAAGTAGGCAGAGAGAGAGGAGGAAGCAGGCTCCCTGCTGAGCAGAGAGCCCGATGCGGGGCTCTATCCCAGGACCCCGAGACCATGACCTGAGCCCAAGGCAGAGGCTTTAACCCACTGAGCCACCCAGGCGCCCTGGGAGATTCTAAGTTTACTTGGAGCAATCACAGTGGGTTTTGCAAAGAAGGAGGGGCAAGGATCGAGTGGGCTATGTAGCCAAAATGCCAGCTTCTTTTTTGGAAAGACTTTCTGTAATGGCAGTCAAATTTCAATAGGAAGGAAATAGAAGATTCAAAATAATAGAAATTGTAGAAATAATTTCCACAGGACTTAGAAAAAAAAATGTTTTTGTTTCTCAGGAAAGCACATTACAGTTTCTAATAAATTATTGGCATGTATAGAGAAAATAAAATAGCTTCTAGGGGCCCCAGGGCCGTATTCAACCTCTCTGAATCACAGTTGCTTTATGTAACATGAAAGGATTGAAATGAAATTGATTCTTTCTAAGGTCCCTTTACAAATTTTAAGATTTTGTAAAAAACAAACAAAACCTCCCCAAAACGTAAGATTTTGTGCTTTGTTAAACTGATATTAAAATTACTTTTACACTTTCTATGTTAATAAATAGGAATCATTTACTGAGAACTTAGTTGGCGTGCTCCATCTCATTTACTCCCTATAATTACCCTAGGAAGTAGGTACTATTATTCTTATTATTTTACAGGTAAGGAAACTGAAGCCAAATTTAAGTAATTTTTCCAGTGTCATTCTGTTAGCAAATGAGAAGGTTCAAATTGAACTAGAACTCTCCGATTCTGTGATTCTGTTCCAAGCTTTCAACCCAAACCTACATTGTTCCCCACTATATAGTAAACACTTTGTTTATTAACAATGGGCTTAGAAGCTTTATTGGCAATGGAAAAAATTCAATCTTGATGAAAAATAGTCTCTTAAGTAAATGGTATAGTGAATAATTATACATACTGGAACTGGGAAATTTGTCAATGCTTTGGACTGTGAGTCCTGTGGGTAGGCAATTTTTTTTTTGTTTTATTTTTTTTTTTACCATGGCTCCTGCTTGCTAGGTACAATTTGTATTGAATGAAATGTATTTTGTATCACTTCATTATAAATCATTATAAAGGTTTTGAAAGCTGGAAGCAACTTTTATAGTTCATTTCTTCTATTGACCCCACCTGCCATCCATCCCACTATCTTCTAGAAGAAGGAACTAAAATTTAGAGAGAGTGAAAGGGAGACATAAGTGGCACCCAGGACTCCTAATTCACAATCCAGAATTCCTTCCACTTCACTCTACTATGGAATTCTTTCTGCTTCCTGACAGCGTATTTGTAACTGAACTAAGGTGAGTTGGCTCCTTGGTAAGTGACAGGAAAGATACTTCACCAGGTGGAGTTGTCACACAAAAGGAACTTTACTTGCAGAAGAGAAGGAGATCACAGGCAATAACTTCCAAAGCCACGGCTCCCGGAGTGAGGGTGAGTGGATTTCTCTTATTTAGGGTTAAGACGAATGTTCAGAAAGGGGAGTTTTCGTCATTGCAGGTAAAGGCCAGCATAAGGCTGTGCAGGGGTACTTGGGACCCATGGCCATACAGGCATCCTATATTGTGTTAATGGAGCTTGTGCTCCCCTTGGGTGGAGACTTTAACATTACAATGAGGTAGAGGTAACTGTGCACACCCCGTGGTCCATGCCTGCAGGCGTGAGTCCCTGGTCAAGCTCACACTGGCTTAAGCTGGCTGGAGCTCTTCCTGTTGTTTGCCTCCAAAAGATAAGGTTCACATTTCTGTGCAAGAAGGAGGGGGAATCAGTGGGGGTCTTGCTGGGGAGGTTTTAACCTCATTAACCCTGCGGGGCACGGTTTCATAGTCACAGGGCTGGAAGCCCGCTGCCACACCAGTTGGGATGCCCAGGTCCCCAGTTCAGAGCCTCACTTTTTTGCACATCATCCACTTAGTTTCTCAGCCTTGAACGGGCTGAGGGCAAGGCAGGAAATGCCAGCTGGCATGGCACAGCACTCCCTTGAGAGAGGACTAATTTTGCCTGGCCTTGCAGAACTTGCTTGCCTTTTTTCAGCTGTGTCTGCACCAATATGGCTGAATTTACAAGAGCCAAGAGGATGTTTCACCATCTGCCTGTTAGTGGGGATTTGGCCTTTCTGCTCCTCCAACAGGGTTTTGGAAGGCGTGGTGGCTGGAGGCCAGCCCGCTGAGGAGCTCCTCCTTGGATTGCGTGCTGCGGGGGGGAGAGGAAGCTCTGCCGAGCCCCTGAGCCAGGGTGACAAATGGTCTGCAGGGGTCTGCCGCAGCAAGTGTGATCGGAACACAACTGCAACACTGTTGCAAACTGTTTCCTACCAAATTCCTGTCATGATCGCATTTGGACGGTCAGTTGAGAAAGGCCTGGATTAAAAAAGAAAGAAAGAAAGAAAACAAAGAATTTTTTTAAAAAAGATTTTATTTATAAGTAATCTATCTCTACACCCAATGTGGGGCTCAGACTTACAAGGCTGAGATCAAGAGTTGCATGCTCTACAGACTGAGCCAGCCAGGCGCCCCAGGATTTTTTTTGCTGAATTACAAAAGCGCTGCATGTTTATCATAGAAAATGTAGAAAGTACACAAAAATATACAGAAGAAAATAATACCATGTATTCAATTACCATTCCAGGGGAATTATCAGGAAGTTTTTGTTATATACTCTTTATGGTTTTTAAAACATACGAATATGGATTCTACATGTATTTATATACGCTTTTTCCCTTAAAATAGATCATAAGCAATTTTGTATACCACTGGCCTTATTCAACAATATTTTTAGCAGCTGCATTGTATCCCATCTGATGCTTATACCATATATGTATTCCCCTATTGTTGGATATTTAAGTGCTCTTCAGCTCTTTGTTATTTGAAGTAATGAATGGGAAACCTTCTTGTCTAACTCGGGTTATTTTCATAAGCAAATCCTTGAAAGCAAAATTGCTGAATCAAAGTCATGACTAGTTTCTAGTTTAAGTTTTGATATCCACTGCCAAATTGCCTTTGAGCAAGGTTATAGCAAGTTACATTTCCACCAATGTAGACCATTAGCAAATTTCTCAGTGTCCTCACTACTATGGGGAGTTTGCTTTTAAAAATCTTTGATAATGCGATAAGTGAAAAATGTCTACCATTACACTTAAATGTAGGTGCTTGATCACTATATTTCCTTAATTTTTTAAAAAACATTTTATTTATTTATTTGAGAGAGAGAGACACAGTGAGAGAGGGAACACAAGCAGAGGGAGTGGGAGAGGGAGAAGCAGGCCTCCCGTGGAGCAGGGAGCCCAATGCGGGGACTCGATCCCAGGACCCCGGGATCATGACCCTAGCCGAAGGCAGAAGCTCAACGACTGAGCCACCCAGGGGCCCTTCCTTAATTATTTTTTTAAGTTTATTTATTTTTTTATTAATCTCTATACCCAACATGGGGCTCGAACTCATGACCTTGAGATCAAGAGTCACATTCTCTTCTGACTAAGCAAAGCCAGGCACCCCACATTTCCTTAATTGAGACCAAGCTAAGGTTACAAAAGCTCATAGACTGTCATTGTTCCTAGATGAAGAAAATCATACTTGGGCTATTTTTACATATATAATCTTTTTGTTTTCTTGTCAATTACACAAAAAGCCATGATGCCATCTTTATTTTCTTTTTGCAGATGATAATACTTATCTCAGAGCAGATAACCCGTATATATGTTTGTTTGTTTTAAGAGAAAAAAGTGGTCATCTTGCCTTTTGCAGTTATGATAAAGAATATTTCCAACAATTGTTTATTTCTGTATAAGGTATGCCACTAGGAAAGTCAAGATAAATTCTTCTCTGTAGCAATATTTCCATAAAAAGGGAATGTATTTTGTGTTTCATAAAGGAGGGGTATTGTTGGAGTAGTTTTTTTTAACCTGCTGGGAAAGAAAAATGTGAAACCTTTTTGGTGGAATTACTTAAAAGATGCCAGTGAGAGGGCTGCTTGGCTGGCTCAGTTGGTAGAGCATGTGACTCTTGATCTTGGGGCTGTACGCTCAAGGGTGTAGAGATTACTTAAACATAAAAATCTTAAAAAAAAAGAGAGATGATAGTGAGGGTCATGGTGTTGTTGGTGGGATGGTTTCAATAACTAGGGGTGAGCATGGCTAGATTGTTTTACTAACCTTAGGTGCTCAAGAGAATGACTTATCCTTGTATTCCTAGTCCCCATAGCTAAGCTGGAAAATGCATCCTAATCAGAATTTAAGTATGTCTCAGGAAGGGTTGTACTTGGTCTGAGAAGAAAACCCTCAATGATAAAGGAGAAAAAAAATTTTTTCTGTATGTTTTCTATCAAAGAAATGGAGATGATAGGATAAATCTCAATTTTTATTTTATTTTTTTTATTTTTTAAGATTTATTTATTTATTTGACAGAAAGAAACACAGCAAGAGAGGGAACACAAGCAGGGGGAGTGGAAGAGAGAGAAGCGGACTTCCTGCAGAGCAGGGTTAGATCCCAGGACCCTGAGACCATGACCTGAGCCGAAGGCAGACACCCAACGACTGAGCCAACCAGGTGTCCCAAATCTCAGTTTTTATAAAGTTCTATGGTTGTGTTTTATTTTAAATGTATCCTTTAAAAAAAAAAGATTTATTTATTTATTACTTGAGAGAGAGAGACAGAGACAGAGAGAGACAGAGACAGCATGAGTCAGAGGAAAGGACAGAGGGAGAGGGAAAGAGAGAGAATCTCAAGCCAACTCCATGCTGAGCATGGAGCCCAAAGCAGGGCTCGATTCCACAACCCTGATATCATAACCTGAGCCAAATCCAAGAGTTAGATGCTTAACCAACTGTGCCACCCAGGTGTCCCTGTTGTGTTTCATTTAAGATAAACAAGGATGGGGTGCCAGTCTGGCTCAGTCAATAGAGCGTGTAACTCTTGATATAGAGGTTGTGAGTTCAAGCCCCACTTTGGGCATAGAGCTTACTTTAAAATAAAATAAAATAAAACAAAGCCAATTAAAATAAGTAAATAAAGAAAGAAGTATAATGTTACCTACCTATGGTTTTTCCAATATTTACAGAAATCACTTTTATAAAAATATATGCACTATATTTCTGAAATGTTTATAGTATCATTTAGATTAAAATGTTTGCCATCAGTAATACTTTAATATTGATTGTTTATTCTACATATAGGCAGAAAAGTATTTCTGTAATTGCGGTGGGCGAAGAAAATCCTAAGAAAGATTATTTTATTTCTGTTTTAAGATTTTGACTTTTCTCGGAAGCAAGACCTCAGTATAATGTGTATGCTAAAACAAAACAAAACTAAACTAAACTAAGCTCAGAGTAAAAACTGAGCTCTAAGCAGTGTGCTGTAATGGGCGAAGGAGGTGAGGGTCAGTGGATTTGGGTCCTGAACCCAGTTCTGTGACCAGTGGGAGAACTTTGGGTCATGCAATCTGCTTTGTCTTGGTCTCAGCCTCCTGATCTGTAAAATGTGGGATTTGGACTTGTTGATCCCTCCCAGGTCAAAGAGTTTGTGATTCTATTTGTGATTTTGAGAATGTGATTGGGCCAGATACTGTCAAATTTGGCTGATGTCAAATCTAACAAAAGCAAATATCATTTCACAAAGTATCTCTCAGTAGTTTCTTTCTCTCCTGTTCTTTCCCTTCTCTTTTTGGCAGTATCACATTCCAATCATTTCTTACATGGCATATGTAGAAATAGTCTTTCTTCTTCCTTTACTTTCCAAGGGATATCTTTGGTTGAGAGAGGAAATGGAAAACATTTAACACTGAAGAATGCTGAGCATTCTACAGAAGCAGGCGCGAGGAACCACCCAAGCAAAGACAAGAGTGAGTAGCAAGAGAATTGAGAAGGAAGGCTGGAATGGTGAGTGTTTTAAAAAGAAAGATTGAAGGGGCACCTGGGTGGCTCAGTGGGTTAAAGCCTCTGCCTTCGGCTCAGGCCATGATCTCAGGGTCCTGGGATCGAGCCCCGCATCGGGCTCTCTGCCTGCCTCTCTGCCTACTTGTGATCTCTCTCTCTCTCTGTCAAATAAATAAGTAAAATCTTTAAAAAGAAAAAAATTCCTTTAAAAAAAAAAAAAAGAAAGATTGAAGAAGTTCGAACAGCTGACATTGGGGAGAAGGAAAGGTAAGGTGGGTGTTTGTGAAGGAAGATGTTTATGATGATTTGCTTTGTGTCATGCAATGAATTTCTGTGTTCTGCTGCCTCTTCAAGAGACCCAGAGGTAAGATCTGTTTAAGTCTTTAATGGTCTTTGGAGCAGGATTTGTCTTCTTATACACACAACAGTGTACCTGGACTTGACATGGTCCTGTTGTTTTCAGGTTCGATTTAAGAGCTAGAGAGAGCTACTTCAAATGCAGACATCACTCATAATGTTATTTAAAAACAGAAAAAGAGACCTTGTATTATGTATCAGCTTCTTCCCATATATTTTTCTTTAATATTTTGAACGATTCATCAGTATAGATTTTCCCCCATATAAAATTCTGTCTTTGGAAAGCTGGGCATTTTTATCTAGAGACACTGGGGGTCTGCTTTTAGAAGAGTCTCAAATAAATATTGAATCAAATACGCACGATTTTGCAAATTTCTGCGGTAACGTCAGTCACTGCTATCTGTTCTTTGCTAGATACAAAATTAGGTTAATTTGAGGGGCGCCTGGGTGGCTCAGTGGGTTAAAGCCTCTGCCTTTGGCTCAGGTCATGATCTCAGGGTCCTGGGATCGACCCCCGCATTGGGCTCTCTGCTCGGCAGGAAGCCTGCTTCCCCCTCTCTCTCTGCCTACTTGTGATCTTTCTCTCTCTCTGTCAAATAAATAAATAAAATTAAAAAAAAAAAATTAGGTTAGTTTGAATTATGTTAACATTGCATTTAAAAGATACTAATATAAGTATTAAAAATAAATATTAATGTAATGTAATCTAATCTAATCTAATCTAATATATATCAACTTAATTCTTTTTCACCATTATTTTTTTTTTAAGTAATCTCTACACCCAATGTGGGACTTGAACTCACGAACCTGAGACCTAGTCTGATGCTTTACCACTGAATCAGCCAGACACCCCTGGAGTAAAATCTTTAAACATCCTATGCATTAAAAGTATGAATCTATTCTTTCAAACCAAATATTTGTATATGGAACTTGGTTCCGCCTCTTAATTTGTACAATGTTACTCAGATATTGGTATAACTGAGAATGGAAAAAGGTCTTCTGACTCCCAGACTTGGTCTGATTTTTGTTGAAGCAGACTTTCTCAAACACAAAGGACCCTCCTCAATTCTTAACTCTTTGTCTGTATTTTTTTTTTTTAACTCTTTGTCCATATTGTCAGCAACCTGTAAAAGCAATCATTCAATCATAATTACACTCTGTGTTTCCAGCTGAATCAAGGTTGAACTCAGGCTTTTCTGGGGGCTGATATAACTAGGGACATCATAAAAAAATTTGAAGCTGGGCGCCTGGGTGGCTCAGTCCTTTAAGCCTCTGACTCTTGCTTTGGATCAGGTGATGATCTCAGGGTTGTGAGATTGAGTCTCTCCTCAGTTTCATGCTGGCCATGGAGCCTGCTTAAGATTCTCTCTCTCCCTCTCTATCCCTCTGCCCCTCTGCCCCCCTCTCTCCCTCTTATAAAAAAAAAAAAAGGTTCAAGTTGCACAGAAGTGCTGTAACAACCCATACCCCAGCTCTGACCTGCACTCATACCCACACTGACTGGGTTATTCTTTCAGGGAAAAAAATGAAGAGGCAGATGTACTTTTAATAAGCCTTTGGCTCTCTCTCTGCCCAGTATGCACATGGTGCCCTCTAGCGGCAGAGTCGAGCATTTCCGAAAAGGGAATGGAGAATCTGCTTCTATAGTGAGATCTTCCAGCTAGCTTTTTGTTTATATGAGCTTTATTTGAGTTAAAGGTAGACAATAATGTACTTTCATTTGCAATTTAAGATGCAAGTTGCCACGGCAATCTAAAATAGTTTACAGAGGGGCGCCTGGGTGGCTCAGTGGGTTAAAGCCTCTGCCTTCAGCTCAGGTCATGATCTCAGGGTCCTGGGATCAAGCCCCGCATCGGGCTCTTTGCTCAGCGGGCAACTTGCTTTCCCCTCACTCTCTGCCTGCCTCTCTGCCTACTTGTGATCTCTCTCTCTGTCAAATAAATAAGTAAAATCTTAAAAAAATAAAATAGTTTACAGTGATTCCTTTTATATATACTCTATCATATTATCCTTTTAGACATTTTTGTGTATGAGGAATAAGGTTAATCATTTAGGAAGTTTAACAATAATGAGAAAATTCTCCTCAAAAGAATTTCCTTAGTGTGCTATTGGCATGAAACTCATAATAGCCAAGATGTTTCCATTAAGGGCCTGAACCTAACTCATTAAATAAAAATAAAAGCACTTTTTTTGGGGGGGTGCAAAAAGGTGATTTTATTAAAGCACGGGGACAGGACCCTTGGGCAGAAAGCTGCTGCCAAAAGCACATTTCTTGAAAAGGTGCTAAAGAAGAAGGTGCACCAAAAATATGCATTATACATATTTTTCAAAAGGACATAAACTGCACGTTTTGGCACTGTTTTCTCTTCAAATTTCCTTTACCAACAGTATATACCAGGACTTTTGAGGTCCAGATGGCACTGTAGGAAGATGACTAAGGCAGTCGTGTGCAGAAAGGCTTGTGTATAGTGCCGATAAAATATAAAGATATTATTCCAAAATTAAAGTTTGCAATGATAGTTGACTAATACCTGAAAGTTTTGAAGTGTCTTCGTATAATTAAAAAGCAAATCTTTGTATATTATGCCACTCGAGTCATGTCTTGAATGGCATTTGATGTGCAGAATCTCCACCTTTAAAATAAGTTTTAAAATTTTCTATACATTTCTGTGCTGATTTATAGACTAGCTACTTACAATAAAGTTTATTTATAACTAAAATGTTTATAATAAGCAGCTTATCAGTTGTGAGAGCCAATTAATTCTCCTAAGCCCTGGTGTAGAATAGATGCATTCCAAATATGGAATGTTTCACGTATAAATGTTGGACTTTTATTTTATTTTATTTTTTTTAAATCTTTTTTTTAAATCTTTTTTTTTAATTTTTTTTTTTAAGATTTTATTTATTTATTTGACAGAGAGAGAGATCACAAGTCGGCAGAGAGGAAGGCAGAGAGAGAGGGGGAAGCAGGCTCCCCGCTGTGCAGAGAGCCCGATGCGGGGCTCGATCCCAGGACACTGGGATCTTGACCTGAGCCGAAGGCAGAGGCTTTAACCCACTGAGCCACCCAGGCGCCCCATTTATTTTATTTTTTTAAAGATTTATTTATTTATTTTTTTATCTGATAGAGAGATCACAAGTAGGCAGAGAGGCAGGCAGAGAGAGAGAGGGAAGCAGGTTCCCCGCTGAGCAGAGAGCCTGATGCGGGGCTTGATCCCAGGACCCTGAGATCATGACCTGAGCCGAAGGCAGAGGCTTTAACCCCCTGAACCACCCAGGTGCCCCAGATGTTGGACTTTTAAAAATGGTAATCTCGGGGCGCCTGGGTGGCTCAAATGGTTAAGCATCGGCCTTGGGCTCATGATATCGGGGTCCTGGGATGGAGCCCCTAAGTCAGGCTCCCCGCTCAGTGAGGAATCTGCTTCTTCCTCTCCCTTTGACACTCCCCCTGCTCATGCTCTCTCTCTCTCTCTCTGTATCTCTCTGTCTCAAATGAAGAAATAAAATCTTTTCTTACAAAAATGGCAATCTTAAAAATTCCCCATGTTCTATTATATTGCAAAGCTGAAATTCACCTACTTCTTATAAAAAGTATTTTGTTCATTCAAGCAGCATTTTTCTCCAATCTCCTTCAATTTCCTTCTACCATACCCTATAGTGGACCTACAAGCTTATTGTGCACATGCATTAAACCTTTAAGTAAATAAAAGGATTAAAAATTTAAAAAAAAAGGGGGGGCGCCTGGGTGGCTCAGTTAGTTGGGCATCTGCCTTTGGCTCAGGTCATGATCTCAGTATCCTGGGTTGGAGTCCCACATGGGGCTCTCTGCTCAGCGGGGGTGGGGGACTGCTTTTCCCTCTCCCTCTGCCCCTCCCCTCATTGGTACTGATACAGACATGTATTAGTGTAACTGCCAAAAGCGATGAGTCATTTGACAGTGAACCAGATGTGGAGAGGTGATCTGCATGTCTTTATTAACAGAGCATGCATCCCAATAACCATACTCACTTTTTCCTTTCGTGGTGTCATTGCCAACAGAGGCCTGGAAATATCCCGCATCCAACCACCGAAGACGACTGTGTTCTCGGACATCAAGAATCTGGCACACGGGGCCTGACGTTACAGTGCGGTACGAATTGTTTCCACCTTATTTTTATTTCCCATATATATTATGAAATACTTCCTTAAAAAGGGGGGGCTCTCTTTGTCTTTGCAAAATATTCTAATTCAAGGACCACACCGCCACACATAGTAGATGGCCTAGAATACAAGTTCAGTTTCAAACACTTGAAAGTGGGGCAATGGGCCTCCTTTTCTCCCTAGGAACACCCCTGCCAACCTTGCTACACCACTATATTGAATTTCCTCAAAGCAAGGAAAACAAAAGCCCTTTATATTGCCATGTATTTTTAAACCAATAGCTTCTTTTGCATAGTTCCACTTATTGCGTAACTAAGAAGAAAAAAGACTATTCATACGGAGAGGAAAACTCTTCTGAAAATGTTGCAAACCTTGTAAAATACAGCATATGATGCAAAAAGATTTTCTTTTCAATGACAAAAAATAAAAAACGAATTAAATCTTAATCTAGGCACCCTAATAATTATAGGATGTTCTACAGGAAATCTAGTTATTAGGTTTCAGTGAAGTGAAAAATATCCTGCAGAGTAGGAAATATACCTTTATATTTTGTTCGTGTTCTTTGCAAAGGATGTGGCATCTTTGAAGACAGAACAGATAGAAAATGGAAGCATATGTTTCAAAAAAATGATCTTAGGTAACTATGACCTTCACACAGGTTGAAATTTGACTTGCTCTGCTGTTTTATTTTTTTTTTAATTTTTTTTTTAAATTAACACATAATGTATTATTTGCCCCAGGGTACATGTCTATGAATCATCAGGCTTACACATTTCACAGTACTTACCATAGCACATACCCTCGCCAATGTCCATAACCCAGCCACCCTATACCTACCCGCCCCTAACCCCCAGCCACCCCCAGTTTGTTTCATGAGTTTAGGAGTCTCTTATGGTTTGTCTCCTTTCTGATCCCATCTTGTTTCATTTCCCTCCCCACCCCCCACCCTGCCTCTCGAATT
>CM052892.1:69051492-69071834 GCA_028534135.1 Potos flavus
TGTCTCCTTCTTAGTGGTAAGAGATACAAGATAAAATATCCCTTCCCTCTCACCCTCGGAAGCACATGTGTCTTACCAAGGCCTCTGATGTCATCCAATCCCATCAACACAGTGTCGCCAGGATCATAGATTAATGGGAGGTTCTGTGGACCATCAGGATGGTCTAGATCTCTTTGGACTGGATTATGACAGAAGGAAGGAGAGTTAATACAACGCAGAGGGAAAACTGTAAATGTGTATTGTCTGTTACATGGGAATTCAAGCTGTTTCTGGGCCTTCTTTTCTGATTGGACTAGAAAGGAACACATCTTTGATTCTAGAAAAGAATCAAAATCAACTTCCACTGTCCCAATCATTGATGTTGTTTACAAAAATTTACATAGAGAAAATTTCAGAGTGCGGAAGCACAGGGATTGTTCTCTGGGATATTTATAGACGGCCTCTACGATGTCTGTACAGATGGTACACACTGTGGCACAAGGGTCATTGCTGGAATATGGCTTTCTAGGCCAAGAGCTTGTTTGGCCAGAGAGGGCAATACGGCCTAGAAATTCAAGGGTTAGACACTTGGTAACCACATCCGAAGCTGAAGTAAAATGTGAACAGGAATTTACAGAGGTGGTATAAAAATGATCAAGTATAAGAGCGCCTGGGTGGCTCAGTCAGTTAAGCGTCTGCCTTCAGCTCAGATCATGATCCCAGGGTCCTGGGATCGAGCCCCACATCGGGCTCCCTGCCCAGCAGGGAAACTGCTTCTCCCTCTGCTCCTCCCCCTGCTTGTTCATGCTCTCTCTCTCTCTCACTCTCTACTCTCTCTCTTTCAAATAAATAAATGAAATCTTTTAAAAAAAGTGATCAAGGGGCGCCTGGGTGGCTCAGTGGGTTAGAGCCTCTGCCTTCGGCACAGGTCATGATCTCAGGGTCCTGGGATCCAGCCCCGCATCGGGCTCTCTGCTCGGTGGGGAGCCTGCTTCCCCCTCTCTTTCTGCCTGCCTCTCTGCCTGCTTGTGATCTCTCTCTGTCAAATAAATAAATAAAATCGTTAAAAAAATAAATTTAAAAAATTTTAAAAAGTGATCAAGTATACAAGCTTGATCTATGGAAAGATTTTTTTGAATTCCTTATTTAAATTAAATTTAGTTAACATATACTGTGTTATTAGTTTCAAGGGTAGAATTTAGTGGTTCACCAGTTGCATTTAACACGCAGTGTTCAATACATCACGTGCCCTCCTTAATGCCTGTCACCCAGTTACTCCATCCCCCCACCCACCTCCCCTCCAGCAACCCTCAGTGTGTTCCTTAGAGTTCAGTGTCTCTTGTGGTTTGCCTCCCTCTCAATTTTCATTTTATTTTCTTTTTTGTTCCCTTCCCCTATGTTCATCTGTTTTGTTTCTTAAATTCCACATATGAGTGAAATCATATGGTATTTGTCTTTCTCTGACTGACCCGTTTTGCTTAGCATAATACCCTCTAGTTCCATCCACTTGTTGCAAATGGCAAGATTTCATTCTTTTTGACAGCTTATGGAAAGACATACTGACACTCTTCCAGACTGGAGGAAGAAAGAGACTTCAACTCTTGTCTCGATTACCTTTTCAGAGTGGGGTATTATTGGTTTAGACCTCCAGGGTCGAGACTTGTCTCCGAAGTCAAGCTAGATTATCATCGGCGCTTGCAATTGATATCGTTGAATATCAGCAATATCACCAACGGGAACACTGTATTAGGAATATTTACTGACAGGTGCTCTACAGTCTGTGTGCCTGAGGCCATATTAATCTCTGTCTAAGATGCTACACCTGGCCTGGTAGCTGTAATCAGGCTACCTCTTGGTTGAGTTTGCAGTAGCCCACAGTCATCCCCACCAGACTCATTCTACAGGTGCCAGACTGGTGAATTCATGGAAATGTGATGGAGACCAAACCCCTAAATCCTTTAGATGCTGGGGTGCAATGTTGTTTGTTGCCTAACAAGGAGGCATGGGCCACATCTGCAGCCTCATACACCACCACGCAATTTTCAGATACCAGCAGAGGGTCCTACAATTTAAATCAATTCTGACACTATCTATCTGGAGATAGTGTCATACTCCACAGCTTAAAGGCTCAGTCCTATAAGACTTTTTTTTTTTTTTTTTTTAGATTTTATTTATTTATTTGACAGAGAAAGAGATAGTGAGAGCAGGAACACAAGCAGGGGGAGTGGGAGAGGGAGAAGCAGGCTTCCCGCCAAGCAGGGAGCCCGATGCGGGGCTCGATCCCAGGACCTGGGATCATGATCTGAGCCGAAGGCAGATGCCCAACGACCAAGCCACCCAGGTGCCCCTCAGCCCTACAAGACTGACCCCCACCTCCCCACATCAGATACCAGTCACAAGTCAGCTTGTCGCCTAGACTTCAGACTGGCCAGCTGTAGATTGGAGGTTCCCAAGACCCTCCTTGGGTCAAACTTAGGTTTGATTAATTTGCTAGACCCTCAAACTCAGGTTTGATTAATTTGCTAGAGGGGATCACAGAACTCAAAGAAACATTTTACTTAGTAGATTACTGGTTTATTATAGAGGAATATAATTTAGAAGCAGCTAAATGCAAGAGATGCAGAGGGCAAGGTATGGGGCAAGGGAGGATGTGGGGCTTCCAGGCTCTCTCTAGAGCAACCCACTCTCCCTGAATCTCCATGTGTTCACCAGCCTGGAAGGTCTTTGAAGCTTGTCCTTTTGGGTTTTCATGGAGGCTAAGTTACAAAGAATGATTGATTAAATTACTGACCTTTGGAGATTGATTCAACCTCCAATCCCTCTCCTTTCCCCAGAGATCAGGTGGATGGGACTGAAAGTCCCAGCCCTCTAGTCATATGGTTGGTTCCCCAGGTAACCAGCCCCCATCCTTAGGTTCAATCTTAAAGATGCCTTATTAATACAACCAGAGACATTGTTGTCACTCCATCACTTAGGAAATTCCAAGGGTTTTAGAAGCTCTGTGCCAGAAATGGGGACAAAGACCAAATACATGTTATTATAAATCACAATATGAAAGCCTGCATTAGCTGGGAGACTGCTGTCTCATTTCCAGGGCCCATCAGCCGGATGTTGGTGACATACTGGTAGAATGAATTGGTCTGAAGCATTCAGTTTGATCCAGTAATTTTTGTATCTATGTTCCCTTTCCTGGGGCCACCCAAGATCACCAGTACCATGTGGAAAGGGAAAAATACACGTTCTCTTTTCTCTTCTCTGCTTTTGCACTCACCCTCCTTCTGTCTCTTTTCCACATAGCAGCTAGAATGACCTGTCATAAAATATAAGTCAGATCACGATACTGCCCTCCTTCCAGTGGCTTCCCATGACTCTTAGAAAACAATTCAGAGTCCCTGCAGTGGCCTCCAAGCCTTGACATGTTTGACACTAGCTTACCTCCTGGGCTTCGCTCCACCATCTCCCCTGTTCACCTCCCTCCAACCGCAGTGGCCTCCTAGCTGTTTCTAACACATGGAGCACATGCCCTCTCCAGGGCTTTTGCATTTCCTGTTCTGTTTTCCTGGAAAACTCTTTCCCCAGATGCTTTTGCATGGCTCGCTCCTTCACTCCATTCTGGCATCTGTTCAAGTGTCTTTTTCTCAGACAAGCCTTCCCTTACTCTCCTCTGTCATAAAACCTTCCCATTGCTCTTTTTCTCTTTCCTCTACTGTATTTTTCTTTCTGGCACTTAGTACCTTGCAACATTATATGCTATAATTGCTTGTTTACTTGTTTACTGTCTTCTTCCCCCACCTCAACAAGAAAGCACATTCCACGTGGCAGGCTTTGTTTTGTCCTTTGTTATGTCTCCAGTTCCTGGAACAAGGCCTGGTGTGCAGTGGAAACTCAGTATAGATTTGTTGAATAAATAAATGCACGCTCAGTTGTCTTTCTGTCTTTTTCTTTGTGAGGAATCATGGACTCTTGTCCTTAATTCACCACTTGGGACTGTGGTGAATTATTGATTTTTTTTTTTAAAGATTTTATTTATTTATTTGACAGAGAGGAGAGAGATCACAGGTAGGCAGAGAGGCAGGCAGAGAGAGAGATGGAAGCAGGCTCCCTGCCGAGCAGAGAGCCCGATGTGGGGCTCGATCCCAGGACCCTGAGATCATGACCTGAGATGAGGGCAGAGGCTTTAACCCACTGAGCCACCCAGGCACCCCGTGAATTATTGATTTTGAAAGGCATCGTTTTAACTTATTGTTTTAACTCAGAAAAATATACTAATTTCCATCCCCTTCCTTTCTTATTTTAAGTGCTTTTTGCTGCAGCTACATCCAAAGTAGCAAGATCCCCTATGTCAAAGAGAAATACAAGGGCTTGACTTCTAAAACTTTTATGGTCCATTCTGCCTGTCATTGCCAGGTCCACTCCTCTCCTACTACAGGTTGACTTGGGCGTTCTCAACGTGGACTTGGTGAGCCTTGACAAAGTTAATGGGTGGGATTCTGGGGGCTCAAGAATCTCCTGAAATAGAGCCAGAATTGGGTGTACATATTTCTGGATTTTGCAGGGGCCCCACACCAGCTCCAGAAGTTAAGAATCCCTGAGATAGTGGTGGTTATCACTCTTCACCATGCTTTCATCCACTCTGTGTTGCTATTTACTGGGCAGAGATTGGAGAAGTAGCAGAGGCCTGAACTTCTCCCTTCTCTTCCTTAGGAGGGTGTAATAACTTGAAAAAAGTACAGTCACTGTGAAAGTTGGCTATAAATACTAAAGAATGAAAACCTAGATCAATCTAGCTGTTCAACCCTTTTCCCAGCTGCCTCTAGTTCTTTATGGAATGGTATGCTATGCACATTCACACATATTGAGGTCCATTCATCCATCCCTCTGCCTGTCTGTCCATCCGTCTACCCATCCATCCGTCCATCCATCCGCCTGCCCATCCACCCACCCACCTATCTATCTATCCGCCCATCCACCCACTGACCCACCTGTCTGTCCATCCATCCTTCTACCCATCCATTCAACAAATTTCCCACAGCATGTCATTCTCAAATGAGTGAGACATACCGTTTGTTTGTTTTTTCAGATTCTGATCCCAGTGACATAATTCCACTTTCAAATAGGCTTTCTTCTCTGTTATCTTTAGTGCAGTTCTGATCTCGGATATGAAGAATAATGTCTCCAGCCAGTAACGATTCCATAGTATTGTTCCACACACTTGAGGACATGGCTAATATTCGCTGGTCAAAGTGAAATTGAAAAGGAGATACTTGCTTCTTCTTGCAATGAAAATAACTTTTTTTTGTTTAATGAAATAATAATTAATATAAAATTCACACTTTACTAAAGATAAAATAGTCAATTGAAATCAATTTTAGTTTTGCCTGGAGGCCATCCATCACTAGTGATATTTTGGTATATTTATTTTCAGATTTTTTTCGGTTCCTACATACACCTGTATGCATTTACTTTAAAAAAGGGGAGATTTTACTAAAGACAGTATTTGAGAGTTTGCTTTGCCATTTCATGTATAATGGGCATGTTTCATTAAATATACATTTGCATTATTATTTAATGGCTATAGAGAGTCTAATATATTGACAAAACAATTTTTAAAAACCACTCATAATAAAAAAATTATTTTTAAAAATTTATTTATGTTATTTTTTAAAGTAGGCTTCATGGAGCGCCTGGGTGGCTCAGTGGGTTAAAGCCTCTGCCTTCGGCTCGGATCATGATCTCAGGGTCCTGGGATCGAGCCCCATATCGGGCTCTCTGCTCAGCGGGGAGCCTGCTTCCCCCTCTCTCTCTGCCTACCTCTCTGCCTACTTGTGATCTCTCTCTGTCAAATAAATAAAATCTTAAAAATAAATAAATAAATAAAGTAGGCTTCTTGCCCACTTTAGTGGGGCTTGTGGGGCTTGAACTCATAACCCTGACATCGGGTGTCACATCCTCTACTGACTGAACTAGCCAGGCAACCCCCCCCAATTTTTAAAAATAACTTCTGAAAAATTTGCCTAATGAAAAAAAAAACCCTCCCATTGATGGGCATTGAGCTCATCCCTCCATTATTATAAACAGTATTGGGGGAACATTCTTGTACAAACACCCATGTACACTTGTCTGAGTATTTCTGTAAGATACAGTCTGGGTTTTGGTGTTTATTTTTTCCTGTAAAATATCAGTTGCTTGGATAATCTTTAAGGTTCTTCCTATCTCAGAATCCATAATTTGGAAGATATCTGAAGTTGTAATTTGATTTTCTTATTTTTGTATAAACATATCTTACATAACCCAGATTAAAAAATATATATATGCTATTTTTTTAAGGCTTTTGTTTGTTTGCTGTTTTTTTTTTAAGTAGACTCCATGCCCAATGTGGCGTTTGAACTCATGACCCTGAGATCAAAAGTCACATGCTCCATGAACTGAGCCAGCCAGGTACCCCTGTTTGATAGTTATCCATCTATCTGTATGTCTATCTATCTATCTATCTATCTATCTATCTATCTATCTTTTTATAAATTTTATTTATTTACTTGATAGAGTGAGCGAGCGAGCATGAAGAGGGGGAGAGGCAGAAGGAGAGAGAAAGGGAGAAGCATACTCTCCCCTGAGCAGGGAGCCTGATGCCTTTGGGATCGTGATCCTAAGCCTTTGGGATTGCAACCTGAGCTGAAGGCGGATGCTTAACCAACTGAGCCACCTTTTTTTACCCTTTTTTAAGGTAAAACAAAAATAAAATAAAATAAAAATTAATTAAATTAAAATAAAAGAAACTCAAACTTGTAGAGATCACTAGAGATTCCCTGGTAGTATGTTTTATTGCCAAATTATTATAGTCACCAGTTAATCTTTTTACCTAATTTAAATCTGATATTGTCGTATAAATTTATTTAATTGATTCCATTCACCACTGAGGCCTCTATGAATCTTCTCTGGGAGAATAATATTCTTTATACATACTTTCAAGGTTTAACAATTCTGTTTTTCTCTTCTCCTGTAAATGTAATTCTAGCTCTTGAAGAAGAGAGAGGTTGAATTGGTAAAATTCTTCGAATTATACTTAAAGAGCATTAGTAGGTTTTCTGCCTGAATTAGGGGAAATTATACACAACAGCTGGGGTGCACTCTTCATTGTTCATGTCCTGAAAGACAGAGGAAGGCTAATGGGCTGTTCCAGATTAGGAGGAATTAAAAAGAGGCACCAACCGGGCGCCTGGGTGGCTCAGTGGTTTAAGCCTCTGCCTTCAGCTCAGGTCATGATCCCAGGGTCCTGGGATCGAGCCCCGCATCGGGCTCTCTGCTCAGCAGGGAGCCTGCTTCTCCCTCTCTCTGCCTGCCTCTCTGCCTACTTGTGATCTCTCTCTCTGTCAAATAAATAAATAAAATCTAAAAAAAAAAATCTTAAAAAAAAAAAAAAAGAGGCACCAACCAAATGCAATGCACAAAGGTTTGATCCTGAATTCTGGATTGGGGTAAAATACTATAAAAGATGTTGTTGGGCTAATTGGCAAAGTTTGACTGGGAACTGGATATGCTAAAAATTCCTGAATTTGATAATTGTTATATAAAAAAGTCCCCATTTCCATGAGATCCACACTGAAGTATTTAAGGGTAAAGGGAATGATGTCTGCTGCTTATTTTCAAATGGTCCAGAAAAAATACATGTAACTGTGTAGATAGAAAGAGAGAGCAGTGAGCAAACATGGCAAAGTGTTAACAATTGATGTATCTGGGTGAAGGGCCCACAGGAGTCCTCATACAATTTGTGCAACTCCTGTAAGTTTGAATGGTTTCAAAAAGCAAAAAGGAAAAAAAAAAATCCTTCAGAGCACCATTTCTTTTCTTTTATGAGGAATTTTTTCACATTCTATGTATTGGGGTCCCATTTGTAATCTGCAGGGTGTGATCAAAGACAATTACAGGTGTAAAATTTCAGTCAAATGTAAGATGAGAGGGGTGCCTGGGTGGCTTAGTTATTAAACTTATCTGCCTTCAGCTTGGGTCATCCTGGTCCCAGGGTCCTTGGATCGAGCCCCACATCGGGCTCCCTGCTTGGCTGGAAGCCTGCTTCTCCCTCTCCCACTCCCCCTGCTTGTGTTCCCTCTCTTGCTGTCTCTCTCTCTATCAAATGAATAAAAAACAAAAAAACGAATGTAAGATGAGGCCTCTTCCCCCATTTATGTTTCACACCAAATTTTCTTTTATGATATTTGTTTATTTAGGTAATCTCTACCCCTGATGTGGGGCTCGAACTTATGACCTTGAGGTCAAGACTCACTCGCTCCTCCAACTGAGCCAGCCAGGTGCCCCACCCATCAAATTTTCTATACACTGAAAGGCAGTCAAGGAAAATGTCAAAATACAAAAAAATTAAAAAGACAAAGACGCTTAACTGTAAGAGGAAGAATGAGTCACTGTTTTTCTCAGCAGATTTTTTAACTCATTATGAAAAATTTAAACCTCAAGAAAAATAGAATAGTAATACAAACACCTATATGTATATCCATAACCTAGAGTTAACAATTGTGAGTATATTCTCACATATGCTTCATTTTTATTTTTTGTTAACATATTTCATTTTATTATTTATGTATTAGTTTTTGTATGCATATTTTATTTTATTTTTTTAGATTTTCTTTATTTGTCAGAGAAAGAGAGCACAAGCAGGGGGAGGAGCAGGCAGAGGGAGAAGCAGGCTTCCTGCTGGGCAAGAATTCCCTTGTGGAACTCTATCCCAAAACCCTGGGATCATGACCTGAGCTGAAGGCAGACACTTAACCCACTGAGCCACTCAGGCGCCCACTAACATATTTTACAGATGTCATGGAAAGCTCTAAAAATAAGAATATTTTTCTTCATAACTACAATACCATCATCCCTGCCAAGATTAACAATAATTCCTTCATGTTACTTAATTCCTAGTCTATATTCAAAATTTTGTATTTGATCCCAAATATCCTTTTCATTGATTCATTCAAAGGAGGATCAGGTCAAGAACCACAGATGGCACTTTTGTGTATTTTAAGTCTCTTTTCATCTAGAACCGTCTTCTTCCTTGCTCTGGGTTATAACTTTTTTCCTCTTGTGACCAGCAAATGTATTGGGGGGGGGGGGCGGGGAAGAGAGATGATGAATAAGGAGTTTGAATAATGCCGAGTCTTTTATATTACATGGGGTCACTATAAAAAGTATTTAATTTAAAAACCAGGGATTTTTTTTTTTTCTCTGAGACAAAGTGAATATACCATCTTGAGTCCTGTTTACCATCTCCTCGAACCTCAGTGTTCTCCTCTGTACAATGGGGATGTTAACCCTTGTCTGTCTATTCCGCAGGTGTGTTACGAGGATCGAACAAGACAGCGTTTGGGAAAGCATTCTGTTCACTAATCTGCACTTGTAAGTCCACATGGCTTTATTATTTTCGCCAGCAGACTGAGCTAGCAGGAGATGTTAAATCTAAATGCAGTTCAAGGCAGAAGGAAACAAAGGAAGAACAGTTCTGTTGTGACCCATTAATTCTCTGTTCCCTTTGCTCCTCAAAGTCCAAACCTCCAGCCTGAATCCACGGTAATAACCTTTTAAACCAAAGGTTGAACTCTGGGCGGTGGGTTCCCACTCCCCCCCACCCCCCGCACTCCCCCTCAGGCCCCCCAGCCCCGCCAGCCGCTGCCCGGCCAGGAAGCGAGGGGCGGCGGGCGGAGCGCGGCTCCTGGCCGCAGGGCGCCGCCGGCACAAACAGCCCGGCCCGCGGCTCTCGCACCCACGCCCTTTCCGCCCTCCGTGCGTCAGCGCCCGGGTTTCGGCTCCGCGCCGCTGACTGTTATTTCCTGCGGCAACCCAAGTGCAGACGACGGACGGACGGATGGGCCGTGCTGGCACACGGGTGACACCTAGGGCCCGGCTCCGGGAAACGCCTTCGCTTGGCGACCGGGCCTTGACCCGCCAGGTGCTGTGCGGGTCTGACAGCCCCTGTCCGAGGGGCGCTCTCGGAGCGAGGCACACGCTGCGCCTGGGGCCGCCCCTCGTGCGGGCATCTACTGCTTCTCCGAAACTGAGCGCTTCTGTCTGTCGGGTCGAAGCCCTTTCGTGGCTCACACTAGACAGAGATTATGGGCCCGTGGGCTCTCTGTGCCAGAAGGAACGTCAAGGTCATGGACTCCAGCACACAACCACTAAGAGCGAGATGTTTTGCTTACATGCAGTTAGTGAAATGGTTAAGAGCAGGGCTTTGGGGTTGAAATTTCTGGCACCTGCTCGTGGTTATCATCCCCCACAAACCCCTTAGCTGCTCCTTAGTTCCCTCATCTGTAAAATGAGGCGACCAGCAGTATCTACCTCATAGGGCTGGGAGGATCAGCAGAACTCATGAATATCTGTAAATCCCACACAGCAGTTCCTGGCACGTAGGAAGCATTATGTAAGTGTTGCTATTTGCACGTAAATGTGTAGCCTCTGCATAAACACCTCCAGAGATGGAGACCTCCCTAGCTCACCAAGCGAACCATTTAATCTTTGGTCCCTCTCAGCTGTCCTAGGCAGCCTTTATACTGGACAGACTGAGGGGAGTGCCAACATATACTGGGCCCTGTGGGAGACGTTTTGCCTATAGCGTGTCCTGAATTCTTTATCTCCACTTGTGTTGACATGTGACAGAACTGTGAAGACCAGAGGATTTGGGAAGCTTGTCTAAAGTCAAACAATGATTACACGTTCCGGTCAGATTTTGAACTTCGTCCTCTCCGGCTCCAGTGTCTTCAAAAATTGGAAGAGAACTCCATTTTTCCATTAAGACTTTGGTTTCTCACAGTGCTTGGCACATCATAAATCTTCAAATGGTAGGAATTATTATTAACTTATATTAATACTTTATATGTTGCCAATGCCCTTTTGAACCATCCCTTCCTTTTTTTTTTTTTTTTGCCAAGGCACACTGCTTAGAGCTTTTTTCCTTTATTTTCCTTTTTTTTTTCCTTTGATTTTACTTGTATAAAATATCAGTAGAGTGCTCTTGCCTCTGGACACCTGCGTCCCAGAAAAACAATGAGAAGCATCTAATGAGGGTCCCCTTTAAAGTTACTTTCACCTGTAGTACAGAAACTTTTATTTTTTTATTATTTTTTAAAAAGATTTATTTATTTGACAGAGAGACACAGAGAGAGAGGGAACACAAGCAGGGGGAGTGGAAGAGGGAGAAGCAGGCCCCCCACCGAGCAGGGAGCCTGATGTGGGGCTCTATTCCAGGATGCTGGGATCATGACCTGAGCCGAAGGCAGACGCTTAACGACTGAGCCACCCAGGCGCCCAGTACAGAAACTCCTAGAGCCAGAATTCAGTCCTTTAGTAGTTCTGAGAAGAACTTCTCTTACTGCGTATTCTCTAGATCACTTTTCTTCCTGAAGACTCAGCTAGCATAGTTGTATGTCAGTAGTATTTCTTCTAGCTCTCCATCAGGTGCTTAACTGTAGCCTCTTACACAGGCCAGGATGGAGTGCTCCTGAGGCCATCTGTGCCATTTTGGAAAGCTCTTCATTCATTCATTCGCTCGACAAATTTTTTTTTAAAAGATTTTATTTATTTATTTGATACAGAGAAAGAGAGTGAGAGAGGGAACACAAGCAGGGGGAGTGGGAGAGAGAGAAGCAGGCGTCCCACTGAGCAGGGAGCCCGGTGTGGGGCTCGATCCCCGGACCCCGGAATCATGACCTGAGCCACCCAGGTGCCCCATTCAACAAATATTTATTGAGAGCTGAGAACTGTTGCCAAGCGCTGAGCTAGGAACTGGACCTACACTGGAAAGTATAAACAGCAACTTCTTCATTAGGTTGAACCAAATTCTACATCCCTTATTTTCTACCTATTGATAGCACTTCTGCCCCCTGCCAAAAGTTCACCGTTGACCTGTCCTGGGTACACGGTATCCAAGACTGGATTCCCCATCCTCAGGGTTTCCCCTACCTTGATCCCTCCTTTTTCGCCATTATAATGTATCTTCCTTTTCAAATTTTTGTTCTCAGGCTTCATATCCTTTAGATCGTAACTACTACCATCTTTGTATTCCCTGACCATATCCCTTAATATCTGTTCCCCCACCTCAACCCCAGCAACTTGTGCAAATGCTTTTGAAGCCTCTGTTTACATCGCTCCACCATTGTTGCATTGGCCAAAGCGAGTCACACGGCCAAGTCCAGAGCTAATGTGGGAGGGGACCTCACAAGAGCATGAATACTGGGAGCGTGGGTCATTGAGGCCATCAGTGTCTTCTGTCCCACTCATCATAGTTCTGTTTATGTCCTTTAGAGAGTTAATCAGAATCTGTTTTAGCATTTGCTTACTGGTTTACTTGTCAGTTTCCTTCGATGAGAGAGAGGAACTCCAACAGGATTGCGTTAGCTATGCTGTCTTACCACCAAAATCTGTCAGTGTTGGCACAGTGGCCAACAATAAATATTTGTTGGATAAATAACTGAGCTCTGAGTTTCCTAAGCTGTATTCAGCTCATCCACACAAGAAAACCTGTGTTGATATGATGATGGAAAGGGCTGAAATTCCTTCCTCCGTTTTTAAGCACCTTGTACATTATTTATTTATTTATTTATTTTTAGACTAATCTCTACACCCAACATGGGGCTTGAACTCATGACCCTGAGATCAAGAACCGCATGCTCTACCAACTGAGCCAGCCACCCCCCTACCTAGTAGTGCATTTTAACAGTAGTTTTCTGAAAACAATGCCTCCGTTTAAAGTTGCAGTATGTTCTTACATCCAAATGGAGCATAAAATCAGATTTTTCTATTTTTGTCATTTTTCCATTGTACTCTTAGAAACTTGGGAAATATTTGATGACTTTTGTTTATAATATTTCAAGATGTAATCTTTTCTCTGTGGCAACATAAAATTTACCATTTTAGCCATTTTTAAGTGTAAGTTTCAGTGGTATTAAATATATTCATATTGTACAATCACCACCACCACCAATCATCTTTGCAACCTTTTCATTTCCCCAAACCGAAACTCCATATCTATCAAACAGTAACAGTGCCCCTCTCCTCTAGCCCCTGGCAACCACCATTCTACTCTCTGTCTTTATGAATTTGGTTACTCTAGGTGCCTCATATAAGTGGAATCATATGGTATTTTTCCTTTATCTCAAGTAATCTTGATTATCTTTCAAAATAGTTTCATGTTCCTTTTGTTTTAAAGATTTTATTTATTTATTTATTTGATAGAGACATAGCGAGAGAGGGAACACAAGCAGGGGGAGTGGGAGAGGGAGAAGCAGGCCTCCTGCCGAGCAGGGAGCCCCATGCAGGGCTTGATGTGGGGCTCGATCCCAGGACCCTGGGATCAGGACCTGAGCAGAAGGCAGACACCCAACCACTGAGCCACCCAGGTGCCCCTCATGGTCATTTCTGTAGAGAGGAACGTGGACATATCACAAAAGAGATTTGTGGAATTGAGGTAGACTGAGAGGAACTTCTTGACAAGTTGTTCACTGTGGATTTTCAAATCATTGGTGACTTCAAGTTTCCTGAAGAGCTGTTTTGTCATCCAGATGGTCCTGAGACTGTAGGGATCTATTATTTTTTTCTTGGATGTTAGCTTTTAATTGTAACCACAGAAAATTTAGAGAGCTTTTTTTTTTTTTTAAGTAGGCTCCATGCTGGGCATGGAGTCCAGTCTGGGATCTGAACTCGTGACCTTGAGATCAAGACTTAAGCTGAGAGGGGTGCCTGAGTGGCTCAGTGGGTTAAAGCCTCTGCCTTCGGCTCAGGTCATGATCTCAGTGTACTGGGATCGAGCCCCGCATGGGGCTCTCTGCTCGGCAGGGAGCCTGCTTCCCCCTCTCTCTGCCTGCCTCTCTGCCTACTTGTGATCCCTCTCTCTCTGTCAAATAAATAAATAAAATCTTTGAAAAAAAAAAAAAAAGAGCTGAGATCCAGAGCTGGACACTTAACTGTCTGAGTCACTGAGGTGCCCCTGTAGAGAGCTTTTATACATATACTTAGGGGAATTTGGCAGCTATGAATTTATGCAGGTACGGTGCTGCTAATCTTGCTTCTCCTTTCTAATTCTGCTTCTTGGACGAGTACACAGGATTCTTAATCTTTCAGGGTACAGTGGGCTTATGATTCTCTACTGGTAGCCTGGAAAGGAGGTACAGGAAGGAAGGGATAAAACCCAGGAGATAATGCATGATTTCAGGATATTGGTATTATTTATTTATTTTATTAAAAAATTTTAAAAAATTGTTTTTAGTAGGAGCTGTGCCCAACATGGGGCTCTAACTTACAACCCCTAGATCAAGAGTCACATGCTCTACCCACTGAGCGAGCCAGGTGCCCCAGGATGTTGGTATTATTTTAAATTATGTACTTTATGCATCATCAGCTTTCTCAATTATTATGCTAATTCACTATTTAAAATCTTTTGGTACACATGCATTTGTGAATAACAAGAAGGTGGTACATTTCTCATGTGTATTTCTTCAGATTACATATATCATCTCATACTCATATAGCAAACCTATAAGACAATGGTGGCAATACTGCATATAGCTTAGACATAGTAAAAGAAAATCTTTTTTTAAAAAGATATTTTATTTATTTATTTGACAGAGAACTCAAGCAGGGGGAGTGGCAGGCAGAGGGAGAGGGAGAAGCAGGCTCCCGGAAGAGCAGGGGGAGCCCCATGTGGGACTCGATCCCAGGATGCCCGGAGCACAACCCCAGCTGGAGGCAGTCGCCCAACCAACTAAGCCACCCAGGCACCCCGGTAAAAGAAAATCTTAATACAAAATACGTTACGGTAGCAACTTTCTTCTAGCTGAGTGACCTCAGGCAACTTATATCCCTTCTCAGGGACAGTGTCTTCAATTGCGAAGACATACTAGATATCGGTTCTGGGCACCAACGGCAAAGCAAAACCACTTATACAGAGATGATGTGTAACTTAAAATGATTTTGTGCCAATTTTGAATATATTGCCTAGGAATCAGGATGCAATATGTCTTTTTTCAGAGTAGAAGGCTGTGTTTTCAAATAAGAAAAAAAAAAAGAGGTGTCATTCCTACTTACCCAATAGATTTTGGAGGCTGATAATTAAATACATAAATGTTTTTCCTCTCTCTGAAAAGACTGTGTCAGAGTTTTAGCTATATCAGAATTGCTTACATCATACTTTAAAGCAAGGATCCAGAGAGTTTAACTGGCAACATGCATTCTTCACGACAAGCTGATGAAGTGTGAGAATGAGGTTAGTTGGATGCAAGGACCTAAAGCAAGAAAAGATAGTTTTGTAGACACTCAGCTGTACCCCAGTGGAGAAAGGTCACACTAACATTCCGTAATGTTATTGCATTCGGTCAATGGGGGAAAATTCTTCTAAGACTTTTAATTAAGGGGCGGATGGCAAACGGCATATCAACACCTTCCTGGAGAAGCATTAGTCACCTGGAGAATCATTTCCACACCCAGACACTAAATGTAGCTGGGAACAAGTATGAACAGAAAAATGAGATTTGAAAACAATCTGTTCAGACCCTCATAAAAAGAAGCACTGTAGGGATTAATTTCCAATAGCCTAGGGGGGGAGAAATAGAGAGGGGAAGAGGGTTACATTTGATCCAGTTCTCAGGAGGTAAAGGGACAGTAGTGAGTGGGGTAAGGGATGGGCCAGCCAGGGTACGGATTGGGAGAACTGGCATTTCAGAGAGATGGGGAAAGGGTCATGCGCATATAGAGCCAGAGAGGTTGAAAGAATAAAGCATGGTTGGAGTGTGGCTCTTGTTTCTCATCATTAAAAAGAAAGGTCCAGCTTCGTTTAGGTCATGTTCCTTGTATGTTTCTCATGGCCTTCACCTCCAGCCTGGATCTTAGAGCACTCAGTTTCCAATCCCCACCAAAAAAGTCGTTGTGAGTGTAACCTCATATAGGATTCTAATTTATCTACCTATTTATTTATTTAATTTAAAAAAAGATTTTATTTATTTATTTATTTGAGAGAGAGAGAGAGAGAAAGCATGAGTAGGGAGAGGTCAGAAGGAGAAGCAGACTCCCCACTGAGCGGGGAGCCTGATGCAGGACTTGATCCCCGGATTCCAGGATCATGACCTGAGCCGAAGGCAGGTGCTTAACCAACTGAGCCACACAGGCACCCTAGGATTCTAATTTAGCCAGTCATGGAAGGCTAAAGAAGAGTGGGCCAGAGGCCCTGACAACACAGTGTACTGAGCACTTATGAAGTGTGTGGCTAAGCCCCTTACATCGTTATCAGAGTTAACCCTCATAACAACTGCATGGACTAGGTACTATCATTCATTCCTTCATTCATCCACTCAAAGTATGCTCTATGCCAAATGTGGGGCTCTTACAACCCTGAGATGAAGAGTCACATGCTCTATTCACTGAGCCCGCCAGGAGCCCCTATTCCCATTTTTAAAAAAAGGTTTTATTTGAGAGAGAGAGCCAGAGTGCGAGTGTGGGGAGTAGCAGAGGGGGAAGTGGAAGGAGAAGCAGACTCCCCATTGATCAGGGAGCCTGATGCAGGATTCGATCCCAGGACCCTGAGATCATGACCTGAGCTGAAGGCAGACACTTCACCTGCTGAGCCAGCCAGGTGCCCTGCCCCTATTTCCATTTTTAAATGATGACACAGGCACAGACAGGCTGGGCATCTTGTCTGAAGTTGTCCTGCAGGGAGCTATGGACTGTGGTTCTAACCCAGACCATGTGACTGAGAGACCTCCACTCTTAGCCACTGTGCTATCCTGCCTCAAGACTGTGACCACTACCAGCACTGGGACAACAAACAAAAGGCATCCTATGCTCATATGGGGCTTTCCCTCTTCACGTGGAAAGGACAGAACAACAGCGAGGGAGTAGGTGACTGCCGACTGGTACTGGACTACCAGATCTGTCTTCAAGGGAGGACGTGCTGCCCAGCTCCCAGGGTTATCCAGAGCCAGCCCTCTCCAGGACGGCCTGGGTCTGCCTGGGCTGCTGAGCTGCCTTGCCCCAGGTCATGCCACTTCCCAGGATGCACCACATCCAATGACTAATTCAGGAGGCTGTGTAAAGGTCCGGCGTCTAGGGGCCATAATTCAGAAGGGCCATGCTGGTCCAGTGCCTCCCAGGGAGCTTGGCTGAGTCTGTGACTGGGTTCACATGGCAGCTCAACTTTTCCCTCTGTCCTGTCCTGCTTCCTGTTCCTCCCTCCAAAGATGTTGACCTCATGGACATTTTTTTTTTTAAGATTTTATTTATTTATTTATTTATTTGACAGAGAGGGAGAGATCACAAGCAGGCAGAGAGGCAGGCAGAGAGGCAGGCAGAGAGAGAGGGGGAAGCAGGCTCCCCGCCGAGTAGAGAGCCCGGGGCTCGATCTCAGGACCCTGAGATCATGACCTGAGCCGAAGGCAGAGGCTTTAACCCACTGAGCCACCCAGGTGCCCCTCTCATGGACATTTTTTAATGAACATCTTGCCACTCGGTCTCAGCCTGCTTCCCTGAGAACCCGACCTGGGACAACATCAAGTCCATTGACCAGAGAAGTCTGTGGCTTCTCACTTTGTGTCCAGTGTAACTTCTGTACACATTACAGATCTGCCTCAGCTTATGATGGGGTTACATCTGGATAAACCCATGATAAACTGAGAATATCTTAAGTCAAAAATGCATTTAGTACACCTAAACGGCCGAACATCATCGCTTAGCCCAGCCCAGTTTAAACGTGCTCACAACACCCACGTTACCCTACAGTGGGGCCGAATCCTCTAACACAAAGCCCATTTTATAAGAAAGTGTTGAATATCTCATGTAATGTATTGAATACTGTGCTGGAAGTGAAAAACAGAACGGTTATCTGGGTGCAGAATGGTTGTGAGTGGATCGGTCGTTGACCCTCGTGATCGCAGGGCTGACTGGCATCATGAAAGAGGCTGGCTGGACCAGGAAAAGATCCAGATTAGAGATCTGAATGCATTTCAGATTTGCATTCGAAATGCATTTCTACTGAATGCATTTCACATTTGCACCGTTGTAAAGTTGAACAATTAAGTCAAAGCATTGGAAGTTGGGGACCGTCTGTAGTTTCAAAACCATCTGCCTTATTTTAAGAACCTTTGATATTTTTACGTTTCCTGATAAGTTCCCAAGAACATAAGTTTATAAAATTCTCAAAGGTCAGCCACGCAAGGATTCAATGCCCCCTTTTGTGTTGATAGGCTTTATTTTTTATTTAAAAAACATTTTTTTTAAATTTTTTTAGAGATTTTATTTATTTATTTGAGAGAGAGAGAAAGGATGAGAAGTGGAAGGTCAGAGGGAGAAGCAGACCCCCTGCTGAGCAGGGAGCCTGATGCGGGACTTGATCCCAGGACTCCAGGATCATGACCTGAGCCGAAGGCAGTTGCTTAACCAACTGAGCCACCCAGGCACCCTTATTTAAAAATTTTTTGAAAAGATTTTATTTTTAAGTAATCCCTACACCCAACATGGGGCTTGAATTTACAACCCTGAGATTAAGGGTCACATACTCTATTGACTCAGCCAGCCAGGCGTCCCGCAACAGGCTTTATGTACAGCAGTTTTAAGTTCACAACAATATTGAGCAGAAGGTACGGAGTCTCCTATTACCCCCTGCCCACCCCGCCCTCCAGGCACAGCGTCCCTAGATATCCATGTCCACTTCCTTTGATTTTGGCAATAGGTATAGGTTATGGAAGTAAGACCTCTTTAAAACCCAAACTTTCATTAAAATAGTCTACGTGATTTTTTAATTGTCACTTTTAATGGTTGCCAGACTTGATTCCAATAGGCTCTTGCTATGCAGCGGGCTCCCTAGACTTTCTGAGTCCCAGCGTCCTCATGCCTATGATTGGAATAACAATTTTGGGGAGGATTAAATTAGATAACATATTCAAACTCCAAGCAAAGTGCCTGGGACTTAATAAAGATTCAGAAAATGGGCATTTTTTTTTTAAAGATTTTATTTATTTATTTGACAGAGAGAGAGAGAGATCACAAGTAGGCAGAGAGGCAGGCAGAGAGAGGGGGGAAGCAGGCTCCTCGCTGAGCAGAGAGCCCAATGCGGGGCTCGATCCCAGGACCCTGGGATCATGACCTGAGCTGAAAGCAGAGGCCCCAACCCACTGAGCCACCCAGGTGCCCCCATTTTTTTTTTTTTTTTTTTTGAAGATTTTATTTATCTGTCAGAGAGAGAGCACAAGCAGGGGGAGCAGCCAGCAGAGGGAGAAGCAGGCTCCCCTCTGAGCAAGGAACCCGACTGGATCCCAGGGCCCCGGGATCATGACCTGAGCTAAAGGCAGATGCTTAACTGTGCCACTCAGGCATCCCGAAAATGGGCATTTTATTTTATTTTATTTTATTTATTTTAATATATTTGTAAAGATTTTATTTATTTATTTGACACACACACACACACACACACAGACAGCGAGAGAGGGAACACAAGCAGGGGGAGTGGGAGAGGAAGAAGTAGGCTTCCCACGGAGCTAGGAGCCCGATGTGGGGCTCGATCCCAGGACCCTGGGATCATGACCTGAGCTGAAGGCAGCCGCTTAACGACTGAGCCACCCAGACAACCCGAAAATGGGCATTTTTAACGTAAAGTTGGCACCGCACAGGCCATAGGATGTGTGTGTTTTCCATGGCTCCTGTAACACATTACCACAAACTTGGTGGCTTAAAACAGCAGAAATGTATTCTTCCATGCTCTTGGAGTCTGGAAGTCTGAACTCTCCAAGTGGGCAGGACTCCCTCACTCTGGAGGCTCTAGGGGCCAATCTTTCCTCACCTCTCCCAGCTTCTGGGGGCTGCTGACACTCCTTTACTGGGGCTTCATCTGCTGGCATGCTCCCTTCGTGTTCAGTCTGCCTCCCTTTTCTAAGGATACATATGATTGCACTCAAGTCCCACCCTGATAACCCAGGATAATCTCCTCAACTCCAGATCTCTAACGTAATCCCATCTGCAAAGACCCTGTTTCCATATAAAGGAACACTTCCAGGTTCTAGTGATTAGGATCTGAAATCTTTGCTTACCACAATTTACCACACAGGGTGGCACGTTTCCTATCCTGTCTTTATAAGGCATGATCCTAAACATTTCACCTTTGATCACTAAAATAGTCCTTTGTCCCTTCTAGTTTCTCATTCAAAACCATCTGCCTTTTTTTTTTTTTTTTGAAGATTTTATTTATTTATTTGAGAGAGTGAAGGAGCAGGTAGGAGGGGCAGAGGGAGAGGGAGGAGCAGACTCCCCACTGAGCTGGGAGCCCCCTGTGGGACTGGATCCCAGGACCCTGAGATCACGACCCCAGCTGAAGGCAGATGCTTCACCAA
>CM052892.1:69071934-69158546 GCA_028534135.1 Potos flavus
GTGAGTCAGTAGGTCGTGTGAACTTTGGGAATCTGAATTTTTCAAAGTTCCCCAGGGGAATGTTATCATCAGCCAAGATTTGGCAACTTTTTGATTTCTACAAACTCCTGCGCCAAACTCGTGGAAATAGGGAAATCCCTTTCCCGCCTGCTGGGTGTGTCATGGTTACATGATTAAGGTTTTATTAAACGGGTGTGGGGGGGGGCGGAGGGAGGAAGAGCAGCCGTGAAAAATGAACACTCCTGTCTGTACAGTATTCACTGAAAGAGTTCCCTTTCGGGACAACTTCCAATTCCGAATTAAACGGAGGATGACGATTGCCTGGATTTGGCAGTCCTGCTGCTGTCACTAGCCGGGGACCTCGTGGGTCTGACTGATCCAGCCCCGGCCGCGCCCTCGGCGGGAGCCAAGGCTTTACCTCGGTGAGAGCCGCTCCAGCAAGGCGCGGGGTGGGGGCGGCTGGGCTGCTCCAGCCCGGGTGCGGGAGTCCGTAGAGAGGTCCAGAGGCATTGGGGTGGGCGGGCTCGCTCAGCGCCACTCCTGCAAGCGGCAGCCACTCCAGAGTGACGCGGGCAGGGGGCGTGGGGAAGCGTAGTTCTATTTATTCTGGCTGGGGAGCCGGGTGCCGGGGCGCTCTGCGCTGCCGGAGGAGCTGTCGCGAGTCGGAGAGCGGGCTGGTTCTTCGGAAAGGGCTAAGAACCCAGCGCCCGCGGCTGGCCAGGTGGGGGCGGCCGTGGTGCGCTGGCCCGACGCACAGAACATTTTCGGGAATTACGGAAGTCCCTTTGGGGATGGTCTGGCTCAGGCAGGAGCGATTAAGTCGCAGTGTCCAGCTCAGCCATGGGGTCGTTGGGGCGCAGTCGGGCTCACCGGGAGTCGGGAGGCGGTAGGGGTGCAGTGTCCAGCCTAGCCGTGGAGTGATGGGGGCGCAGTGTCAGGCTCAGCCAGGACAGGATGCGGGGGAGCAGGCTCCACTGAGGGTGATCGGGGCTCATTGTCAGGTTCAGCCGGGGGTGATGGGGGCTCATTGTCAGGCTCGGCCTCGCGGTGCTGGGGGCCCCGGCTCAGGTTCAGACTGGCGCGGTGGGAGTTTGCAGCCGCAGCCGGGGGCGCGGTCCCCGGGGGCCGCAGCGGGAGGCGCTGAGTGCCAGGGTCCGGAGCTCCCGCGGAGCGCGGCGGCGGGAGGAGCCCAGCGCGGCCACCGCCTCCTCCGGCCGCAGGCTCCTCCTCTACCCCCGCCTCCTCCGTCTCGCCCGCCCGCCCGCCCGCCCGCCCAATCGGCAGCCCTCGGCCCAGCAGAGCCGGGCAGCTTGTCTGGCCGGCGGAGGCTGAGCGCGACCCTCGCGAGCCGCGGCGCCCGCCGACCAGGGACAAGCGCGACTCCCGGGACCCCGCTCTGCCCCGCGCTGCCGCCTCCTCCCATCGTCGCGGGGACGCTGGGGCGCGCGCCGCCGGGGCCGAGGCTCTCTTCCTCCCGAAGGGGAAGGCGCGGAGAAAGCCGAGCGGCTGCTCCGGGAGCGAGCGAGCCGAGGCCCCTGCCCCCGAGGCTCGGGGCTGGAGGAGGAGGAGGCGGAGGGAAGTGCGCGTCATTCCCGGGAGGAGAGCGTTGCACCTCCAGGCAGAGGCTGCGGCTGCCAGTTGCATAAAAGCAGCAGCGGCGGCGGCGGCGGGCGCGGGGCTCCTGGGGCTCTCTGGCCATGGAGAGAAGATCCGGACACGGGGACGCTAGGAGCTCCGCTCCGTCTCTTTGGACCGCGGTGTAGGCACCTGAAGTAGCCGACGCTAAGTGGGGGAGGGGAAGGTAAGCCGCGGAGGGGTTCCCCCCGCCCCGCCTCCCCCAGCCGCCCGCAGGGGCCACTGCGAGGTCGCCGCCCACGGCCCCGAGCTCCGTCCCGGCTCCCGGCTCCGGGCGGCCTGGCATTTAGGCATTTCTGCTGAAATGGAAAACATCCTCTCGCCCTCCTCCCCGAAGCCCCCTCCCGCCCTGCCCCCGCGCTCCGCGGTTCTCGGTCTCTCTCCTCGCTGGGTCCGGAGTAACCGGACTCCCCCGGAGTAAATCCTCTCCGTAAGAAAGGGTCTGGGGAACCGCGTCTTGATTTCTTTCTCTCCGTCTCTCTTTTTATTATGTTTACGGGGAAGGAAACAATGGACCTTTGAAAGTCGGTGTGAACAGCCTCAAACTTTGCGGAGAGGGTTGGGGTGGGGGGATAAACCCCACAGGAAGCCGACCACAGTGAAAGGTTGGTGGAATGTGCATTGCACCCTCTCGGCTTCGGTGCGCGCGCGGACGCGTTTGGGGGTGACCTTTGTCTCTTTACTGTTCCCCTGGTTTGGTGAACCAACCCCTCAGCCCTTACCCCGCTTTGTGTTAGTAAAAGTAAGGGGGGGGGCTTTGACATCGCTCGCGGCTTTCTTTACAGCTGGGGGTAGTCTTAGCACTGGACCCCACTCCCAGCTTTACTCTGCAGAGTTTAGAGGTGTTGGCAAAGGAGAGGGTCCTGCTCTGTGAGGATCCCAGAGTTTAGTAGTTAATGCCAGTTGCTACATCCTTTGCAATCAAACCAAGGTCCCAGTGTCCCTGGATGTTCTCTGCTGAGGGTTGTCACCAGACCTCGCTGTAGAGCGGAAACCACTCACTTAAATTCTCTGCCTAAGGTTAGGAAAACAGACTTTGATACACGTCTCCTTTCATCAACAGGGGTTAAGGATGGAGTGCTTAATAAATTTAAGAACTTTCATTCCCCACGGGATCCCCTCACTGGCTTGTGTCCACTCTCCTGGTTTCAGGGGGAGGATGTGATGCGTTGTTGCATAATTGCATATGTTGAGGGTGTGCAGATGGTGTTTTCCGGAGCCCTTACCGGGTCAAAATGAAAATTTAGAGGCAGTGGGATGGAGGGAGATTTCACCTGAGCTGAGGGAGGCCTCAGCCCTCCCGGCAGCCAGACATAACCTGTTGGAAGAGGCTCTGTGTTAGAAATGCATTAAAAAAAAAATAGATAAATAAAAAAAAATTAAAAAAAAAAGAAATGCATTTCAAGTGTTTGGCCCTAGGGTTCTTTGGTGGGCAAAAAGGAGCTATTAATCTTTGACCCTTGAAAGAAGCTTGCTATTTTCAAAATTGGTCTGGTCATCACACTTTGGTTATGTGCCTTTGATTAGCATAGAATGCTTTAAGGGCTCTTCTGGGTTTGCATTTCTGGGCAAAGCAGAACAAACTGCAGTAGGCACTTGTGCTTAGTGGACACTGGGTATAGAACCTTCTGGTGTTGTGTCCTTTACCTTAAAGTTACTCCCCTCACTTTCTGCGTACCTGCACTCCAGGGTCTGCGTGTATGGGGGCTGAACTGGAAGTTTGCTTCTGGCTTTCAATTCATTCCACCTGATGCTGTTTGATTGGGTGAATGTGTGTTTAAGCTCAGAACATTAAGGTTAGAAGTGAATTTTGAGTCCTGACCTACCTGTTCGGCTTTAACAGCCTGCGGACAAAGCCGAGGCGTGTGTGGACAGGGAGGTCAGATCAGTACATTCTTCCCCTGTGCTTGTTCAGATATTCTTGGTCCCAGCGAATTTGTTTTGAGTCCAAGCTCCTTTGCTGATCTAACCTAAAACCTGCAGATTTTCCGAAGTCTCAGATTTCACAAAAGGAAACCTGAGTGGGACAACACCTCCTTCGTGTTCTGATGAACCAAATCTAGCCTGTTCCCAAGCTACCTCGGGAATGGCGGGAAGACAGACTAGAAAGTAAAGTAGTGGTGGGCCGTGTCCGGAGTTGAAAGGCTGCTTCTTACCAGCTCTGCGCCTCTGGGCCCGGTCTGAATTTGAGAATGATACGATGAGCCACAGTGCAGAAAGAGAACATTGAAATGATTATTATTAAGTACAGTTTTAGACTCCCATGGGATACTGGAAGTAAAGGTGTGCTTTGTAAAGTACTATAAAATACGAGTCTTGCATCATCCACCCACCCACCCACTCACCATGCATTCAACTCACAGTTTTTGCTCACCTATTGTGTGTCAGGCACTTGGGAAGCAATCTGAATGCCCGCCGTGTTCTTGTCTGTAGGGAGAGGGAGTTGGATGAAGTGGGTCAAGCTTGGAAGTCACAGGGAGCCAAGATCATCCATGTGATGGCTTCTGTATGTAATGAAAGAGGAGATGGTCTCTGCTGTTGAAAGGAATGAGGCTAGGCTGGGAGAAAAGGAAATGAACAATTAGAGAAGGCCCAGTAAGTGTGTATGAGTGTTTGGAGCATTGTGCATAGAATACTTTTAAGAATCCAGAGGAGGACCAGATTTGGGGGGGGGGGGGGGAGCGAGGAAGCAATGTAGTGAGAAATAAAGTTTCGAAATCACACAAAAATAGTAGGAACTGAGCACTGGTGTCAGTGGTACCATTTTTGAAACAAAGATTGGAGTGTTTGAAGTCAGAATTGAGTTTAAAATGAGGCTCTGACATTTGCTGCTGGCCAAATCCCCCACTTCTTCACGTGTTGTTTGTTCATCTGTAAAATTCGTTTAAGAATACTTTATGGAGGGTGCCTCAGTGGCTCAGTGGATTAAGCTTCTGCCTTTGGCTCAGATCATGATCTCAGGGTCCTGGGATTGAGCCCCACATCGGGCTCTCTGCTTTGCGGGGAGCCTGCTTCCCCCTCTCTCTCTGCTGCCTCTCTGCCTACTTGTGATCTCTCTCTTTATCAAATAAGTGGATAAAATCTTTAAAAAAAAAAAAGAATACTTTATGGAATTCTTTGAGGATTAACTTTGATTTAATTTGCTGTGTATATAATAAAGTACCATATGAGCTAGTGCTGTTTGGTACAAAATATGTTCTTTTTTGAGCTTTTTAGCTCCAAATCATAACTGAGTCTGACTCGTCTCAGTGACGGATTTCTGTTTTGTTGATGCTTTCTGGAGTGTTCTGAATCTCAGCTTGAGTGCAGTTTTTCAGATGGTTATGGTGGTTATTGTCATAGAGCATTCCTCAGCGTGTCCAGGCATCTTCCCATCCCAGCCACAGGAAATCTTTTCATTGCGTTTGGGTCGTGAGCACTAATTACAAGGATCGGCTGGCTTGTACAGTGCCTCAATTGAGAGGGGCTTGTCTTGGTCTGTCCGGTAACTGCCACGTGTTTTCCCCGTCTCCCAAGCCAAGCTAGCACTTCAGCTTTCCTCTCCCCTAACAAGATGAACGTGGAAAGGGAAAAGGAAGGAAAAGCCACGCATCTCCATTTTTGAGACCCTGACAATGACCCTGACTAGTTTTCTCCATTTGCAAAGAGGTGGAATTTTCAACGATGCTGTTAAAGAAAAGTCTGTTCCCCCAGTAAGAACAGTTGCTGCCTGGGTGAAACTTGAATCTAGAAGCACTATTTGTTTTAATCTAGTTGCCTTATTCTCCACGTGAAATGGACTTAAGCTCATCTCACATTTTAATAAGTTGCCTTTGATAGAAATCTATACTCACATATTTAAAACTATCACGTTCAATGTGATTTGGGGAGGCGAGGGGCAGTACGAATGTAAATCAGTTTTCAGGACATGTTGAATCTTAGCATGTAGTTTGAAAGGGCTTTAAACATAATATTAAAATGAGGAGGTTGAGACCCAGAGAGGCTAACTAATTAGGTAAGGTCATATAGTAAATTAATGGCTGAGCAGGGACAAGAACTCCTTTGTCCTTATTTCCAGTCAGCATTTTTTTCCCCCTCTAATATACTCTTAAATTTGTTTCTGTTTGGTTTTTTTTGTGTGTGTGTTGTTTTTTTAATTATTATTATTATTTTTTAAGATTTTATTTATTTATTTGACAGGGAGAGAGAGAGATCACAAGTAGGCAGAGGCAGGCAGAGAGAGAGAGGGGGAAGCAGGCTCCCCGCCAAGCAGAGAGCCCGCCCGATGCGGGACTTGATCCCAGGACCTTGAGATCATGACCTGAGCTGAAGGCAGAGGCTTTAACCCACTGAGGCACCCAGGCGTCCCTCTGTTTGGTTTTGTTAGCAATTTAGTTATTTTAATGTTTTAATGGGGAAATAATTTGCATTTGGGCTTAGAAACCCCTTGCACTCAAGTTTAAAGCATACACTCTACCTTTTTTGTTTGGTAGGATTTATACATGACAAGATGTATACAGTGGGGTGATGCTTCTTGTAAGAAATTTCTGGCAAATAGGGAACTAAGTGCAAAAATAATGTTGGCTTTACTTGCATTTTTCATAAATAGTACACGAATGTAAAATATTATAGAAGTGCACATTTTTTTAAAAAGCAAGTTCCTGGAAACATTATTCAGATTTGTGTTGTGAATCACAGGATAAAAGTGTATTAGAAATGTGTTGGCATGGTCTTTTATTTTCCCTGTACTTGCTTTGGGAAGCCATTAATGTTCGTTGTCAGGAACTATGTTCAGCAAATATTTTATTGCATTCCTAAAATGTGCAAGGCTCTGTGCTAGTTGTTGTGAGCAGTACCAAGATGAATGAAGCATAGGGTCTTTATTAAAAAATGCCTCTTTTAAAAAAATGGCACAGACCGAGATGCTGTGTATGACTTAAAACACAAAATTGCTATCTTCCATCAAATCGGTCCTTTGATCGATTAGGCAAATCTGCCTTGAAATTGTTATTATTAGTCTAACCTTGCGGCCAGAGTTATAACGTGACATTTATTTTCATTATGTGGTCACAAGTGCTCAACCTTTGATATTTATGTTATCGGGGTTCCATCTTAGTTGGGACAATAAGTAAAAAATTGACAGCATTTGGGGACTTTATATTTTGAAAAGTTTGCCTCAGAGAACCTGTAGCAGTCTTAGCTTTAATATAGTTTTAAAAATGATGTTAACACTGCATAGGAGTGTGATTGGAACATTGTTGCCTGAAAGGATTGCAATTTCAGAGGATCTTCGTTGAGCCACTGAATTGTCCTCATTGACTCTGAGTTTGATATAAGTATCTTAAAACATACGCGTATCCACCACAAGCCAGATGTCTTGCTCATATCTAATTACGAGGTCTCTCCGAAGAATGAAATTGTTACTGATTTGGGGGCTCCTGCCTAATTATTGCCTCGTACTTGGATACTGCCCATCTCCTGTTCTTACCATGGTCCTCACGGATGGTGACTCACTTCCCTGAAGAATGGTTTTTTTCACATACAATGAGGTTGGAAAATTAATTATTAACATTTTAGGGAGTGGAAAGATTAAGTTGAGCACAAGGACAATTGCCTGATTCCTGTTTCAGAAAGGAATGAGAAAAATGAGTCATTTTTTTTTTTATCCTGGTAAAAAAAGTTTGGGTTTTTACTACGACCAATGCCACCTCTATAAAATCCACTTCATATGAGGATCTCAAAAATTCTATTTGCTTAATGCCAAAGATGTGGCTTTAATTGTGCGAGGGGTACTTGATGACAGCCCCTCACCAGCCACCCTGGGACATGCTCAGGTAGAAGCGAAGTGCTGGTAATATTGAGAAGCTAGCAGTTTGGTAGCGAGTGGGCTGGGTATGGAGATAGAGTGGAAAAGGCCAAATGGAAGATGAATCGTCTTTTCAGCACGGTTAATGACGTCCTTTGATGAATGTTAATAGCTGCTTTCCCGAGTGCTTGTGCCTGTCCTCTCCATATGGTCACGCTTCACAATGTATGGTCAGCTCATGGATTACCCTCCCCCCCCAGCCCCGCCGCCATGTTACCATGTGGTCTGAGCTTGGCGCTAACCTTCAAGTATTTCTTCTTGTTCCCTGTTTGTGCTTAAGGCCCTTGAGGTCAACACGCAGCCCCTGTTTGCCTGTCCCACTGCTGCTGGCCAGAATCTGTCCCTGCTCAGCTCTGCAAAGTCTAAGCACCGTCTAATGCTGAGTTACTGCTCATTCGTAGGTCCTCCTTGCTGACTCTCTGGCACTGTTGAGTTGGGATGAACTTCGAGACTGGAAGAGGTGTAATACGGACCCTTCCGTAGGCCTGGGTTTCAGACGCCGCAGGAGAGCAGACACTCTGACTGTTTTTATTTTGGCCAGGGATTCATCTGCAGCCTTCCAGAAAATACAAGAGACTTCTGTTGTTCCCTCCCATATGGGTCATCGTTGGACAGTATGTTGTCATGTTAGTGGCTGAGTTCCGTGGCAGGTTTTAGTTTATACATGCAAAGGAAGCTATTAGTAGTGGTCTGGTGGCATGCATTTGGGTAAGGCAGTTGGCCAGGGCTTTTAAAAATTAACTCTATTCCATTCATAGAAATCTAATAAACTCAGGCGATCACCTCTTAAGACCCACCAGCCCAGTGTCTTTGCCCCGACATGCATTGTACTTGTTTCCTTGGGTCCTCTCCTGATCCCCCCTCCGCCCCCCAGCATTAAGCTCTGAGCTCCTCGAAGGTAGAGATTTGTTTGTGCACCATTGGGTCCCCATCATCTAGCAGAGCTCTTGTCTCATAAGAGATGTCCAAGCCTAAATGCGTTCCCTTTTGTGCAAGCCTTTACTCTCGGGGGTGAACATCATATTAAAAATAGGCTATGTATTGTAGATAAAAGAAATCGTACATTTGGATTGGAGTTCTGGCCCTGCCATTAATAGAAACTTTGCCTTGATGCTGGATTGAGTGGCCCCAGATCGCTTCAATCTGGGTATCTCATTATTCATCTGGAATATTTCCTAGTTTGAAAGGCAAGCCCAAACATACACCCTCACTATCCGCTTTCTACTGTCATTGCATTTTGATGTCTCTATCTCAAGAGATCGGGGACTTCTGGTGCATCTCCGCTTCTTTATCAAACAAATCTCTGTTGCCTCTTCTTTTTTCCTTCTTTCGACATTTTAACCAACATAACTTTCTTGGCTCTTTCTTCTTGAGAAGTGTTTTCTGGCTTTGTCCGAGGCGCCCGGCAGAGAATGCAGCCCACAGGCCGCTCTGCCCTTTGCTGTAACCTTAATTAAATCAGCCTCCCTCAGGTCAGACGTTGGCTCTGGTTCTTTCTTTCGAAGGCCAGCTGCAAGGCTGATGGCACGCCTGCATCTGCCATTGTGTGCCTCTGTGGCAGCCATCCATCACTGTCAGCAGGTTGGGAGCCTGTGTCCGCCCAGCCTGGGGGGAACAAGGGCGAAGGGGGATGGTCTAAGGAGCACTGGGAAGGAGGGGAGAAAAGAGGGCAGCTTTTCAATGGAAAGAATTAAGGAGAAAAAGGAAGCTGAGGAATAATACTCAGGAAAAGGAAATAGGAGTGAAGAGCAGAGGACTGGTAGGTAAAATGACCCACCCTCTCCTTTCTCCAGTGCTCCCAAGTTGAAGATTGTTCTGCCTTTAATTCGGTTTATCCTTTAGTTCTTTCCTTCCACCCAGGGGCCTACCTACTTTGTTTTTTTTAAATTTATTTTCGACCGGGTTCGGAATGTTAGGTATTCTTCATTGTCAGCCTTTCTCTCCCCCGTTGGTCTGTGGGTCTGTTTCCTTTTTTCTTTTGCTTCTCTTTTGTTGCCCCTCCTAATGTTCTTTAGCCTTTTCGCTCTGTCAGCCATCTTGGCTTTGGGGTCAAGCACTGCTTTTCATGGAGATGCTTAACAGATTTGAAAAAGGCAGGATTAAAGAGTATCCTTGGTGTCAGGAAAATCAGACATCTGCCTCCTGTACCTTGGTTACATGAGAGGACTACAAGAATGAACTAAAACTATTTCCTAAAGGTTGCCGATATAACTTTAAGACGGGAAAGTGTTCACTTGGTTTACTTAGGGCATTAGATATTATAAATAAATAAAGACTCTTTGTTCCGAGGGATCCATATTTAACAGGAGATTCCAACATAATTTTCAAGGATATATCCACTTTAATGAAATTGTAGCCGATTTGCTAATCTGAATTCCTTCACCGCAGACCCATAAACTGGGCATTTGTTGCTTCATCGTTTTCTACATAATCCAGCTCTTAGAATTTTCAGTTAATTTTTGTTTTCCAGGGACTTATTATTGGCTGACTGACTATGGCTCTCTGGCAAAGAGCTTAACAGAGCTTAACAAAAAGCAAATTTCTAAGCAGGAAAAAACAAACGTCTTCTGGCTTTCAACAGTACTTATTCTGACTCAAATGCTTATTGACAAAAAATAATTTTTAGTCAATTTAGTCTTTTTAGGAGATTATAGGTTTGAAAAATTCCTTGTTTCTCTGTATTATTATATTATTTTATGTTATATATTATATTATATTTATTTATTTATTTAAAAGATTTTGTTTATTTATTTGACAGAGACACAGTGAGAGAGGGAACACAAGCAGGGGGAGTGGGAGAGGGAGACATAGGCTTCCTGCTGAGCAGGGAGCCCGGTGTGGGGCTCGATCCCAAGACTTTGGGATCATGACCTGAGCCAAAGGCAGACACTTAACGACTGAGCCCCCGAGGTCCCCCTCTGAATTATATTTTAACAGAGTTAGTATGTACTGGAGAGTGGTTTCCTTTTGAGGGAGGGGGTCATCAGCACAATGATGCCTGGCGCTAGACTAGAAGTCTGGGTCTGTTGGTGTTTATATGTAATAGTAGCTCAGCTTTGGGGAATATCATTTGTTGTATGTGTCTAAATTGACCAAGTGGAAAAAGAAGGTAAGGGAATAAAAATGAAGATTTCTCAGCCCCTTATCCTTTCCCTGCATAGAGAGAGGTTTTTGTTTTCATTTTCATTTGAGAGAGAGAGAGAATGAGAGAGAGAGCACAAGCAGTGGGGAGGGTCACAGGGAGACGCAGACTCTACACTGAGCAGGGAGCCCGATGTGGGACTTGATCCCTGGACTCCAGGATCATGACCTGAGCCGAAGGCAGTTGCTTAACCAACTGAGCCACCCAGGCGCCCCTAGGGGGAGGTTTTTAATGGAGGATTGGTGCTTTCCCTCTGCCTCTGAATATTGCCCTGGGCACAATCAGCTTAGTAAAAGTGAACCCGAATGAATGTAGATAAACTAACCGTGCCAAGTGTCTTATTTCTTGGGAACATAACAGGCAGTTGCAGGTGATAGTGACTCATTTTGGTTTGGAAAGTTGACAGAAAAGACAAAAGGCCTACCCGTGCAAGGTAGTGGTGGAGAATATGTCTTGTTTGAGAGCACTGTCATATTTGGAGGTCTCAGGGTACTGGAGTCTTTGGGTGTTTGCTTGCACAAACCAAGCTGATCTCTGAGTGAAACTGAACTTAATTTTCCTCCACCATCTGTCTGTTTTCTCCCAAATAGCTATAAGTACAGACCTAGCATTTATATTGAATTCTGTTGCAGGGATTATTGTTTAAAAATGTATTTTTTCCAGTATGCTCTGGGAATAGGATATGCATTCAAGTATATTCCTCTAAACTATATATGGAAGGATGTTCGCCAGAAACTTTTCAACCAACCTTTTTTTTTTTTAAGATTTTTATTTATTTATTTGGCAGAGAGAGAGAGATCACAAGTAGGCAGAGAGGCAGGCGGAGGGAGAGGGGGAAGCAGGCTCGCCGCTGAGGAGAGAGCCCGATGCGAGACTCGATCCCAGGACCCTGAGATCATGACCTGAGCCGAAGGCAGATGCTTAACTGACTGAGCCACCCAGGCGTCCCACGTAGAGCATTTTCATTAGGTGTTCAATACGATGGGGTCAATACATATGGCATATGGGAGCCTCTCTCCGCTGGGTTGGAGAGGCTGGGTGATTTTGGGGGACTCAACATACAGCTTGGCGGACAAGCGTCCTCAACCACTTTTTGAATGAATAACCAGGTATAGTAGGTGGTTTGTCTTCTATATTAACATCTCGGCAGTAGAAAGAATGTGAAAACTCAGCCCTTTTAAAGAGCACTTACTGGCTTTGAAATACTGCTATGTCTGTATTGAGAAGACTTTCCCTTTGATCACAGCACTGTTTTCAAAGTAAGCTCTGTGCCCAACGTGGGGCTCGAACTCCCAACCTGCTGACGAAGAGTCGAATCCGGGCAACAGATCCAGATAGATGAGACAAATTTCCCAGAGCCTCAAGGATGTTGAGGAAAGATGGAGTGGGACATTCCAATCTGTGTGTGTGTGTGTTGAGGGGGGGCCTGTAGAGGTAGAGTGTAATCTAAGTTCAACAAGCACCTAGTGAGGACCTACTATGTGGAAGGTCTTACGAGAATACTAAAATAAGTAGGACTAGTCCGTCTTCTCAAGAAACTTACAGTCAACGGCAGGGGATGGATGGGCAAGTCCACATGTTAACAAACATAAGGCAGAAAGCAAGATGATCCAACTAGAGTTTTATTTTAATTTTTTTTTTTTTTTTTTTTTTTTTTTTTATTTAGTAATCTCTACGCTCAACGTGGGGCTTGAACTTAAGGTCAAAAGTTACAGGCTCTACGAACTGAGCCAACCAGGACAGGAGCCCCCCAACAAGAGTTTTAGAGCGCGGGGAAGAACAGCCGGGGAACCTGTCAAATCCTGAGATGACAGGGCCTCATGGATAGCATAGCACGGTGTTGGACGACTTTAAATGAGAATATAATAGGGGCCTGGGTGGCTCAGTTGTTAAGCATCTGCCTTCGGCTCAGGTCATGATCCCAGGGTCCTGGGATCAAGCCCCACATTGGGTTCCCTGCTTAATGGGAAGCCTGCTTCTCCCTCTCCCACTCCCCCTGCTTGTGTTCCCTCTCTCGCTGTCTCTCTCTGTCAAATAAATAAATAAAATCTTAAAAAAAAATAAATAAATGAGAATATATCCATTTTCTTAAATCATGCTCTTTTTTTATGGGCCCGAGAAACTTTCGCCAACCTGGGCTCCTTTAACATTATTGAAATTCCTAAATAAATTATTTTCTGTGACTACGTCTTGTAATTGAGTGCTCTTGCCAAATGCGTAGACCCCTCCCACCTTGAGTTACTGCTTGAGGTGCTCCACTCTTTTTTATCCAACAGAAGGATTTTACTTAAAATAGCAAGTTTTAAAGGTGTTTTTTTGTGAGTTTTTTTTTTTTGACAAAAGTAGTAGGTTTTGAATACTTACCCTTTTTCGGCATTTGCAGTGATATCTTTCATGTTGATATGGGTTCATATTCTTAGTAGTTTTCTTGTATTACCTCCTTTAAATCTTTGCCTAAATTCCCTGTGAAGCTCTCTAATGGCATGATATTTACTTATGTATATGATAGCATGAAATATGATAGGTGATATTTATTTACTTAATGATTTTACTTTTTAGTTAATTAATTATTACTAAGCCTTTTGGACTACCACTTTTTACTCCAGTTAAGAAATATGAGGTAATTCTTTTCGAATGCCAGAAGTTATGCTTCGAAACCTTCGTGAAGTGCATTTCTTTTTTTTTTTTTTAAAGATTTTATTTGACAGAGAGAGAGAGCGCAAGTAGGCAGAGAGGCAGGCAGAGAGAGAGGGGGAAGCAGGCTCCCCGCTGAGCAGAGAGCCCGATGCGGGGCTCGATCCCAGGACCCTGAGATCATGACCTGAGCCAAAGGCAGAGGCTTTAACCCACTGAGCCACCCAGGCGCCCCGTGAAGTGCATTTCCAAACTCAATGCGAATGACTTGGTTCTTCCCCCTGTTTTGGATTCTCTGTGTGTGTTTAGGAATTTAGCTCAGTCTCTACTAGCTCTTCAAATACATCATAAAATGCTAACGTGTTCCTTCCCTAGAGTGCTGTGTTTTTTACACTAGGAAGACAGCCCTCTTAAAAACGACATGTAATGTGAACAAATTATTAGTGTATTGAGTAAAAACATTGGTCTGTCATAAAATGTTTAAAAGGACGGCTCAGACTGGCCTTGAAGTCTTGAAAGCTGGAGGGAACTCTTCATACTTTCTTCTGTTAGGTACCTCTTTGTTCTCAGAACCCCAAACACACTAATCCAGTGTCTTACATGTGTTTTCTCTTCCCTGTGGTTTTCTTTTTTTTTCTTTTTTTTTCTCCTGTGGTTTTCTTTTTTTTTTTTTTAAAGATTTTATTTATTTATTTGAGAGAGACAGTGAGAGAGAGCATGAGAGGGGAGAAAGTCAGAGGGAGAAGCAGATTCCCCGTGGAGCTGGGAGCCCGATGTGGGACTCGATCCCAGGACTCCGGGATCATGACCTGAGCCGAAGGCAGTCGCTCAACCAACTGAGCCACCCAGGCGCCTTCCCTGTGGTTTTCTTGATAGCATTTTCTGTTCTCTAGCTTCCTTTATTGTAAGAATACAGTATATGGTACGTATGACATGCAGAATGTGTGGTAATCAACTTTTATGTCCTCCATAAGGCTTCTGGCCAACAGTAAGCTATTATTAGTTAAATTTTTGGTGAGTCAAAAGTTATACATGGATTTTTGACTGCTTGGTGAGGGGAGGCGAGGATCAGTGCCCCTAACCGCCCTCCAGTTCAAGGGTCAACTGTATTTCTTTGGTCAATGCCACTCTGCCTTCAAGCAAGTGATTAAAATTGAATTTAGGAAAAAAAAAATTGAATCTAGAAATTGTATTTCTTAGGGATGCTGTAAATCTTTTGTCTATCCTCCGTAGTGCTTACCACAATTCTCTAGTGACCTCAAGAGCTCACAATTGCTGATTGAACGAGCGAAATGTCAATTCTTCCCTCTTATAGATTTATAGTTATAGATTTATAGTTATAAATCTATAACTAGCAATCATTATATTTTTAAGTAAATTAATTCATAATACTACTCCTAAAGTAAACTCAGAAATGTCAAGTAAAATTCTAAAGCAGTGTATTTGTATCTTGTATCTTTAAAAATCATGATAAATTGAAAGAGAAATTTGCATAAAATGATTTTTTTGGTTGTAATGTTTTAAACATTTATTTATTTAAGTAATCTCTACCCCCAACATGGGGCTTGAACTCGCGACCCTGAGGTCAAGATCTAATGACTCAGCCAACCAGATGTCCCTGGTTGTAATTTTTTTTTTAAAATAATTTATTTATTTATTTGTCGGAGAGAGAGTGAGAGAGAGATCACAAGTAGGCAGAGAGGCAGGTAGAGGCAGAGGGAGAAGCAGGCTCCCCGCTGAGCAAGGAGCGCGACGTGGAACTTGATCCCAGGACCCTGGGATCATGACCTGAGCTGAAGGCAGCCGCTTTACCAACTGAGCCACCCAGGCGTCCCACCTGGTTGTAATTTTAAGATGGTTTCAACAGTGTGTTTACTTCTTAGGAAAAGAATGATTGTATTTGTTGTGTATGCGTTTACACGTTTTCCAGTAAAGTGGAGCTTATGGGCTCAGAATATATGAACCTAAGTATATTTAGTTTTGGGGCACCTGGCTGGCTTAGTTGGTAGAGCAAACAACTCTTGATCTCGGGGGTTCATGAGTTCAAGCCCCATGTTGGGTGTAGAGTTTACTTAAAAAAATAATAAAAATTTAAAAAATATATACATATATATATATATATATTTAATTTTACAAAAGAGTTATGGGGAGAACACAGCCACAATTAGTTTTCATTTATTGACCAATTTAATTTGTGGCAGAGACACCATCTGAGTTTTCCATGCTAGGATATCATTTCATAAGTGTGAAGACACAAATTATTCCCGGGGGCTTGGCTTCATTTAGCCTCTTACTGCCGGTTGTTATATTGTGGGTACATCTGGAGACACATCATCTCCCACAAAAGGGCCCTCCAGCCTGGTAAGTAATAACAACCTTTCTCACCCTAAAACAATGAAGTATCGGATGATTGCAGCCTCGAACAAAAGCTCCCCACTCCCTTTCAGAGCAGATTATCGTCAGGACTCCCCCTCCCACCCTGGTGAGCCTGGCACTCAAGAATATCTAGTTTAGTCCTTTCTTTGTTAATAGAGGATCATAAAAGGGTCTTTGTTAGACTCTCTCATTTGTTCCAGCAGGATGTCTCCATTATTTCGTTCTGCTGTTTGGCACATGGAGCAGTTTCTTCAATAGCACCTTGTATCGTGTTCTCTTCTCTTTGTCACGAAGCTTAAGCTTCATCTAAATAATTACTTTTGTTCAGAAATCAAACTCCACTCACCAAGTGTTTTGACAGACACACTGACTCTGAGAATGTTCTTTGCCCTGTGTAAAATCAGCATCAATTCCCGATTAGACTCCCTTTCTGTCCCCATTAATTTCCAGGTCGTTTGGGTCCTGGGAAGGCTTATTGATGGCTTTTCTAATGATCACATGTTGTGTTTTATGGATTTGCTGTCGTTTAGAGCAATTTGGGGGTACCCTTGTGACTGGGATCTTATTCATTGTTTTGGCAGAAGATTGTGGGGATTTGTTACAAGGTACTGAATGAAATCAGGTGACTCTGAGATGCTCTAGTTATTAAGGAAGGGCAGTAATGGAAGAGGTTGAACATGATGTTTCCGCACACATTTATCCACGGTCCGTGCAAGAAGAACAGGATATAAGCATGGCATTTCTTGCTTCCTTGCATTCTTTCTTTGACTTTGCAAAGTAGCAGAATAGGGTTGCATTCAAAACTTATTCTTTCATTCAGAAACTTCCAAGTGCTTACTCTAAAGAATAAAAAGGACTGACCTTGTTTTATGTGTGTGTCAGCTTCACTTAGACAAGAATCATTGGTAGTGAACTTCTGCATGAAGAATTCTTGAAAATATTAACGTGCTCTTTCAGACTCAGCTCATTCTAGTTACACCCTTGCAAATCAGAAAACTGATTTCTTTGACATTATTGCCCCTCAGTTGTTTTGAAAGACACATTAGTATAAAAGTTAAGAGCCTGAACTCTAGCACCCTGGGTTTGAGTCCTGGTTTTCTCCTGTACTAACCAGCTAATTAACGATTCTAGGCCTCTGCTTTTCTCATGTGTATAATGGGGACCATGGGAGCTACTGAGGTTTGTTGTGTTAAACGTATTAGATGAGTAATATATGTGAGAGATTTCGAACAGTGCCTGGCAGTAAGGACTGAGTTAGATTTAAAAACAAATTATTCTAACCAAAATATTTGAAAGCCTAATTTATATATATATTTAAAGATTTTATTCATTTGACAGAGAGAGAGCAGGAGAGCACAAGCAGGGGGAGCAGCAGGCAGAGGGAGAGGGAGAAGCAGGCTCCTGCCGAGGAAGGAGCCCAATGCGGGGCTTGATCCCAGGACCCCGAGACCATGACCCAAGCCAAAAGCAGATGCCCTAGGTGACTGAGCCACCCAGGTGCCCCTGAATGCCTATTTTTTAAGCAAAATTTGAGGATTTAAAGAGATTGTTAGAAAATAGCATTCAGTTGAGTGAGTTGGAAGATCTAATTGGCTTTTCTTAATGATTCAGGAATCAGGCAGCAACTCATGTTAGCAGATAAAAAGGGGCTCCCAGGAGCTCTACAAAATGGAAAGCAGAGGCGGGCAGAAAAAGAAGTTTCTAGCAAAGAGTGGATTGTTTCAGGCACGGTCACCTTCCTTTGGGGGAAGGCAGGGGTCTGTCAGGCAGATGATCTTACTAGTGCTGACCAGATAATTCCAGACTGGTTAAAGGTTACATTCCTGAGAGAGCCTGAAAGCGCCATTAGGTTAAGTGTCACGTCTTGGTTTGGTGACATGGCCTTAGCACATTTTGGGCCTGTGGTCTCTTTTTTTAACCAGAGAATGTAGACTTTAGGTTTCCTAACTAGATGAATTCCTAGACTGTGGCTAGGGGATAACACAGGTAGAAATGCTTAAGTCGCTTTACTGAAAGATAAACCTAGTAAAAAATGAAACAAGATGGGATCAGGGAGGGAGATAGACCATAAGAGACTCTTAATCTCAGGCAACAAACTGAGAGTTGCTGGGGGGTAAGGGGAGAGGGATAAGGTGGCTGGGTTATGGACATTGGGGAGGGTATGTGCTATGGTGAGTGCTATGAATTGTGTAAGCCTGATGATGTACAGACCTGTACCCCTGGGGCAAATAATACATTATATGTTAATTAAAAAAAATAATAAAATCCATGGCCCAGTTGAGCTGCAATGCCTGGGGTGGAGAGCCCAGGAATCTGCATTTTTAACAAACAGCCCTGGTGACTCGCAGGCATGATGAGCACTGAGAACAGTTGCCTTAGGAGAGTGGCTCTCAACCAAGGTGCTCATTCGAATCCCTTTGGGGGGCATGTAAAAGACGGAGGTGCTTGGATCCTGACTTCGTTGTTCGGGGAGCGGCACGGGGCGGTGATGTTCGTGGGTGACTCAGCTGTGCAGCTGGGGCAAGAAGCAGTGACATTAGAGGACAGCGAGGGATTCTATCAGGCGTGTGAGCTGACTTGATATCCTTGAAGAGTCGATGCAGTGGTTCCCCGGCACTGGGGGGAAGGGAGGAGCAGGGAGTTCTTGCATCATGGCTACTGAGTTTCTGTTTGGGATGATGAAAATGTCCTGGAGATGGTTGGTGGGGACTGTTGTGCAAAACTGTGAAGGAACTGAAGGCCACTGGACTGTGCACTTTAAAATGGTTGAAGTGGTGAGTTTTATGCGACGTGATTTGATCACAATAAAAAACACTTAATACAGCCCTTACAGGGGTGCCTGAGTGGCTCGGTCCGTTGAGCGGCCAACTCTTGGTCTCGGCTCAGGTCGTGACCTCAGGGTCCTGGGATCGAGCCCCACCTCAGGCTCTGCGCTCCGCAGGGAGTCTGCTTGAGGAGTCTCTCCCTCGCCTCTGCCCCTCCCCCTGCTCGCTCGTGCGTGCTCTCTCAAATAAATAAATCTTTAAAAAAAAAAAGCCATTACCATGCTCACATTTCTGAACCTTCATTTTTTTTCTTTTCGCAGTGACATTGTATCATGCATGCCACTGATTCCAGGGGACACTCCCCTGCTTTCCTACAACCTCAGAATGGAAACAGCCATCGCTCATCTGGCTACGTTCCAGGGAAGGTTGTGCCCCTGCGGCCCCCTCCTCCTCCAAAGAGCCAAGCTTCAGCCAAATCGACCTCCATCACACAGGAAGCCCGGGCCACCTTTGCCTTCTCCTCTGAAGAGCAGCGCGCCCAGAGAGAAAGCCGAAAGCAGAAGAGGCACAAAAATACTTTCATTTGCTTTGCTATCACTAGTTTCTCATTTTTTGTTGCACTCGCGGTCATTCTAGGGGTCTCCTCAAAGTATGCTCCAGATGGTAAGTCCGCATGGATGCACATTGTGGGCATGCACGTGTACAGAGCATGTGTTCTAGGAGAAGAACGAGGGAAGGAAATGGGAGGATAGAATTAAAAAGAAAAACTTGTGTTATCTTGACTTGGCTCTAGCCAAGAGCCAAGTCTTGTATATAGCCATTTCTCTATATAGAGGCATAACTGCTTATTAAAGCGATTGTTAAAGGAATCCATTGGAAATGATACAGTTGAAGGATTGCTCTTCCTTTCCATTTTGCTGCTTTGTCCCAGCACTCAAGATGTTCTTGGAGCATTTCCTTTTAAAATGTTCATTTTAAGAGTTTTTACTGAATTCTTGCGGTAGCACAATTTCATCCTTTGTGGTAGCTATGATTTTCTGACTGCCAGAAGTTTTTAGTGATAAAAATTACTGGATGTAGGGGCACCTGGCTGGCTCATTCATAGAGTATGTGACTCTTTTTTTTATTTTTTAAAGATTTTATTTATCTGACAGAGAGAGAGATCACAAGTAGGCAGAGAGGCAGGCAGAGAGAGAGGGGGAAGCAGGCTCCCTGCTGAGCAGAGAGCCCAATGCGGGGCTCGATCCCAGGAACCTGAGATCATGACCTGAGCCGAAGGCAGAGGCTTTAACCCACTAGCCACCTAGGTGCCCCAGAGTGTGTGACTCTTGATGTCCCAGTTGTGAGTTTGAGCCCCATGTTGGGTGTGGAGCATACTTAGGATAAAAATTTAAAAAAATATACGGTAAAAAAATTACTAAATGTAGTGATAAAACTACATTTGGTTTTTTAAAAATTTTTATTTATTTATTTATTGTATAGATTATTTGAGAGAGAAAGAGCATGAGCATAAGTAGGGGAGAAGGGCAGAGGGAGAGGGCGAAGCAGGCTCCCCACTAAGCCTGATGCAGGACTGGATCCCAGGATCTGGAGATCATGACCTCAGCCAAAGGCAGACGCTTAACTGACTGAGCCACCCAGGCGCCTGATTTTTTTTTTTTTTTTTTTTAATGAGGGAAGGTGCTAAGATTTGTGTTTGGTGGCTTGAAATCAGCTGGGAAACAGTTCTAAAAGAGAAGCTTCCAAGTATTTTTGAGGAACAATGTGTACCCTTGAAGGAAACCATCCAGTAGGATGGTCTGATACATTTATCTAAAAATCACTCATTACTTCATAGTTAAATATCATGTGGGCAGGTTTTAATTTCTTAAATGGCCTTTGCTTTGCAAGTTGGTAATATAGCAATAGTTCAAATGGTTTTGAAGAAGTTCATTGTCAGTCAGCCTCAATATGGTATCATGGCCTCAGGATAGAGTCCCATCCACCGGTCTGAAAATCAGAGGGCTCAGGGTTGTTGAAGGAGAGGGAGACTGTAACACCCCGGATTGGGCATCATTTTTGTGTGCATTTTTTTTTCTTTGACTCTCTACGACAGATTTTTGTCAAATTAGATGCCTCCTTCAATGGATACATCTGAGAAGCACATTATCATTTGTAAGACTTACAAATACTATTGTATTTAGTTTCCATGGGTGCTTTAGGGGTTTTATAGACTTTAAAGTCCTGGGAGAAGTTGTGTGAATAGACCTGAAGAGAGAGAGATGTTCATACCAACGTCTTTGTTGACCAGGCCAGTAACCACAGAACGAATTTGTCCCATTGCTTTCTATTGGCTCCTGGCATTGATTTTCTCTTCCCTTTTCTCCAGCAAAATGGTTAACCAAGTTCACTGCAGTTGAATCATTCTTCCCAAGTCATCTGCAGTAAAGAGATGCCAGATCTGGGGGGAAGATCAGAGCTGAAATCTGTGCCTTTAATTGATGTTTTAATTTTCCATCTAAGGCAGCGAATCACTGATGTGGTTCCTTTGAATCAACATTCTTTAGTTTCACATTTTGTCAGTATACGTATAGGACTTCGGTGGAAATATGTGGTATGCTGACATCGTTCAGGGTCAGCCTCGCTGTGGTTATTGCTGTTATATAATCTTGATAATGAACCCGCAGCTTAACAGTGGGCAGCCGGGAAGGCGGGGCTCGGAGCTATTTGTCAGTGCTTTCTGCAGACCATGTATTTTCTCATTAAGTGTACTTTCCTGGAAGGAAATATAGAGTTTTTGGTGATGTTTCCTAAGGAAGCATGCTCTCCTGGGAAAGAATTAAAAGCAAGAGGAATTGGGGCATCCGGGGGCTCAGTCAGTTAAGCATCCGACTCTTGATTTCGGCTCAGGTCATGATCTCTGGGTTGTGAGATCGAGCCCTGCATGGGGCTCTGCACTGGGCACGGAGCTTGCTTAAGATTCTCTCTCTTCCTCTCTACAACAACAACAACAACAACAAAAAACCAAACAACAACAACAAAACAAAAACCGAGAGAAATTATATAACCATTCAGTTAGGCTTTACATGTAAAAAGACTGGATTTCCTTCTCAGTAGCTGGGTATAGAGTGCTCGTTATGTGGGGTATACATTTGCTTGGGATGTAACATCACGGAGAGTTCCAGCTCGATGTTTTATAAAAAGAGAGGGAGGTTGAAGAGAAGTTTAAGAAATCCTGAGTATTAAGTCAGAACACATTCAAGAGATTTCTTGTTTCTTCTATGGAAAGAAACATTTAAGGATCATTTCTAGTCTAATAGTGATGATTACTGACTTATCTGAATTAAATATCAGTGATTATGAAACTGCTTTGAGAAAAATTCCGTGAGATAATTGCCAAGGACTTAACCGGTGAGGCTGGTTTTAACTGCAGAGGTTACCATCTCCTCAAAGAGAAAGCGTGAGCCTAGGACAACACAAGTGCTTAGAAATGAGATGTTTGCATTAAGGGTTATGCAATTCAAAATGAGGAATCAGAATTTTCTTTATATAAAAATTAATGTCTTTGTGCTGCACTCAGCCTCTCCATTTTTCCTCCTATGATTTCCCAACATGTACCTTCCACCTTCATATGATTCCCAAGCACACCTTTCCTATCCCTATGGGCTGCACCTTGCCCTTCTAACTGAACAACCAATGGACTTGGCTAGTGAGGGGTACTTGCATCTCTCCCCTTCATGCTTTTCTTTTTCTTTCTTTTTTTTTATTTTTTGGAGAGGAAGCTGAGGGAGGGGCAGAGAGAGAGAGAGATCTTTTTCTTTTTTTTTTTTTTTTAAAGATTTTATTTATTTGACAGAGAGATCACAAGTAGGCAGAGAGGCAGGCAGAGAGAGAGGGGGAAGCAGGCTCCCCGCTGAGCAGAGAGCCCGACTCGGGGCTCGATCCCAGGACCCTGAGATCATGAGAGAGAGAGAGAGAGAGAAAGGGAGAGAGAGAATCTTAAGCCATGGAACTTGCACAGGGCTCAGTCTCATGACCCTGAGGTTATGAGCTGAGCCTAAATCAAGAGTCAGATGTTTAACCTACTGAGCCACGCAGTCACCCCCATCTCCTCTTATTTAAGTACTATGCATCCTTTGAGGGTCCAGGTCTAGTGTCCCATTCCGTTGGAACTGCCTCAGGTGCTCCAGCCCACCCCTCCTTTCTCTGAGCTCACGTCACCGGACTACCACATTGTGTTTAATTATTTCCCACTTGGTGGCTTTTCTCCCAAGCTAGAGTATAAGCTCCTCATGCTGTGAGTTTATTCTATGCTTTATAAATTCTACAGTATCTAGTACAAAGTGAGCAAATGGATCCTCCGTAAATACTTGGGTCATGAATTGATCAAAACCAGTGTGATTCCTGCCCCCCCCCCCATCCTCCCATTTATAGCAGCAGCTAAAGGTCTCCTGCATTAAATAGCTGTGGCAATGCGGAATACTTTTATGTTTCCATCATCATCTATTCAAGCGGCACATTCTAATTCTAGTAAAGGAACACGACACATCCAGTAAACCTCATTTCTTAAGGGGGAACTTGCATATCTCTCAACTTGCTGAGTAATCTTGGATTTGGCTTCTCTGATCCGTAGTTTCCTCATCTCTGAAAATGAGAAGTCATGCCTTTGGCCGTTTGCCTCTTGCAGTTTCGCTGGGAAAGCGTGCCTATCTGCAGATAGCTGGTATTTATCAGCTGCGGTCTGTGGAACGATGGGGGGCTCCTGTCGCCCACTTTATGATTCACTGTGCACAGGAAGGAACCTGGGAAGACCTGACATACCTGTTACTTAGCAGTTCCCACTTTTAATTTACTAGGATGTTGTAAATAAATTTTGTTTTCTTAAACTGCTTCCTAGTGTGGGTCCAAAGGCAATTCACCATTTTGCTTCTTGCTGTTAATTTATTTTCAGGGTAGATGATTCAGGGGAACTCTGTGTTTATCTTGTGGAGTCTGGCCCGAACTAGATGGTAGCAACTTAGTTTTGTAGATCAGCCTTTTTTATGCATCGAAGTAAAGGATTGGATATATCTGCTGGGTGGAATGGGATTTTCCATCCTTATGGCAGGAACTTAAAACAGGTCTGTCCATCACCTGCACATTGCAATCAATGATGGTAGCACTTGAATGTGGTTAAAGAAATTCTTGCATTTTGTTGCATTGATGGGATGCTGGTGTTGCATTTTTTATAGAGAATTGCCCAGATCAAAACCCACGTCTCAGGAACTGGGATCCAGGACAAGATTCTGCAAAGCAAGTTGTTATCAAGGAGGGAGATATGTTCCGTCTGACCTCGGATGCCACCGTGAATTCTATAGTCATTCAGGATGGAGGTGAGGGATGGTCCCTGCCTATGGAGGCTGCAAGGTTGCTCATTTCTTTGGGGGCATTTGATACTCTGTATGTAGAAAACTACTCTTAGCTTTCAGAATGTGGTGTCAGTCTATTCATGGGGCATGAGAAGTTCCTAAGGTAGAACCATAGAATTCAAGAGCTAAAAGGCCCTTAGAAGTCATTCAAGTCAAGAGCTCTGAATGATAGGGAAGGAAATAGTTCCAGAAGATGCTCTCTCATGGCTCGATCTTTGTTACAGCTATGGAGAGTGATGAGAGAATCAACATGGGTTAACATATGTAAAAATGATATGTAGTCTCCTAGAAAAAGTTTTAGTCTTAAGGTGAATGGATTGAAATTCATGTCCCTGGACATTTCTAGTGAATTGAGACATGAATTCTCCATTTCTACCTTTACTATTTTGGAAACAAGGCTTAATTTCCTAAGCGGACTCTTAATAATTTTTTTTCCCCAACTTAATTGCATAAGAGTCTTTTCTTCCCCACCCCCACTTACGGTAAACTCTATTTCTCTGTATCCCAGGGAGGTATTTCAGAAGTTGGCTGATACTAGTGTTGTTCCTTGCAGGATTGCTTGTATTTGGGGATGATAAAGATGGATCCAGAAATATTACTTTGAGGACTCGTTATATCCTGATCAAGGATGGTGGGGCGCTTCATATTGGAGCAGAAAAATGCCGCTATAAATCCAAAGCGACCATTGCCTTGTATGGCAAGTCAGATGAAGGTGAAAGTATGCCAACATTTGGCAAAAAATTTATTGGTGTGGAAGCTGGTGGGACACTGGAGGTGCACGGGGCCCAGAAGGTCTCGTGGACATTGTTGGCGAGAACTCTGCATTCCTCAGGCTTGACCTTTGGGTCCTACGCCTTTGAAAAGGACTTTTCTAGGGGCCTCAACGTGAGGATCATTGACCAAGACACGGCCAAAATCTTGGAAAGTGCGAGGTTTGATACCCACGAATACCATAATGAGAGTAGACGGCTGCAGGAATTTCTGAGAGTACAGGATCCAGGCCGGATCGTCGCCATAGCTGTCGGAGATTCGGCAGCCAAGAGCCTCTTACAAGGAACCATACAAATGATCCAGGACCGGTTGGGAAGTAAGCTGATCCAAGGACTGGGCTACAGGTGGGCAGACCTTTTACCTTCCTTCCCAGCACCATAGTAGGGTCCGTGTCTGTGTGATGGGGGCTGCAGAAAGGGACAAAACACACCATAGCCTGGCTTCGGGTGTCAGAATGGCCACTCTTGCTTTGAAACAAAAGCAGGGGCAGAGGGCGCTGGTTACAAAACGCTCTTCTCTTGGCATCGGTTGCCGAAGCCCTTTGTGAAGCAGAGCATCAGGCTTTGGAAAGTGAAGAACAGAACTGGGCTACTGAGAAATAGCTAGGCAGCTCCGGGGCAGTTTACTTCTCTCTTTCATTACCTTGGGCAAACCGTCTGAAACTCAGGCTACTTGATTCTGCGAGTGGAGGTGTGGAAGTTCTCCAGAAAGCCTGAGAGAGGGGCACGTGCCCAGTTGTCTTTTCCTTTTTTGGCGTCTTCTGCCTGCTGATTTGCATCTTCTTGTTGGATTGGTGCAGGAGCCTTGACCCTGCCGAGGAAAGCGAGGAAAGCGAGGGCCGGGAAGCTCATGCAGAGTTGGAGTCATTGTGTGCTTGCGGGGCACCTGGGCCCTCCTCCTCTAGCTCACCAGGATTTCCTCATCCAGCCCTGAGGCTGGAGGAAGTCGCTGGCTCAACATGTAATTCAGAAAAGAAAAGTTTCAGTTCTGCTTATTGTTCTTCATAAAGCCAGGGAGTGAGCCTGCCTGTGAAAAGGAAGAGGACTTAAAAACTCACATATTGAAAGGTTCTAGTTTTTTTTTTTATAAGATTTTATTTATTTATTTGACAGAGAGAGAGAGAGATCACAAGTAGGCAGAGAGGCAGGCAGAGAGAGGGGGAAGCAGGCTCCCCGCTGAGCAGAGAGCCTGATGCGGGACTCGATCCCAGGACTCCGAGATCATGACCTGAGCTGAAGGCAGAGGCTTAACCCACTGAGCTACCCAGGTGCCCCAAAAGGTTCTAGTTATTTTTTCCTTGGATGGTTGATGGATCTAGTTTTTATATTCCTTCCATTGGTTGTCGGAATGGAGCAGTATCTGTGGAAATTCTAGAGAAAGTGAAGAAGACAAAATTAATGAAGAAAAGGGTCTGTAATGTTCTTACAATGCCTTTTCTTCACCGTGGGGATATTGAGAAGGTGCTGAGTGCTGGGTACCCCTAGGTGCTGAGATGAAAGAGCCCTTGTTTAATCCACCTAAATAGACAGGAGTGTGCAGTGAGACCCTTGCTTATAGGCTGTAATGGGAGTGCCAACAGTGGGAGCCCCCAGATTCGCCTGGAGAACCTGTGGAGGCTTCCCAAAGGTGAGAAACTTGAGGGGAGTTTATTTATTTATTTTTTTAAAGATTTTATTTATTTATTTGACAGAGAGAGAGAGATCATAAGTAGGCAGAGAGGCAGGCGGAGAGAGAGGGGAAAGCAGGCTCCCTGCTGAGCAGAGAGCCCGATGCGGGGCTCGTTCCCAGGACCCTGAGATCATGACCTGAGCCGAAGGCAGAGGCTTTAACCCACTGAGCCACCCACGCGAGGGGAGTTTAGAAGCCTACTCTGTGGGCAGCTGGAGATGGAGAGCTTTCTAAACAGGGAATAGCAGGGCCAAACCTCGGACGTGGGTTCTTAAAAAATTAGGATTAAATATAATACATACACAGAAAAGTGCTAAAAACAAGAATGCAGGGTTTAATGACTTATCACAATGTGACACCTGGATAGCCACCATCCAGGTCAAGGAGGCCCGCTGACTGTCCCCTCTGTTTCACTGATCACTCCCTCTGCTCACCAAAGATAACCAGTCGCCGGAATTTGTGGAGAATGTGAAAGTTTAGGTTTGCCTGTTTCTGGACTTCGTATCAATGTGAGCAGACAATATATCCTATTTTGTATCTGGCTTGTTTGCCCAGCTCTGTGTTAACTGAGGGTTGCGTATGTTGGTGTGTGTCATTGCTGTTCCTTTTCTGTTGTAGGGCTCTACCCTGGTGTATTCACTGCTGGGCATCTCTTCCAGTTTGGACCTCTGTTATAAAAAGGGCTTCTCCTTGGGGCGCCTGGGTGGCTTAGTCGTTAAGCATCTGCCTTCGGCTCAGGTCCTGGTCCCAGGATCCTGCGATCGAGCCCCGCATCGGGCTCCCTGCTCAGCAGGAAGCCGGCTTCTCCCTCTCCCACTCCCTCTGCTTGTGTTCCTTCTTTCGCTGTCTCTTCTTTCTGTCAAATAAATAAATAAATAATCTTAAAAAAAATAAAATAAAAAGGGCTTCTCCAAATGTTCTTTTATCCATCTTTTTTTTTTTTTCTTTTTTTAAGATTTTATTTATTTATTTGACAGAGAGAGAGAGATCACAAGTAGGCAGGGAAGCAGGCTCCCTGCTGAGCAGAGAGCCCGATGCGGGGCTTTACCCCAGGACCCTGAGATCATGACCTGAGCTGAAGGCAGAGGCTTTAACCCACTGAGCCACCCAGGCGCCCCTCTTTTATTCATCTCTTAAAAGCCATGTGTCCATAGTTCTGTAATTTATAGACCTAGGAGTGGAAACATGATCTTTTCAAAGTTAGATACCTACTTTGCTTCATTATCCAATAATGCCAGGATGACAGCTTTTGTGTCTTTACTCCATTATTTTTCTGGATTTGTGTGATCATTAGCTGTGAATACGTTGTTTGACTTTTTTGGGTTCCTTTCCTCCTAGTTTCTAAATTCCCTTTAAAGCAGTGCTGCTGATTTGACAGAGGAATTTGAGTTGTGATCCTTTGCCAATGCGCCAACGTTCCATTGCTTTGACATTATCTCCAATGTACATAAACACACGCCTTTGAAGATACTGTTCTGGTGTGGTGAAATTTTCCTCAAGTGGAGGAGGGAAGTAGGAGTGTTTTGGAGATAATGTCAGGAGAATAGAACATTGTTTTATAGTTGCTGAGGCAGCTTTGGTAAATAAAGGAAGCCTCTGATATTTCTTCTCCTTTCCTCTCACATAGGAGATAACAAATTGAGACACTTGGCATTTGATTCTTTGTACTGTACCAAGGAATATAAATAGAGCGATAAAGCGTGATCAGCAGAGAGTAGCTAATCCACGCAGGGGCAGGTGTGGAATTTATAAGGATGCAGGCATGCTTTGGTTAACTTGTATCTGTGAATATCCAGCCATCTGTCTGGCATAGATTGTATGTATATACATTTATCCCTCTGGAGTAGGAAATTGACATTTTTCTTTCCGGGTTTTAAACCAGGAATCTTAAGGCAAATTTTTTTGGCTTTTTGTCTTTGTTCTTTTTTTTATTTTAGCCACAAGTTTGAGCAAGTCCCTGGGGTGTTTATTATAGAAATGAAATGAAAGGGCATTTTCAAGCACAGCTGCTTTCAACAAATAGATATATGGCATGTAAAATTTTAAATATGTCGGATAGTGATTACACAACTTTGATTTAAAATTATTAAGAAACCAGTAACCCAGTGGTTCTCAGCTTTGCACTCCTGAGATTTTTTAAAATCCCATGCCCAGGGCCCGCCCCCCCCCCCCCCCCCCCCAGAGATTTTTACAGAAGAATCTCTGAAGGGTAGGACCCTCAGGTGTTCGATGGGCAGTCAGGGCTGATCACTGCTGCTCTCACCTCTGACCTCTAACTCAGGGGTTCTCGGTGTGGTCCCCAGACCAGTAGCATCAGCATCACGGGATGGGGGGGGTTGGAGGGGGTTGGGGAGGCTTGTTAGCAATGTGCCTGCTCTGGCCCCACCTCAGGCAATCAGCAGGTGGGGCCCAGCAATCTGATCTGACAAGCCCTCCAGGTGTTCCCATGCCCACTGAAGTGTGAGAACCACTCTCTAACTCAGTGGTTCTCGAGTGTGGCTGCACATTCACATCGTCTGGGGAACTTTGAAAACCTACCAATGCCATGCGCCACCTGGAGAGATGATGATGGCATCAGTCTGGGCTGGGTCTGAGTGTGGGTGGCTTCCTCAGGCTCATTCTGTTATGTCATTCTATCACTCAGCCTGTTGGGAACATTGCTGAGAGTTCAAAAGAGAGCGGGCGATACTCATTTTATTTTTATTTTTTTTCTTTTCTCTTTAAAGTTTTTATTTAGATTTCCAGTTAGTTAATATACAGTGTCATATTAGTTTCAGGTGTACAATATAGAGATTGAACACTTGCATATAGTACCCGGTGCTCATCACGACAGGTGCATTCCTTAATCCCTATCACCTGTTTCATCCGTTCCTCACCCCCCCCACCCGCCGCCCCCAAGCCCGCCTCCCCTCTGGTAACTGTCAGTTTGTTCACTGTAGTTAAGAGTCTCCTCTGGTTTGCTTCCCTCTCTCTCTCTTTTTTCTTTTTTCCCCTTCCCCTATGTTCATCTGTTCTGTTTCCTAAATTCCACATATGAGTGACATATATGATATTTGTCTTTCTTTGACTTATTTCACTTAGCATAATAAATTCTAGTTCCATCCATGTCTTTGCAAATAGCAAGATCTCATTCTTTTTTATGACTGAGTAATATTCCATTGTGTGTGTGTGTGTGTGTGTGTGTGTGTGTGTGTGTGTGTGTGTACGTGTGTGTACACACACCACCTCCTCTTTATCCATTCATCAGTCCATGGACATGTGGGCTCTTTCCATACTTTGGCTGTTGTAGATAATGCTGCTATAAACATCAGGTGCGTGCCATCCTCATTTTAAAAGAAGGGAAATAAATGGGTTTGTGGCCAGAATGATAGGTGAATAATAGGGGTGTGTATTGAGGAAGGAAGACAATGATTCATTTTAGTCCCAGCCTTTGGTGTTTCACCTGTTACAGGACTAGACAAACAAGGATTTAAAATCCAGATGCATTTCCTTCTGTGACGTCGGTTACTTCAGTCAAGGTTTGAACTTGCAGCTTCATGGACAAAGAGATAGAGGGCTTGATAAAAATGAAATTCAAGCATTAAGTGGCCCCTGACGTAACATCTGTGTCAAAGATCTGGGTTGGGACCGTGACAAATAAGGCACATGCTCTTTTCCCTTCCAGGCAAGCATGGGCTTTGGTTGGGGTCATAGATGGTGGAAGTACTTCTTGCAATGAATCCGTGAGAAACTATGAAAATCATAGCAGCGGAGGCAAGGCTCTTGCCCAAAGAGAATTTTATACTGTGGATGGTCAGAAGTTCACCGTGACAGCTTATAGTGAATGGATTGAAGGTAAGCAAGCATGGTTTAGACTCTTCTAAGACATTGGTAAGTATCGTGAAAGACTGGTTTCTTTAGGTGGTATTGTATTCAAACACAGTCTGATTAGATTTCTCAACTGGTTGAAGATGAAATCTATAGTTTCCCTACTATAGTCGATCCTTTCGACTCAAAGAGTTCTTGCTGGATTGGAGAATGCTGTTCTAGCTCAGTCACTCCCAACTGGACTTTGTTCTTGATTCTCAGTCATAAAGTGTTGTTAACTATTAGGGATGGATTCGTTTCCTGGATTTGGTACCATTGGAACCAATCTAGATGTGATAGGGTGAGCTGCCTTCGGTTACGCCCTGAGACGGTGAATATGCTTTTGTACTTCGAATCTTCTTTTTATGTAGACATGTAGCAAATATTACCTTTGCACACGTGCTATATAAACAAACCTCATTTTCTTAGCAATTTTTCCTTGATGATCCAGCTGATGCATTTATCTTCTAAACAAATTGGAAAACACAGCAAAGTACAAAGTAAAAATTAAGCTCTAACCCTATCATTAAGAGAGAATTGTTTTTGTGCAAATAATCTAGTAATTTTTCTCTTATGTATGTTTTCTCCCCTCGTGTTCATTTTGTTTTAACCTGTTTCCCTTGCTTTAAATAATATTTTATACGGTTACCTTAGGTCTTTAACATTTCCTTCAACATAATTTTTATTCTCATTCACCTTTCAGAAGAACCATAATTTGTTCAAATAATGCCTGGCACTGGGTGTTCAGGGTACCTCTGATTTGTTTCTTTAAGGATGTTTCCTCTCCTACTTTGCTGCCGGATTTTTTGGCTCCCGATGTGGATTGGCAGGCTCCTGTCTGTGCTGGCCCACTACCTTTCTTTTGCAAGCAAAAATTATCCCCAAATTATTGTGAAATGAGTAATCGAGAGGTGCCTTATTACCCAGAAAGGTTGATTTTAGGGCTCAGATCTCAGTTTTGAGCAGCAGGGGGCCAATATGTTTACTAAGATGGATTTCCGGAGACAGAGAGCCCAGCTCTTTCACTGCCTATGTGACGGTGGGCATGTGACTTAACTTCCTAACCCTCAGTATCCTCATCTGAAAAATGGGCACAATGAGAGAAACTACCACATAGGGCTGCTGTGGGTATTCAGGGGGAAGAATATGAAGCTTTTTGCACAGTGTGCCTAGGAAGCACTTGGTGTTAGCTATTTTAATAATGATCCAAACATGACTCGGGTTATAAGGGTGCATTTTGTACCATTGTAATTAAAGAGAGAAAGTCTTTTGCTTTAAAATAAGCAAGTAAATAGAGTTCCCCTTATGTAACAGAGATTTTCACATGTTCCTTCTAACAGCCTTCTGGGTTTGGGCTGAGGAGATGGTACCTCCTATGGACGAGGAAGCTCAGCTTTCTGTCTCCAAGATCACTGCTTTCTACCCCGTCAGGTTAGCCTTGGCGAAAAGCATAGGAGGGCTGGGAAACATTTCTTAGCAAGAATTTGGTCCTTCATGAAGAGCCTAGTGGAAGTGCTTCCAGTAAGAGTTCATGCAGAGGATAATTACTGACAAACCTCAAATCAACATTTCCTCTGTGGAAAATTTTGTTTCCATTTCCACATTAGCGGTGACTACTCATTTTTGGAAGAGGGTCCATTCTAGCTCTCGTAGGATATTGGGTCCCGGGTTCTCAATGACTCTTATTTTCTGGAAGAGGTGGAAAAATCTCTCCAGGAAGTAAGGAGGGTGAGCTTATTTCCTTTCATATTTCCAATTCGCTAGTGTTAATGGGAGGAAATCTTAGGCAGGATTTTCTTCTGAAGCTAGGAAAAAGTGAGGACCTGGTGAATAACACAGATCTTCCTTATCTAACCTTATGACTTCTTTTTTATTTTATTTATTTATTTATTTATATTTTATTTTATTATTTTTTTTAAAGATTTTATTTTTTTATTGGACAGAGAGAGAGAGATCACAGGTAGGCAGAGAGACAGGCAGAGAGAGGGGGAAGCAGGCTCCCTGCTGAGCAGAGAGCCCGATGTGGGGCTCGATCCCAGGACCCTGAGATCATGACCCGAGCTGAAGGCAGAGGTTTTAACCCACTGAGCCACCCAGGCGCCCCATGACTTCTTTTTTAAACAGCAACAAATTCTCATGGTCTTTGAAGTTGAACCTGATGTATCTAGCACCCCTCTTCTTTAAAAAGCAGTTTTTGAGAAATTATATGAAAAAATTGTCTTAGTTCTTTTTTTTAGATATATATATTTTTTCTTTTTATGGTAAAATCTGAAAATTTGGGCAGCGATTGTCATTACTGCTGAGGTTCTTGGTTATCTTCGTGCTTATCCTGCCCGTTCTGATTCTTGGGAAGGCAGAATAATGAAGAACTTAGGAAACCGGGCTCTGGAGTTCAGTTAGCATTTAGTTGTGGAGTCTACCATTTTCTAGCTGTTCTTCAAACTTCCTGACTTCTGGTTTCTTCATCTCAATCCGCGTACCAGTTTCTGTCTCTCACAGTTGTTCTGATGAAAAGTTATTTATTTATTAAGTTTATTTTTTTTTTTTTTAAGATTTTATTTGTTTGAAAGAAAGCACAAGTAGGGGGCAGGGGAGGAGCAGAGGGAGAGGGAGAAGCAGAATCCCCGCTGAGCAAGGAGCCCGATAAGGGACTTGATCCCAGGACCCTGGGATCATGACCTGAGCTGAAGGCAGACACTTAACCGACTGAGCCACCCAGGTGCCCAGAAAAGTTTATTTATTATGCATGTTAAGTCCCAGCAACTATTAGCTGTTGTTATTAGAGTCATTATTATTAATATTATTATTTAGGCCAAATCCCATCATAGGCTTTAGTATCTGGATGCAAGAAATGCATAAACAAGAGAGCTACTTCACTTTTTTTTTTTTTTTCCCCCTGGTACTTTTCTCTTGGTCCTTTGTGAAAACAAATGCATGGTAGGTTGGCATCTCAAGGAACAGAATCCATGACTTGTTCAGGTTAGGTTTTATGAGGAGAGTGGGCTCAGGATCGTCAAGGTGTATGTAGTATTCCTTGTGTCTTGCCCGAATTTCCCTCTTTCTGAGTTCCCTGACTGAGTCAATGTGTTTCTTCACTCCTGCCATTGACCCTTAGGGTCGGTATCTTAAAGTCACCGCAGCGCAGTGTGCCAATTAATTAGAGGACAGTTATAAGTACAGATACAAGGAAACAGCTTTTGAGATGCGGTGTTTTCCGTTCGCCATTGATCTTATGAATTGGCTTCCATCTGTTGTGTATACGTTTGCATTAAGTCAGCTTTTGGTTTGTGACAGATTCTATCACGGATGTTTTAGAAGCAGGAAATGCTTCTACACTTGGTTGCACATAAAAGAGTAAGTGAAGGAGGTGTTGGATCAACTTTTCAGTTTTGGTCAGCCTAATGGGGAATGGACTTCGAGTTTGTAAAGGATGCATTGGGAGGGAGGCACCTGGGTGGTTCAGTGGGTTAAAGCCTCTGCCTTCGGCTCAGGTCATGATCTCAGGGTCCTGGGATCGAGCCCCGCATCGGGCTCTCTGCTCAGCGGGGAGCCTGCTTCCCCCTCTCTCTCTGCCTGCCTCTCTGCCTACTTGTGATCCCTCTCTCTCTGTCAAATAAATAAATAAAATCTTAAAAAAAAAAACAACAGGATGCATTGGGAGAGATCAGCGATTAGTCCCTGGGTCACATAGACTGCAGAGTTGACGTTATCACAGGGAAGGAGTAGAATTGGATAGGGACACTATATTGTGGCCTCTGGGCGACATTGCAGATCCTAGTGGGAATGCTGGTCCCTTCAGCAGACATCTGTGAGTTTGCATGATGAAACAGAGGAGCAAATATACAGGTGGACATACTCTGCTGCCTTCATGAATGTACCCTCCAAGGAAGTGAGCTACTCTCCCATTGGACAGGTATGAATAATACCAGAGGGAACACTAGAATGAGAATACTGGAGAAGGAGGTTGCTTCCAGCAAGGATGTTGGGGAAATCTTTAAAGATGTGCCTGATCTTGGGGCAGCTGGCTGGCTCAGTTGGTAGAGCATGTGGCTCTTGATCTTAGGGTCGTGAGTTTGAGCCCCACTTTGGTTGGAGATTATTTAAGTCAACTTAAAAAAAAAAGATTAGCCTGACGTTTATAAGATGGGGATAGTATCTTGGTTGGTGGATTAAGAGTGGAAAGACATTATAGCTAAGGAACAAAGCATGAACAAAGGCCCAGAGACGAGAGATTGCCTAAGCAAACTTGTATTCTTAAGATTATGTTTGTGCTAATGTTCTATTTCTCATCCTGTATCTGGATCACACTGAAGCACTGAGTGTTTATTACAGACCTATTCTGTGTTTGGCAGCGTCTACTTCTGTGTGATATGTTCTTAGTACATTTTAGGACTGCTTGGAAGCAGTTTATAGTTTTAGCACCGAGGTGAAGTACAGCGAGAGATTGGGCGATCGAAAAGAACAGTTGGACGTTTCCTATCCCGTCATGGTTCGGAGAACATGAGGCTCTCTACCCTGGAGGTCAGGGCTGTCCGTGTTCATCTTTTTATTATCAGTATCTGCAGAATGACAGGCATGTGGTTAGTGCTGGTAAAAATGTACTGACTTGTGTCTAACTCAACTTTTGATTTGCGAGTCAATGAGGAGGTTGATTTTTATGGGGGAAAAGTGCCTACTAACACATCATTTTCTTTCTTGCTTTTTGGTTTAGGTGTTTCTCTTTCAGGTTTCCGGGTGGAGGTTGTGGATGGAGTGAAGCTTCATCTGCTAGATGATGTTAGTAGTTGGAAACCTGGAGACCAGATCGTGGTTGCAAGCACAGACTATTCTATGTACCAGGCAGAGGAGTTCACTCTACTCCCCTGTCCTGAGTGTGGCCGCTTCCAGGTCAAAGTCAAAGGTATGGGACTGTTCAGAATGCTTCTTGGCATTTGATTCCTGCAGCATCCCCCTTCCCCCACCCCACCCCAAAGCCAGGGCCCTCCCTCATCATCACCACCACCACCATCATCATCTGGATATTTAAGATCTTAGCAGTGGGGTGTTTTGAACACTAGATCCCAGAGGATGTTAGATAAGAGTATTTAGGGAGCAATAGCGTTGCTGTTAATGATGTGTAGCAGGCAAATCAGTGTTTTGTGTGCTGATCTTTGTTTAAAACAAAAAAAAAAAGATGCGGACTAGATGGATTGATTTCCTCCCCACCCAAGATCCTATCCAACTTTTTTCTTTTAATTTTCTGCTATCAAATAATAATCCAATTATCAACTGATGCATACTTAAATAGCAGTCTTTTTTCTTCTTAATTAAAAAAAAATCTCATTGTTTTTGAGCACCTACTTCCTTGGCGAAAAAGCAGATCTAATATTTAAAATAGAACTGGAAAGCTATTTTCAAGAACTGCATTTCTTATCATAAGCTTGAATCATATGTTTTTTGAGGGAAAGCAGTATGCAGTGAGATCTGTGGTGTAAGCTGTGTTTAGGAAGAATGGCTGACATTTACCAGGTCCTTATCCTGAGACAGGTAATAGACACAGCTTATTTATATGTTGCTTCACTTGTGGAATTTATTATGCATTTCATTTATTACATTGTCTCCCTTCCGTACTCAAGGTTATATCTTTATGATATAAAACCAAAGAGTTTACAGTAACTATTTAATAAGCACACACTTGTGGGTAATTTAGAGCTTTATGTAGTTTAAGGGAAAGAGTTTTTGCTTTAAAAAAAAAATAGGATGATTGGCTCACTTGGTACTTTCTCTCTGTGCTTCATTCACTGTTGTACTTTTCCTTCTTGGTGATATAGAGCATAAGCAGAAAACAAAACCCCCAAAAAACTATGTTACCATCTGGCATTAATTTTGTTTGGAAATTACCACTCTTGTTAACAAGTCTACATGATAATGAATCTCCCATGATCTCAGCTGCTTGATTTATTTGTATTTTTCCTTCCGGAGTTTATGTGATTAAAAACTTCAGAGAAAAGCTCATTACTAAAGTGTTCCTAGACTTCCAAAAAGGTGGAAATTTGAAAGAATGCATGCTGATATTAAAATAAGAAGTAGGAAAGATTGTCATGTTTGTAATGTTAATGTTTTAAGGCATATTACTTTAGCTTTGAAGTGAAAGCAAAAATAACTTGATACCTCGTTATCAACATCTGCAAAACCATTCCTGTTTCTAGATTCACCATGCATTTGGTTCTTCGTGTGCCGTCGGGATTAGAACAAGAGCGTATGGACAGGAACCTGGGAGAGCGAGATAGAGAGAAAGAGAGAGAGGGAGGATACTTAGGTAGATTCCAGAATATTGGCGCCATTCAGGAGAGGATTAAGCTCCCTGTCTGTGTATGGTTTTGACATTGAGTGAATGGTTAGAGTAAATAATCTTTAAAATCCTTGCTTCCTTGTGATTCTGCGATTCTGAGGTATTAAGGAATGGAAGTACACTATACATTTTGATAATATCTTGGAGTTGCAGAATGAAGAGGACTGTCTTTTTGGTATGTTTCACGTGTTCTTTTTTTTTTTAATATTTTTTGTCTCTTGCCCGCATGAACTAGAAGCCCCTCAGTTCCTGCACATGGGTGAGATCACCGACGGTGTAGACATGAGAGCGGAGGTGGGAATTCTCACCCGGAATGTTGTAATCCGAGGAGAAATGGAAGACTCGTGCTATGCTGGAAACCAATGCCAACTCTTTGATTATGATACGTATGGGGGGCATGTCATGGTAGGCAAAAAGATTTAATGAGTTTCCTGGTTGCTAAATACTTTCAAGGTTTTTTTTTTTAGATTTTTAAATTTATCTTTATTTTTTATATAGATAAATACTTAATTTATATATATTTAAGTTATGTATATATTTATATATGTATATAAATATAAATATACAGATAAATTAAATAATATTTAATTTAATTTATTTATGAGAGAGAGGGAGGGGGAGAGAATGAGCAAGGCGGGGCGGAGCAGAGGGAGAGGGAGTAGCAGGCTCCCCAGTGAGCAGGGAGCCCGACTCAGGGCTCGATCCCAGGACCCTGAGATCATGACCTGAGCCAAAGGCAGATGCTTAACCCACTGAGCCACCCAGGAGCCTCCAAACTTTCAAGTTTTGGAATGAGATCTATATGGATATTAAAAAGAAATCATATTTTAATTTTCTATTCAGTGACAATGAAGAGATTTTACATAATTAAAAGAGAAAGTTATATCTTCATTTAGTTGACCTCGACCTATAGTTAAACCATTTTGTCCCATGCATGCAGTCTCTGAAAAGATCAAATGATTCTTTTTAGAACTTGATATTATGAAAGGGTAAGCAGTAGTGAAATATGCATACAAAATATCGGTGTAAAAATATTTTTTTATGCAGATTTTTATTCTGTAAAAGTATTGAGCCCTTACTATATGGTAAGCCTTGCACTGCATACTCTGATGTGACTTCCGGGCTGCGTTTTGGGCTACATGTGTTTTAAAATCCGTTTTTGTGCACTGAGTGGGTTATGGTTGTTAACATTTCTGTTAACTGTTTACTGAAATGCTGGTCAGTGTTATTCCCTTGTTAGTAGTATGATTAAAAATCCAGTGTTTAAAGATAGAATGCTGAAATTGTGGATCACAGAGAATTTTTTATTTTTTATTTTTTAAAATTTTTTATTATTTATTTATTTATTTGGCAGAGAGAGAGAGAGAGATCGAGATCGAGATCACAAGTAGGCAGAGAGGGGGAAGCAGGCTCCCCACTGAGCAGAGAGCCCGATGCGGGGCTTGATCCCAAGACCCTGAGATCATGACCTGAGCCAAAGGCAGAAGCTTTTAACATACTGAGCCACCCAGGCGCCCCACAGAGAAATTTTTAAAAAGAACCGAAGTAAATAATATTACGTGGGGAGATTTACAAATAAGTATTTATCAAACTGTGGTGGCGTTTATAGAAATGAAAGAACAAGACAAGACTGGAGATGACCAAAATATTTGAACAAATCAAAACACATTACATATATAGAAATCATTTCTGTAGCTTTCCTGGTTGCATTTCCTTTTATTCCTACATAGTGGCTATTTTTTATGGCTCTTTAAAGTATTCACTTACGTTAAGAAGCATTTGCTGGGGCGCCTGGCTGGCTCAGTCAGTAGAGTATGTGACTCTTGATCTCAAGGTCGTGAGTTCGAGTCCCATGTTGGGCATAGAGATTACTTAGAAGAAAAAAAAAATTAGCCTTTGCTAAATTAGGAACTGGAGATCCGGGAAAGCAAGGTGCCAAAGAAAAGAAATATTTTAATATGCATTCTCCTTTAGACATTTTCTATTAGAACCATATTTTTTTTTGGCTACTTGAATATTCCAAAGTGTATCGGTTTGATTTTGGTTATCTTGTCCTACAGATAGGGAAAAATTTCACATCCGTCCATCTTTCTTACGTGGAATTGAAACACATGGGTCAGCAGCAGCTGGGGCGGTATCCTGTTCATTTCCACCTGTGTGGCGACGTGGATTACAAGGGGGGGTACAGACACGCGACGTTTGTGGATGGCTTATCTATTCATCACAGCTTCTCCCGGTGCATCACTGTGCACGGGACAAATGGTCTGCTGGTACGTAGCCCCTCACTACGCTGATACATAGTAACTCTCCTTCGTTGTCACAACCTCTCCATTTAATGTAAGTCAGCTCTGATAGTGCCTGCCTTCCTCTGTCCTCCTTTTACTGAGAATTCTGGTGTTTTTCTCTATCAGGAGATCAGTAACACCCGACCTTTGGCTTTGCCCCTTCAGTTGAGATGAAAACTTCTCTTTGCATCTGTACTGAGCGTGCTGCATAGATGGCACTTGTCACTTAAACCACAATCGATCATGTTACCAATGACATTGCATACTTGTGTTTCTGCAGATTAAAGACACGATCGGATTTGACACCCTGGGTCATTGTTTCTTTTTGGAAGACGGTGTGGAACAGAGAAATACTTTGTTCCACAATCTGGGCCTCCTCACCAAACCCGGCACCCTCCTCCCCACTGATAGGAATAACTCCGTGTGCACCAGCATGCGGGACAAAGTGTTCGGCAGTTATGTGCCTGTGCCCGCCACGGACTGCATGTGAGTCACGGGCAGAAAGACTCGTGCGTGACGCTCAAGGCCTTTGGCTTTGGGGGAAGATGTTTCAGGGGAGGTTTTCTAGTGGGCAGGATTTTTGCATGATTAATGTTGAAGTCACTCTCAAAAATGCCTTGCAGGGCTGTTTCAACTTTCTGGATCGCTCATCCCAACAATAACCTGATTAGTAATGCAGCTGCGGGCTCGCAGGTAAGTAATGTTCCATGCTTTCATGTTTAGAAATGTTCTGGTTGATGGGGATGTAATGTCATGGGGGACGCTCTAGCTCAGGCACAGTGCTGCATTCTGATACTGCTCATTTCACTGGAAGCAGGATATGGTCGAGATGGTTCTTTTGTTTCTTCTGCATCACTCCTGCCAGTTAGTACTTACGGGTGTGGTAAGACGGATGCCAAATGGAGGAAAAGAAGTAGGCCGATGTGTGGGGTTATCGGACCTTCCAGGTGTATTTTTACTGGGTCGTGTGCAGTCTTTCTGGCTTCTCATATTCAAGTCATGCATGGCTGGGTGCCTGCCTGATCATTTCAGTTTCTAATTTTGATGAACGGAGAAAGCCTTAGTTTTTCTTTATGGGGATGGATTGTTCCCTAGAATCTTATGACAGTGGTCATTCTGGTCAAAGTGGAGATTCTTTTGTTTAAATGTAGGGATCATACACACTTAGGGGCTTCATCTTCTTGGTAAAGCAGCTAAACTCTGTGCCTTAAATTAACTGTGTGCCTTGAATCATTTCAGAGACATGCACACACAAGAATAACTTAAGAGAATAAATGAACTATTTTTGGATGGCAGAAATGTCTCCTGAAGAAACTTGGGAGAGATTTACATTTATAATTGAGTGTGATTTGAAACTGTTAATTTATAATAGAAAAGTGAGTGTTGAAGACGTTATACTATTATGATTATGTCCGTGCTGCGAACTTTAGTACAGAAATAGGAGCTTTGCAGCAACACCTGCATATTCGTATTTATATATTGTATCTATTAAAATTTTTAAAAGGAAAGAGATACCTAGCATTATTTCCCAGGACTAAGCAAAAGATTAGTGGAAGGGACTATTTCTTCCAGATAACGAGAATATGGGCGTCACTAGGTGATGGCGTCATTCACTTCCGTGATTTTCCTTGAAGACATAAAACATAAAATTCTTACTTAACAGGGCAGAGACCTGGACATTTAATCATTTCAGGTTTCCGTCCATTCATTTTTCATCAGATGTTTGTTGAACATCTTATCAAGTTTGTGCTGAGAGTTTCTAATTAGAAGATAAGTTTTGGGCCAAGATGGCCACGGGCTTGATACGCAGCCTTACCCTTCTGGGATCATCTTCTGATTTGTGCTACATTTCAAGTGAACAGCCCGAGCAAAGGTTCCTTTCAGCTTGTTTCAGAAGTCATGGGTTGAAGATGAAAGCACATTGCAAATGGCTCATGAAAAAATGTAAGGGCAGGTTGCCAGAAACCGTTCCTGGGGCTCATGTGAGACACGAAGAAAGCGGGTCTCTCGTTTTCCATTTGTAAAGATTTTTTTTTTTTTTTTTTTTTTGACACACAGAGAGAGATATCACAAGTAGGCAGAGAGGCAGGCAGAGAGAGAGGGGGAAGCAGACTCCTCGCTGAGCAGAGAGCCTGATGTGGGACTCGATCCCAGGACCCTGAGATCATGACCTGAGCCGAAGGCAGAGGCTTTAACCCACTGAGCCACCCAGGCACCCTTCTCGTTTTCCATCTGATATTCGTTCTTTTTCCTTTTCATTCTGTGAGTTCTTTCTTTTCTTTCTAGAAAAACCATTCCAGTAAAGTTCATGTTTTGGCAAGGGTTTACCTCCCCAAATAAATCAAACTCTTTCTTCTTGTACGTTTCCACTCCCTTTTACAAAGCTCCCTTTACCTGTTTTGACACCACAGTGTTTAACAGGAAACAGCTGCTACCCCCTTGCTGCCCCCCCCACCCCCCCCCCCCCAGACTCCGTTGCATCCTGGGAGGGTTCACACTACCCTCAGCTTCTAGGGCTGTGGTATGGAGCTTCCAGGTCATCTTCTGTGTTGTTTTGTGCCCCAAAGAGTAGAGGGGGCACAGAAGTTTTTCAGCGTAGTTTGTTTTATTAAGACCCGTCTCTAACCCACCCTTTTTTTTAAAGATTTTATTTTATTTATTTGACAGAGAGAGAGATCACGAGTAGGCAGAAAGGCAGACGGAGAGAGAGGGGGAAGCAGGCTCCCCGCTGAGCAGAGAGCCCGACAGAGGCTTAACCCACTGAGCTACCCAGGCGCCCCTAAACCTTTATCATGGAAAAATGTTAAATATTGCTTTCATTTTGGTGGGTAGCTATATATGCTTTCCACAGTTTATCTCTCTATACTTCTAAAAAACCTCATTTCTTACAATGAATGTAATGCCTATTACATATATTTTAGATCCCTCTCTATTTCCCATCAGACTATGAATTCTCTGAGAATAGCCTTACTCCACACCTGGCACAGGGGAGCACTAAACAAATGTTTGCCGAATGTGAATCTCTCTCTGTAGCATACTTTTGGACTCTATGTTAAACTATGAACAACCTATCCAATCAAAGTTCTATCGCTTGAACTTGTCCTTCTCATTGGGCTGGTTTTTCCTTACACTGTAAAATAAAACACTTGTGGGGATTAAGATACTAATTTTGGGGGCGCCTGGGTGGCTCAGTGGGTTAAAGCCTCTGCCTTCGGCTCAGGTCATGGTCTCAGGGTCCTGAGATCAAGTCCTGCATTGGGCTCTCTGCTCAGCGGGGAGCCTGCTTCCCCCTCTCTCTCTCTCTGCCTGCCTCTCTGCCTACTTGTGATCTCTCTCTCTCCCTGTCAAAAAAATAAATAAAATCTTAAAAAAAAAAAAGATACTAATTTTGATTTTTATGTTTCGTTTTGAACGTCAGAAATTGTGAAAACTGCTCTGCTTCCCCAGTTAAGGTCAGTAATACTGAGACAGCATCCTGATTCATGCGTGTGGTGGTTTTTTTTTCTTTAGCAAAAGTTTGCCTCAGGACAGGAAGGGCATTGGAGTTGTTTGAAAGAAGTCAGTGAGCTCTGCGTGTTGGCGGATAGTTGTTTAATGAGTGTGACTCATCTATTGATCAGGTTTAGGGGTGGACAGAAAAACACTCACATTGCTAAAAGGCTGTGCTGTCCTCGTCACCTGGAAGGAAGGAAGGCTTGTTTGGTTCTAATGCTGCTTAACTTTTGAAAGTAGATGATGCTAGGAGAAGTATTTTTTGAAAGTGAGTTTTGCTATCAGCCAATTATTTCTATCCAGTACCGCAAGTAGAATTAAATTTGTTTTTTTAAAGCATGATTATAATGACTTTGAGGGTGCTAGGTCCGTGCACAACTTTCGTAGTCCATTCTGAGCCTGAAACAATGAAAAATTAGTGTTGAAAAGATTGTTTGCTTACGAAGCACTTAGTTTATTGAGCATGTTTCCTAAAGTGGGTTTATAAAGTAAGGCTTTTAATGAACTTGCCCTTTTAATGACAGGATGCTGGAATATGGTATTTATTTCACAAGGAACCTACGGGGGAATCCAGTGGATTGCAGCTATTAGCGAAACCAGAACTCACTCCATTGGGTATATTTTATAACAACAGAGTCCATTCAAATTTTAAGGTAGGTTCCTAGGTTTTAACAAAATCATTTCATGTGATTTCCAAGGTGAAGGATGGAATATGCTGCAAAATACAAGCAAGAAATGTCAGTTTTCACTAAAACTTGTCATCAGAAAAAGTAATTTGTGATTGAAAAAGCAGACCCATAACCCTCCACGTTCAGAATTATGTACTGTATCCACAGGCATAGCCACCAACAGAACGCATGTGCATGCACACTGAATAATTAGAATGACGGACTTGATCCCTGTGTCCATGTCCCCTCCCTCATTCCTTCCTTCCCTCCCCCTCCCCTTCTTTCCTTTCGTTAATATCATGTTTTAGGGATATACATATTAGATAAGAAGTGTACTTTCTCTCTCTTAGTTCATAGTGTCGGTAGAGATTCCTCTTGGGCATTTAATACTAATTGTGTACTAAAATATTACTTACGATATTTGACCTAACTTGAAATGATGCAGATCAAGTAAATGAAAGGCCATTTAGGAGGTCCAGCAGTTTCCACGATATTTAGCATTCATCTCCACCCTCGAGTGATACTATATTTGCCTCATTTTGTGCTCACAAGGCACTTTGACATTTTCATTTATATGATACAGTGCCCAGATTCTTTACTCTGATACAAGCCACATCAAAGTTCAATTAATACTTCCCATTTCTAATACTGAGAGGATCCTTTAAAAACCTAAGTGTGCGGGGCGCTTGGATGGCTCGGTGGGTTAAAGCCTCTGCCTTCGGCTCAGGTCATGATCTCAGGGTCCTGGGATGGAGCCCTGCATCGGGCTCTCTGCTCAGCAGGGAGCCTGCTTCTCCCTCTCTCTCTGCCTGCCTCTCTGCCTACTTGTGATCTCTCTGTCAAATAAATAAAATCTTTAAAAAAAAAACCAAAAAAACCTAAGTGTGCTATAATTTGAAGAGTGGAATCACTTGAAGACTTGAGAGAGTAAAAAACCTTAGTCAGAATTATGTTTTTTTGTGAGCTGAGTAGCTGATAGAGGCTAATCATTGTTGAGAGTACCATTTCAAAGTGGAACTCCTCAAAATTTCCTAGTTATAGTGGTATAAAAAACATCTCATTCTAATCAATTTTTTAATGTCCCATGCCACGAGGACATGTAGTGATCTGTTAACTCTAAGAATAGTAGATGTAAATAATGAGTGGATGGTTAGGTTTTAACTTGTTTAATTTGGGACTGACTGTCCAGAATACTACTTTGTGGCCAAGGGAAACCGAACCCTGGGAGCCCTCTGAGAGTAACCGGTCATCTTTGGATCAGTCATAAAGAATAGCAACACCGACCCTTCTGCTCTGGGTCCTCACTAAAAATCCTTATTTTTATCCTCACACCCATTCCCCTATCTCTGCTTCACTGAATGAAGCCACTGGCCACCCGATTGCCCAAACTTAGAAACAGGAATCTCTATTCCTCACCCTTTCCCTTTCCCTATATTCCCTCCCTTTCCCTCACCCTTAGACATTTCCTTAAATACTAAAGCATATCGTACCTCTTAAAGAAGCCTTGCCCTATCTGTTTTCCCCCATAACGACTGCCACGAGTCTAGGTCATCTTAATTTTTCTTCTGGATTATCGAGATCATATCCTACCCTATCTCTTATTTCTCTTTTTGTCTCTTTCTTCTTCTTTTTTTTTTAAATTTTTATTTAATTAATTTTAATTCAATTCAAGTAACATAGAGTGTATTATTAGTTTCAGAGGTAGAATTTAGTGATTCATCAGTTGCATATAACACCCAGTGTTCATTCCATCACGTGCCCTCCTTAATACCCATCACCCAGTTAACCCATTTTTGTTCCCTTCTAATCTATTATCCATCCTATTGTCTAGAGCATTCCTTCTTATCATGCAGTTAATTGCATTGCCTGTATTAAAAGTCCCGTTGAATTGACTCTAATGTATTGACTCTATGTTGTCCGCCATTTGCTTCTCTTTAGCTTTCTTTCTTGCATTTCCTCCCTCCTTACATTTCCTATGAGTCCTTTTGAGACTTTCTTCTCAGATGTGCTATATGCTCTCTGTCCCCTCCAGGGTTTTTGTACAAATGATATCCCTGAGTGCTTTCCTCTGGGTTCTTCAGCTGCTTCCCACCAGTCCCCGCTGTTCATCCCAGCCCATTCTTTTGTATGGTTATGTCCTCCCCATCCTTCCTGGTTCAGCGTTAGGAGGTCGCTGCTTTCCGGGGACCTCCCCTGCATTCTGTGTCTCCCACCTGTGAGAAAGAGCTCACTCTTTGCCCCTCTCTGTGTTGCTCAAGCATTGTCTACTTCATCATATGCTTATCACGCTGGATTGTAATTGTTTACCTAATTGCATGTCTTCCTGCTGGTTTATATGTCAGCAGCAGCAAAGACCATGGCTTTCTTGCTAATGTACAATGCTTGCTGCCTCCCAGAAGGCAGGCACTAAGTAAAGTGTTGTAAAGTAAAGTAAAGTAAAGTAAAGTGTTGAAGGACTAAGTAAAATTAGATCAAGTAAAATATCCAGAAAAGTAATTGTTTTCATAGAACCTTTGCTTTGCTGTTTGTTCCTTTCCCTTCTTTTTGGTGGGTGTGAGAAGCTACAACTAATTTTCATGAACTCTTATGTATGTATAGCTCTGACTTAGGATTCATATTCATTTCGGTCCATGATTATATTTTGCAGGCTGGCTTATTTATTGACAAAGGTGTCAAAACAACCAACGCCAGTTCCGCAGACCCAAGGGAGTACCTCTGTTTGGATAACAGTGCAAGGTAGAGCTCATCCTTTGACCTCACACTCTGGCCATATCTTGCCAAAGCAAAACTTCCTGAGTTGAGCCATTGTGCTCTCTTCTCCGCCAACACATTTAAACTGAAGTTTTCAACATTTGCAGGAGGGCATTGGGAAAACATTTTTTTCTGCTGTTCTAAGCCCTGTGGCTGGTTTGTTTGTTTTAAAATCTTCCTGAGATGCCAAAGAAGTCAGTACTTTTTCCAGTTTTTCACAGTTGTAAATTGATGTGAGAGAGAGATGCAGAACGAGAAAGAAAAAGGAGAGAGATGCTGAAAACAGGGGCTACATTTGGCCTAAAGTAGAACATGATTCACTGAAAAAACGAGTTACGATGTTTTAGTGTCATTCCTGAAAACCAAGGCATGTAGAATTTATTGTTAGTGGTCAAAAGGGAGCATTGCATTGAATGTATTTCACAGGGAAAGGTCTTGAACTTGATGAGCAAGCTAGTTTGGTTCATTTGTCTATAGGCTCAGAGTCCCATCATTGCTGAGCTTTATGTTACTCTCCTTTATAACCGCAAAATGTGGTTGGAATAAGGAGAACATTTCAACAAAGTTCTTGTACATGCTAAATGAGAGCCAAAATAAATAACGTGTGTCCAATGGAAATAAGAGTTTCTGGACAAGAGATAGCAACTTAAAGTCCTATTCAGCAGAAACTGTGTATGTGTTATTTTCCGATACTTCAAGTTGACTGACCCATGTCCGGTTTTGAAAGGGTGCTAGATTTAATAGGCCCTGTTGATAGACATTTAAGAAAAAGATGCCAGGCCCTATTGTTCACGACGGAGGAAGAGAAGAGCCACACTGTAGGTCGGTGAGCACATTTAAACGCGAGGCAGGATTCTTGCAACACAGTAATAAGGCATGAGGTCAGGAGAAAACTGGGCAAAGTACAGTTAGTAAAATTACTCATCAGGATTCCTTAAAGGTCAAGTTGAGCCTGAAATATCTTCAGGCAACAATCAGATGGCCTGTGAGAAGCCAAGAAACCATGGACATTATTTAAATAAAACACAAGTCACTGGACACCTAATAGCCGAGTAAGATATGAAAAAGGAAAAGAGGAGATGAACTTAAAAAAGAAAAAGGAGCATAGCAATGACAACCAACGATGAACCAAGAAGAGAATATTAACTGGCAAAACAAAGAAATCTTTACTGGCAGGACACTCCTGCTTTTTAAGAGTTTATTTTAACTGGTAGAACTAATAGTGTGTGCTTTGCTTAGTATTAGCAGAAAGATCCTTAAACACAACCCAGTTGACTCTCTTCCCTGCCCTAAAAAATGATGTGTGTGTATATGATGGCTGGATGAGAATACATTTTTCAGAATTCATTAGAATTCTGAATTAGTTAAGAATTAATTAGACTTGACAATAAAACAACTTATCCATAATGGCCTGGATAACACACTGGGTATGTGTATATGATACTACGATGATGGTAGTTTTTCCTCTGCTCTTCATTATCTCTCTTGCCAGTTTATAAATTCATACATATTGGGAATTAGACTCCATTTGGAAGTTGTTATAGAAAAGAACTGATTATAGAAGATGAGTAACAAGATATTTGGCAGCTGGTGTATACTTTTAATTTTGTACAAACTAATGTGTAGGCTGTGCCCACATGCATTCATGCAGGCCAGGCATGAGTAAAAATGATAAAACTCTAACACAATGAGTAATAAGCCAGCCCATGAATTAAACATCAGGCTCATGAGATCCAGAAGATATTTAGTCTGTTCATCAAAAGGGAAGTTGACTCAGCAGTTAATCAGATGAGCCTTTCCTTGTGTCTTCAAGATGTGAAATGACAGGCATCCAAAGATGGGAAATTGTAACCCAGGAAAACTCTTGGTTTGAGATTGGGACATTTCATCCAAAGGAATGAAAAAGCATAAAAACCAACTAGTCTTTAAATTAAGCCAAGCACAATTAAGGGAGGTTGGAAAGCGTGCTGAAAGCTCATGGACGAGGGTGATGAAAAATTGGGAAAGTTAACTATCATCTCCACATCAAGTGGGAAAGAGATTGAGAATAAAGAGTATCCAAGCAAGTGGCCAACAGTTGATTTATATGGGTAGGAATTTCAGAAAGGACAAGATGGCGGCAGCAGTGTTGCCTTATGATACCTTTTTTTTTTTTTTTGCCTGCTTTTAGAACGTTGTAGTTTTCTTTCCAGAACTCTTACATCTGCTTGATATTACGTAATGACTGCGAAGCCATTTGCCAGCAAGCACAAGGCCAGAAAGTGGGCGATAGCCTAGAGTCAGACTTTTCACTCCTGGGGTCAGAGCTATTGAGCGTAAGAGGTCATATACACGGTCCAAGGGCGGTTATAGCGCTTGCCAGACTAGTCTCCTGTGGTCTGTTGTCTACAGGCCTTTCACCATGTAGCAGCTAGTGACCAGTTTTTAAGAAAAAGTGAAATCTAGTATCACTTCCTTGCTTCCTGGCTTCTGAAGACTTTCCATCACATCCATCTGTCTGTCTGTCTTTCTATTTATGCACCTACTTTACTGAGGTATGCTGACCATGTAACTGAGCCTATTTAATGTAGATAACTCGGGGAGTTTGGGGATCGGTATCCACCCACGAAACCATCACCACCATCAGGGTCATAGACCTAGCCATCACCTCCCAAAGTTTTCTCCCGCCTCCTTTATCATTTTAAAAATTTAAGAATATTTTTTGGGGCGCCTGGGTGGCTCAGTGGGTTAAAGCCTCTGCCTTCAGCTCAGGTCATGATCTCAGGGTCCTGGGATCGAGCCCCGCATCGGGCTCTCTGCTCAGCGGGGAGCCTGCTTCCTCCTCTCTCTCTGCCCGCCTCTCTGCCTACTTGTGATCTCTCTCTCTGTCAAATAAATAAATAAAATCTTAAAAAAAAAAAACATTTTCACCAGCATACAACTCGAATAATATTCCAGTTTGCCTATGTGAATGTTGAAATATCTGATGAATTTATTCAGTATGTTTATATTAGTGTCGTGTAGCTTAAGAGTTTGTGAAAACATACTAGATTTCCTGGTCTGAGGGTTTTTTGTTTGTTTGTTTTGAAATGGTTTTAGTGTTTAGAATGTTCTGCAGCATCCCAGTCTATAATATAAGTTGATTTAAAAAAAATAACTAAGAAGTTATGAAAGTAGTTCTCTGGAATCTTATATAAGTAAACATACATTTTTTTTCAGTATCTGAAATATAAATAATGAGTTTGTAAGTTGTACCTTAAGATTTTGTTTGTTTGTTTTGGTCAAATATAAATCCTGCCTTTTGGCACTTAAGCTTACAATTGTAAATGGTTGGTTTCCAATGCTTTTTTTAAAAAGTTCCTTTTTTTTTTTTTTTTAACCCCCAAGGTTTAGGCCTCATCAGGATGCAGACCCTGAAAAGCCACGTGTTGCTGCTTTAATTGACAGGCTCATTTCTTTCAAAAATAATGACAACGGAGCTTGGGTCAGAGGGGGAGACATTGTCGTTCAGAATTCAGCGTAGGTATTCTCTGCAAAGTTATTGTCTGATAACACTGATGTATGTATGAATTTATTTATTTTCCGATGTATTTATTTTTCAAGTCTATTAAAAAAAAGATACAATCCAGTGTACCAAAAATACAGTGATACTTTCTGGACTTCTATTATTAGTATTTTATTATTTTTAAGTATATTTATTTTTAGTGATCTCTACACTCGACGTGGGGCTCGAACTCACAACCCTGAGATCAAGAGTTGCATACTCTTCTGCCTGGGCCAGCCAGGCGCCCCTGGAATCATGTCATTGTTACTAATAGACAGGGTGAGCCCTGAGGAAGTACGCTCCCGCTCACAGACTGCAAATGTTTGGAATCGTCTCATTCTGCTGCTTTTATTGGAACTGAACCTGTCTGGTGACATGAGAGTTTTTTGATGAGATTGAACAGAAACTGGGGCTTTAACTTGATGGAACAAACATGGTCTATGTCCGAGAGCTAAATAAAGATTTTGAAACTACCTGGATTTTTTTCCTTTCCTTTTGGAAACTCAGAAGTTTTTCTGATGCTCCTCTCCTGCCATTCAAAACAGAAGTCGTGAATTCCACCTTAATAAGTCTGTTGACTTATGTCTTAACATGACTTAAGGCAGTAAGCATCTCGTTTTTTTCCCATTTGTATAATTTTAGGAGAAGTCTTGATGTACGTTGAGCTAAGAGTTGGTGTTTGAGAGTCTAGAAAAACATGTTTTTTCTGGCTGGCACTGATGTTAGCTCCTTGGCATTTTATTGTCACTTCTGACTTTCATGGTGCAAAAAAATGAATTTTGTATTAAGTCTGTAGAATTAGCTTGGGTATTAGTGTTGAAAATTTTGAAGAGGGGGGCGCCTGGGTGGCTCAGTTGTTAAGCGTCTGCCTTCAGCTCAGGTCTTGATCCCAGGGTCCTGGGATCAAGCCCTGCATCAGGCTCTTTGCTCGGTGGGAAGCCTGGGTCTCCCTCTCCCACTCCCCCTGCTTGTGTTCCCTCTCTCGCTGTGTCTCTCTCTGTCAAAGAAATAAATAAAATCTTAAAAAAAAAAAAGAAAAAGAAAATTGTGAAGAGGATACTATGATCTAATTGTTTTGAAAAATAATTATGAAAGTAACAGTGACAGCTCACATTTACGGGCTGCTTACTTGGTGCCAGGCACTGTCCTAAAGAGGTAGAATTAATTAGGATGTTTAATGCCCTCATCAACTTTGATGAGCAGGGTTATGTTATTGCTTCAACTCCTAGGTGAGCAAACGGAGGGAGAGTCGGGTTGAGTCATGGTCCCGCAGGGTCCCAAAGCCAATAATCGGCAAAGCCGGGATTTGAACCGGGTGCCTTCTCTGTGGAGTCTGTGCTTTTAGCTGCTGGGAAGTGAGACACTTTCTGTGGTTTTGGAGAGTAAACATTATTGGGAGCTTCTGGATTTCCTAAAACTTGAATACTGAGAGAAATGATCTCTCGTTACATGAGATGATTAATTAAATGTTCTTTTATTCTCTTTTCTCTTACAGATTTGCAGATAATGGAATAGGGCTGACCTTTGCCAGGTTTGTAATCACTTTGAAAATACTTCCTCGATTATTTTAAAGCTGTAAAGTACAATAGCCTGGGTTTTTTGTTTTTGTTTTTGTTTGATCGGACACAGGAGTGTTCTATCATTGTATTAGCATTAAAAAAACCCAAAAAACAGCATCCACTTCCTGATACCACTAGAGGGCCAAAAATACGTTTTTCTTAATTAATTGAATTCGTACCAAAGTTAGAGGTTAAATAGCTGGAATTCCATAGAAAGGTAGGGCCGTCATATTTTTTGTTTAGAAGAAAACACTTGAGGGGCACTTGGGTGGCTTAGTCAGTTAAGTATCTGCCTTTGGCTCAGGTCATGATTCCAGGGTCCTGGGATCGAGTCCCACATTGGCCTCTCTGCTCAGCGGGGAGTCTGTTTCTTCTTCTCCCTCTGCCTGCCATTTCTGCTTCTTGTGTTGACTCTCTCTGCCAAATAAATAAATGAAATCTTTTTAAAAAAACAAAAAGGAGAAGAAAACACTCTAGAAGAAGGGAATAACAGTTGGGAACTTATTAAATAACTTCTTTCTTAGAAGCTGGTCTAACACTGCAGTGATCTATAGACCTGAACTTTTTAAGTGACATATTTGTCTCCGGACAACAATTATTTTGACTGCCATCATAAACATGCCTGCCCTCGAACTGTTACATTCAGGGCAAGTTCATTCTCCCATATGCAGTGCTGTTGTTTGAGATGCAACTAATCCATTGTTGCTGCTAAATGCAATTTTGTTTGTTTACTCCACAAACCATGCATTGATTTCTCTGAGGTACGCTCACAGTTTAGAAGGACTTTTTGATGACTTGATAATACGTATTCGAAAAAGCTCCTGGCTGCTTTGAAAACTAGCTTTTTTAGCTGTAACTTGCCTTTTTTTTTCTTTTTAAGATTTCATTTATTTATTTGTCAGAGAGAGAGACCACACAAGCAGGGCGAGTAGCAGGCAGAAGGAAAAACCAGGCTCCCCGTTGAGCAGAGAGCCCGATGAGGGGCTTAATCCCAGGACCCCGGATCATGGCCTGAGCCGAAGGCAGGCGCCTAACAGACTGAGCCACCCAGGCGCCCCAGCTAATGCTTGCCTTTATCTGAGGGTCAATTTAAATCTAATGGAGAGGGCAGGGTAATGGTTATACTCATTTTCACAGCGATGGAAGCTTCCCAAGTGATGAAGGCTCCAGCCAGGAGGTATCTGAATCTCTGTTTGTTGGGGAGAGCAGAAATTACGGCTTCCAGGGTGGTCAGAATAAGTATGTGGGCACTGGAGGAATAGACCAGAAGCCCCGGACCCTGCCTCGGAACAGGTAAGCATTGCTTTAGCAGCGGACTGTTATATTTGAACAATAAATGAAAGCCTAACCCTTAAAGCTTCTGTTGTAATCCTGGGTGGATTGGTTCCCCCTGTGACGCTTTTCCCACCTTTTCTAATTACCACTGTTACTATTTTTGGTATTATTGCTATTACAGTGTGTACATTATCTTCTGGACTTCCGGAGCATTAACGATCAAACGCTTTATAGATTTCGTTATTGTTTAACGAAGGAAGCTATCTCATTTTTCATTCCTTGCATGAGGCCTTATACAAGCTGCTGATTTTTTTGTTTTCTTCTTTCTCGAGCCACAGAAAGTTGGCCAAACTGTAAACTCTGACATAAGGTCACTTTTGCCTCAATCCATGAGGTTAGTTTGCAGAAATAGCCACTGGAAAAAGGAAATAACCTATTGAAAAGAGTCCTAGAAAATAAGAGTGGGTAGTTGCCAAAGCTGACTCAAACCCTAACCGCGGCCCATATAATTACCAGTGTTCCAGTTGCATGGAGGAGACTCTTGGCATGTTTTCTGTCAAAATAATCACAGAGTCATTAAAATAGTACTTACCCCAGAAGGATTCTTTGGAGCTTTTAGGGAGCTAGGAACTAATTAATCCATACCTTGGTTCTGAGACACCAAGTTTGGAATTGTTCTCATTTTCTTTGTGAGAAAAACAGATAGAGAAAAACTCATGTTCTCAAGGTCTCATATTAGAGCTACTGCTAGAATTTATCAAGCAGCAGTTCCCTTAGCGTTGTGCAGTGTAGGTGGCCATCGGGCGAGGACAGGTCAGGGGGATGGGCCCAATGGGCTGCTGGCTTTGAGGACCAGACAAGGCTTTACTAGCTTCTGGCAAAGACTGAGCTTGCTTCCACTCCCCCCTTCCCCCCCATGCTGGTCGTCGGGAACTCTTGAATGCCATCATAAGCCACGCTCTGTGTAGCACTCCTGTTAGCCAGACTGTGTGGAAGCCACTGGGAAAGAAACTTCATGGAGTTTTAATAGCTAACATTTATTAAATGCTGACGATGTGTCAGGCCTCGTTCTAAATGCTTCATTCTCCGCTTAATCCTTGCAAAGCCCAGTGAGGTAGGTCCTGTCATTATCCTGCTTTAGAAATGAGGAGCCTACTGACCGTGGCTGAGGTGGGATTCAGACCCTGTGAGTCAGCCTTCGGCACGGTCTGTGCCTGTCAGAGTTAAGCTGTAGCTGTCTCTTCTGACGGGTCACAAAAAATGGCTGTGGGCGTTTGGTGGCAGTATAATGGTGGCCAACGCCATCCTTTTTATTTTACGTCAGCCTCCAGTTTCTTCTTCTTTGTCTTTTCTCTCTCTCTTTTTTTTTAAGACTTTATTTATTTGACAGAGAGAGAGATCACAAGTAGGCAGAGAGGCAGGCAGAGAGAGAGGGGGAAGCAGGCTCCCTGCTGAGCAGAGAGCCCGATGCGGGGCTCGATCCCAGGACCCTGAGACCATGACCTGAGCCGAAGGCAGAGGCTTTAACCCACTGAGCCACCCAGGCGCCCCATCTCTCTCTGTTTTTAATTGAAGTATAGTTGAATTACAACTATAGTATAGTTGTACAACTATATAAGTAGGTTGAAACAACTTACAGTGTTGTTTCAGGTGTGGAAAATACCGACTCGACGATCATATACATTAATGTGGTCTCTAGTTTTATTTCAAAATGCTCACTGCTTCCTTGCGAAGGAGGCTTTTCCAAAACACAGACTCCTTGGTCAGTGGATCCAGTCTTTATCTTATTGTGTCTCAACAACTTTTTCTATGCAAGAGAACCATTTGGGGATCTCTCCTCAGAAATACATCAGGATGCATAGATTTTTTTAACCAGGCTGTTTCATTTCTTTGCTAACATGTACGCTTTTACTATAAAGCACTGCCAAGTTGTAAACTAAAGTTGCTGTAGAAATCCTCGGCAGTGCCATTAAAGAATTTTAACAGGGTAGACACCTAAGGGATCCAGAATATTATGGGTTTTGGACCTTAATTATGATTAATGATATATGATTAGTAGGTTAAGGGGCTTTTTTTTGAACAGAAGGGAGGAAAATGAATAAACTGAATTTCTCATTCCAGCCAGCCCCTTTGACATAGTAAGCCTTGAGAATTTACACTTTTATACTTTTCAGTGTATCATTTCATCTTATTACTATCATTTAGTGGCTTGAAAGGAGGTTCTCTCTGTGAAAGCTACAGATTTGTCTTTTGTTCTCTTGCCGGAGATTTTGGAACCGAAACGAAAGTGCATGAGCTCAAAAATAAAAGGTCTTCACTGGGTTGATTCAAGGCAGCAAAAGTCACATCTTCAGAGAGGCGTCCATTCTGTCCCAAATAGCACATCTCTCACCCCAGTGTGTCATGGTACCATGTCTCGCTGCCCCCGCAACACTTACGATCTGAAATTATCCTTTGTTTTTCTCTTTGCCTCTCCCACTGCAGTATACGTTTCGTTTGAGCAGGAATCTTCTCTTGGTTCCACTGGATCCTAGAATTGTGCTTAGAGTGTCCGGGAGACTCAACAGTGTGAGTGAAGAGAGGGGCCCGTGTGCATTAAACAAAATCTTATATTTCAACAGGACATTCCCCATCAGAGGTTTTCAGATTTATGACGGGCCCATTCATCTAACCAGGTGTACTTTCAAAAAATACGTGCCCACTCCAGATAGGTACACCAGCGCTATCGGCTTCCTTGTGAAGAATCCCTGGCAGATAACCCCCAGGAATAACATTTCCCTCGTGAAGTTTGGTCCACATGTAAGTATGTCCTCGTGGTACCATGTGGTGACCATGGCGGGAGGGCAGGGGATAGGTCGTTCCCAAAGACAAAATCACCAAGTATTCGTGATGAGTCTTTACGACTCGGGGGAGAATTAGATGCAAGAGAGACTCATAATTCCATGCACGCTGTCCCGTCGGGTTCAAGGTGAGAACAGAAGTCCCATGTAACATGAGGTATTTTTGACCCTCATATGATACCTTGGAAGGGACCATGGCTTAAAGTGATGCCACAGCATGGGGATGGGAGAGTTTCAGAGGAATAGCAGGACATAGGATTTAGGAAAGTTCATTGTAATCATCTATGAAGAGAGCTGAGTTCTGCCTGGTATTTTACTTGTCTGGGGCTTATTTTTCTGGGGAACCAGAGGATAAAAGGATGGGAAAGAAGAGGAGTACTGGGATGGTATAAGACAGATACAGATACAAACTGTTGGAAGGTTTTTATGAAGACTGCCAAGAAGACTGAGAAATAATTGTTTACAATACAGTAGCCCATAGAAATCATTTTTTTAGTACTTTCATCAGTGCCCTCTGGACCCTGAGCACAGGTCCACAAACACAAGACTGTCTGATTATGTACCTTGCCCTCCGCCATCTTGCCTGTTCCAAGATGACTGTGGTACCGGGAGGTTGAGAGTCTCAGACCTCCTCCCTCACCGCTCCCACAGATGGCTGCAGCTGGGAAGTGGCTCATATTTCTCTCATTCATGTCCACAGGCAGACTCTGCAGTTGCCTAGTTTAAAATAGAACATGGGATAGTTTACCAGAGTCTGCATCTGGTTTTCCAGAATGGCTGAGGCATGAAACAGAAACCTAGGTGCAAACTGGGGTGCCAGCTTGGTTGGGGATTCTCTCTTAGGTCCTGTGACTGCAGGGGAAGAGGGAAGGCTACACTAGCAGATCGCTTCCCACATAAATAAGTAGGGCGGTCCTTGGAGCAGCTTTCCAGGGTGGAGGTCGAGTGCTCATTTACTGCCCACACAGACCTTTCCATACACGGAGTTCTAATGACCCCTGACATGCTCGTTCTGAAAAATAGTTCATTGGGTGTTATGTTGGCCTTGGAGTTCTTGAATTCTCACATCCATGCTCTCCCAAGTGTAGTGGTCATCAGCCGGGGGGTCTGACGGTGCTGATGCCTTGGGAACAGTTTGCAAAGGGAATGGCTTGCCAATTTTGTTCTCCCCGAAAACGTGGGAAATGTGCCCTAAACATCACTTAGATTTAACCACAGAAGGTACAAGAGAAATGGAAAAAAAAGCCTACAAGAATTTAGAGCCACTTGTCCCAAACATCACTGATTTTTTCATTGAGTTGCCTATCATTTAGATGTTCGGTTGATGTTACAACATCCGAGGGTGATGATGAGTGCATAAAAGTATTTTAGAGGTGTATCTGCAAGGCTTGCATAGTGTGAATAATTTACCACTAACCAGCTAAGGACTATAAAACATGTCACCTGCAGCCTGCTTTGCAGCTGTGTACTATGTGTTTAATAAAAACCTTAAATTAACTCTACCTGACATGAAAATCACTGAGCTGGGTTTGGTCGATGTTGGGGAGAAAGTAACATACGCTTGACAGCAGATTCTGGTGTGTTCAGCGGTCACCCAACACACCAAGGCAACACTGGGCGGTGTTTCAGTTTGCAACTATCCTTGTTTTTTGGTGGGGGGAGTCAACTGAACAAGCAACTAAAGCATTTGGAGTGAAATAAAATGATGAACTAGCTCAGAAGGTAGAATTTATAATAGATTTTTATTTAATTGAGGTATAATTAGCATGTGGGGAAAGGCACACACCTTAAGTGTAAAGTTTATAATTCTTAATATACGTGACTGCGTATTTCCTCCCTTCCCACGACTGTTCTGATTCTCTTACCAAGGTTAGTTTTGTGTGGAGAGCAGGTAATCGTTTTTAAATGGGAAAAAAAGGAAAACACCAAATATGTTTTCAACATTTGCTATGTGACCTCTCCAAGGCTCTGTCACTCTTTTTTTTTTTTTGCTCAACCATGTCCTATTTAACTGAACACTTTGACTGGGTACCATCATTGACGACCGTGAACTACTACTCGCAGCTGCTCAAACCTTGAAGCAGTTGAAATGGACATGCCGTTGGGTGCTCGTAGGGGACGCCGGCCGGGATGGTAGAAGCCTTCATATTGTGACGTCTTGGTTTTTCATTGCCGGCAGGTCTCTCTGAATGTCTTCTTTGGAAAGCCTGGCCCCTGGTTTGAAGACTGTGAGCTGGATGGTGATAAGAACTCCATATTCCACGACATCGATGGCTCGGTGACAGGCTACAAGGATGCTTACGTGGGAAGAATTGACAACTACCTGATCCGCCACCCGAGCTGTGTGAACATTACCAAGTGGAACGCGGTGGTCTGCAGCGGGAACTATGCGCAGGTGAGCCCTTGTGCACCGGGACGCCCGACTCCGACCCAGCTCCTGGCAGCGTCGCTTCCGGGAGGAGGGCTCTCCGGCTCGGCAGCGTCCTTGATCCTTTCCAAAGCATGATTTTTCTTTAGGAAAAAAGGAAAAAAAAAATTCATGAGGGATCGTGGATTCAGACAATTTTATTTCAAATTCTCCTCCTCCAAAGCAATTAAACAAGCGGAAACGTGGGTCCAAGAGGGTAGGATGATTTGCCCTTGGTTAAATATGCTTGGGATACAGTTCGGGTGAGAACCCATACTTCCTAAGTCTTAGGTCAGGTTTTCTTGCCATGCTGCTGCTGTGCCCACTGAGAGGGAGTTTTATTCTTTGCTTTCAGGGTCATTATCTCTACTAAATTAGAGAATTAGGCAGGGGGATAAAGATTGGGGGGGAGTTTTCTGGCTTAATTTTAAAGTAGGATTAGGTTCTTTGTTGTGGGATTTCTTATTCCCATAAGGAAAAAAAAATGTTATTCTTGCCTAAGTTCTGGGAAAAATCAAAAGAAAAAATGGAGAATTAACTATAGTAGAGAAGAAAAGAATGTGGTTTGAAGTGTAATGTCTTTTTTCCTTTCATCTTACTCTTAATCAGAATTGCCTGCTAAAACTAAGTTAACCTAGGACGCCGTAGAAATTCTAGAATTAAAATAAAACAAAACCAAAAAGCTTTTAGCTCTTTTCTGTAGCTACAGTTTTAGTTAAATTTCATGGGTGTGTGTCTGTCTGAAAGTGGTATGTGCTTACCACTGAAACAGAAAATTGTTATAAATGTGCCTGTCAACCCTTTGGATTTCAAATGTATTCGAGAATGTGGATCTAATCCTCCTGTCTTACAAAGCAGAGTAGTAATTCAATTTTTATTGGAGGACGAAGAAAGAAGTCATCTAATGCTTCCTAGGAGGTTCTAGGAATGGTAGGACCACAACGCAGAAATTTTCTCCTGAGAATGTGGGATTTGGGCTGGGAGCCCAGATCTGTAGCCATTTGCTGTTACTTAGATAATGTTTAGACTATATGTTTTTAGGTAAAAGGTAAAAACAAAATAAGACTATATGTTTTTAGGCAAAAGGTAGAAGCACCTGGATCTCAAGATGGAATAATAATTGGCTATTTGTAAATATATTTTAACTCTTTGCTTACTCAAGGGTTAAATGGACTCAGGAAGAAAGGTGAAAACATACGGAGAATTAAAGTTAGAGGGGTGCCTGGGTGACTCAGTTGGTTGAGCATCTGCCTTTGCCTCAGGTCATGATCCCGGGGTCCTGGGATCGAATCCTGTATTGGGCTCCTTGCTCAGCGGGGAGTCTGCTTCTCCCTCTGCCTCTGCTGCTCCCCCTGCTTGTGTGGTCTCCCTCTCTTCCTCTCTCTCTCAAATAAATAAATCTACTTTTTTTTTTTTTTTTTAAAGATTTTATTTATTTATTTGACAGAGAGAGAGATCACAAGTAGGCAGAGAGGCAGGCAGAGAGAGAGGGGGAAGCAGGCTCCCTGCTGAGCAGAGAGCCCGATGCGGGGCTCGATCCCAGGACCCTGAGATCACGACCTGGGCTGAAGGCAGAGGCTTTAACCCACTGAGCCACCCAGGCGCCCCTCAAATAAATAAATCTAAAAAAAAAAAATAAAGTTACATGTGTCACTTCCTATCCTTTCTGGATTTGGAAGAAGGCAGGAGATCAATTGATCTTGATATGTATATTACATATAACCTATTATATATAATCTGCTTTTTATATTACAACCTAGTTCTAAAATTATATTGTTATTTTAACTTATATTTAATATTATATATTCTATATTTATATGATCTATATAATAAATATAGGTTAAATATAAACATTTTTATTTTTATTTATTTTTTTTTAAGATTTTATTTATTTGACAGAGAGAGAGAGATCACAAGTAGGCAGAGAGGCAGGCAGAGAGAGAGGGGGAAGCAGGCTCCCCGCTGAGCAGAGAGCCCGATGCGGGGCTCGATCCCAGGACCCTGAGATCATGACCTGAGCCGAAGGCAGAGGCTTAACCCACTGAGCCACCCAGGCGCCCCTAAACATATTTTTAAAAATAAGTATAATATGTTTTGTAGTAACTAATATAATATATAGTACATACTAAATAAATATATTTAAATGAAGACAATTGGTAATCTCAAAAGATATGTTTCCTATCTTTATTTTAAATCTTTAAGGGGTGTCTGTAAAGAAGAGTGTTATTATACTGAAATAGTCAAACATGACTGAGACTGAAAGAGCATTTCTGGCTCATAGGTTGTATACATGAGGAATCAATATGGACAAAACCATAGAAATGACAGGAAGAAAAATAGAGAACTATTGTGGATTAAATGCCATCTTTAGCAAGTGTTTTAATCCTCCTGGACAGTTCTGTTACAGGTTAATGATTTGTTTTAGGAAATCGTTCTGGAGTGTGTTCTTTGGAGGATGCATTTGGAGAAGGTTTTGTTTTGGCACAGCGAGGGGCACAAGTGCCACTGGAATAAATTAATGATTTTTAAATTTGTCTCTGTTGAATGTATTTTTCCAGTTTTTGCAAAGTGCTTTATGGCTTTTATTTTATTTTTTTGAATGGGTGAAAAATGACTTCTTGGGCTGATGTAGGTCATGGAAAACTGAAAGCTGAAGCTCTAAGATATTTCAATTTTCCATCTCCTGTTTTAGAGGAAAGGCTTTCAGATTTGACTGGTGGGTATCAGTTTTCACATTAATTTACGGATTCTTTGTATGTGTGTTCTTCAGACTGAGGTATTTCTTTGACAAGCTGTATAAGCCGCAAAGGTTTTATATTCTGATGAATAAGCTGGCCTGTGGCGGTGGAAGAGATGATGAAGGTCTTGGCTAGCAGAGTGCTTGGTCTGTTTTTACCATTGCCGTTTAAGTCAGCCTCGTTTTAAGTATGACTTAGGATGGAGTTGGCTACTGCTCATTTAGTCTGGCTCCAGTCACAGAACCTCGGTTCTGGAAGGAGAGACACTGAACTTCGTGCTGGAAAATGTTTGTTTAGGTTATCTGAGCTTTCGTTCTCTGCTCTTTAATTCTTTTTAAAAAAAAATTTTATTACGTTTTTAATTTTTTTGGCAAGATTTTTATTTATCTGAAAGAGAGAGAGAGCACGAGTGGAGGTGAGGGTTAGAGGGAGAGGGAGAAGCAGACTCCTCGCTGAGCAGGGAGCCCTACATGGGACTCGATCCCAGGACCCCAAGATCATGACCTGAGCCACCCAGGCGCCCCTTAAGTTTTTAATTTTAAGTCCAGTATAGTTAACATGGAGTGTTCAGTTAGTTTTAGAATGTACGATGTAGTGATTCAACAATTCTACACATGGCTCAGTGCTCACACGGTAAGTGTGCTCCTGAATCCCCAGTCCCTATTTCATCCAGCTTCCCCGCCCCCCACCTCCCCTCCAGTGACCCCCAGCGAGTTCTCTGTTTTTAAGAGTCTTCTCCCCTGGGGCGCCTGGGTGGCTCAGTGGGTTAAAGCCTCTGCCTTCGGCTCAGGTCATGATCTCAGGGTTCTGGGATCGAACCCCGCGTCGGGCTCTCTGCTCAGCGGGGAGCCTGCTTCCCCCTCTCTCTCTGCCTGCCTCCCTGCGTACTTGTGATCTCTCGCTGTCAAATAAATAAATAAAATCTTAAAAAAAAAAAAAGAGTCTCCTCCCCTTTAATTCTTAATTGCTTTCTGAAGGTTTATGTGCAGACGTGGAGCACTCAGAATCTGACCATGACCATCACGCGAGATGAGTATCCCTCCTACCCTATGGTGCTCCGAGGCATCAACCAGAAGGCTGCCTTTCCTCAGTACCAGCCGGTGATCATGCTGGAGAAGGGCTACACCATCCACTGGAACGGACCGGCCCCGAGGACTGCTTTTCTCTACCTCATAAACTTCAACAAGTACGTCTCCATTACTGTTACTTCCCGTGTTGGAGCAAGGCATCATTTCATGGTGGAGACAGACGAGACCGTGTTGCTTTCGTAGCAGGGGAAGAATGCCAGTTTTCATGTACTTTGTGCTTCTTCTGTGGAGGCTGTATCTTTCTTGTTGATGTAATTAAGCAATTTCACACATTGGTTCCTGTCATTTTAAAAACGTTTCTCTTTTGCCGGTGGTCGAGGTATTGTGTGCAGAAAGCTGCCTCACAAGAGATTTGGCTGTAGTTTGTTGAATGCTTTAATTCCGTGTAGCTGGGAGGGGACGAAGTTGTATTGGGCGTTCCAGCTGAGCACTGGGTTATCTAGAAAGTGCAGAGATGATTGAGGCCCAGTTTACAGCTGACGGGAGAGAGCGGCGTGATTGACAAGTAACATCAGGTACAGGCAAGACGGGGAAGAGTCGCGGCATGAATCCCAGACACCTACCACCTCTGCCAGAAGGCATCTTTCTGTCCCTTCTGGATTCCAGTTGTCTGTCCTCATAATATTACTTTCAATCAAAGGCTCTGTTTTTCCATTAATTTATTCAAGTGTTTTCTGTGTGCCCGCTGATCTAAAGATGAACGAGAAAAGTACTTGCCTTTCGGGAGCTCCTATTCTCCATCCAGGTAGAAAAAATTTTAAGTGCACGGACAAACCAGTGCTATTTCTAGTGAACACAGCATAGAGCAGTAATGCTGCCTTACGGGGGCCAGGCCGGGCTGCACGGAGGAAGTGGTGCTGAGGGCTCAGTCTTGTTAGAAAAGCAATGCCATTGAGAACGGGCCAGCTCTGCTCAGGGACGGATGGATTCAGTGCGATGGGAGCATGGGGTGTGTCAGGGCAAGTGACAGATGACCCTGGAAAGGAGGAATGGGACTATTTTGAAAAGCAGAGGTAACCAGTCTAGTTGTGTGCGATGACGACTCTGGGGGATTCCATGAGACTGCTCAGATAGGTGTTGGAAAAATTGAAACGGCCTCTCTTCAAACACCCACTTGAAATGAACAGAGGTGGGCCTAGAACAAATAGGAATTCAGCTGTAAGTAGGTCATTTGTAAGGATCTGTGAAATATTAGCAAATGCCCTTCTTCGGAGATGTTAGGGCCTCAGCACCTGCTCTGAAGGGGACCATGACTGTTTTCCTCTAACACTTGCTGCTGTTTCTCTGTGCCTTTGCTGGAGAATCGCACCCCTGCCTACTGAGTCAACCCAGGCAAAAATCCCAGGACCATAACTGACTTTTTCCTTCATCCCATCCCGTCAGCGACCAAAGCCTGTTGGTCCCATCTCCTTAATGGTGTTAGAGTCTCTCCACTTCTTTCCACCCCTACTGCTTGTGGCTGAGTTCAGACCATTATCATCTCTCGCCTGGATCCTACGTGATCTCCCGACCTCCAATCCTTAGTTCACACTGTGTCCAGGGTGAGGTTTCTAAAAGCCAGTCTTGTATGACCAGTCTCAGGAGTGAGCTGCAGAGAAGGCAGTGAAAGAAATAGCGATGATCAGAGAGGACCGAGGAGAAATGTCAGAGTGATCAGTAATCCAAAGACTTCTACCCGGCAGGGTCTGAATTTGAGGGGAGAGATTACAACCAAAGGATATGCAGGGTTCTGTAAGGATCACGTGTAACTTTTGAACAAGTACTGAGCGAGTAAAAATCTTTTAGAGTGAAACGGGGCCGAACCCAGAAGTTTCAAAAATCTGCATGGGCTTTTGAAGTTCAGTCAGACTTTCCTTGCTTAAGTAGCTCAAAGTTTATAAAAATTACATCATGGGCAGAGGCAAGAGGAAGAGATGGACAATCTTCCCCCCCAAATTTGATGTGATTGTAGAGCAGTCATAGATTTTGTCATAGTGCCATGTCTACAAATAACACTTTAAAAATGATAAGAGCTGTGCTTATTCATTAAACAAAATAAAGAAAATAGAGAAAAACATAAAATGGAAATAACCTATAATTCTTCTAATCAGAGCGAGGCGTTATAAACGTATTATTCTCCTCTCTCTCCACCCTCATGTGTTTTCAGAGCATATAAATATACCAAAATTTACCTGACTACTCTCTTCCTCCATGAGCATGTACTTTGTTTTTCTTCTGCCCGCCCCCCTACACCCCCTTTTTGCTATTAAATGTGATACTGCATAGAGCATCTTTCCTGGTCTACGTTCCTAATTATTCTTTAATGCGATTACTGGTAAAACCTGGGTGAATAATTTTAAGGCCTCGTTACATATTATTTAAAAATTCTCTGGAAGAGTGGTGGTAATTGTAGAATCTTGTGAATGTACTTAATGCTGCTGAACTGTGGAGTTAAAAATGGATAAAAAGATAAAATTTTTGGTTATGTATATTTTACCACAACTTACAAAATGCCATCAAACAGCAAATGATTAAAAAAGGGGAAATATTTTTAATGGTTTCCAGAAAGTGTTGGTTTTATATCTAAAGACAGGATATTACATAAGAAGAAAAAAAAGAACCACAGCAATTTGGTAATATGCATCGAAATCTTTAAAAATACATATGCCTTTATGACCAGCTGTTTTACCACTAAGTATTTATCCTAATGCAATCATAAAAGAAAAAATATATTTAGGAACAAAAAAATTCTTTGGAAGGGCACCTGGCTGGCTCAGCCGGTGGAGCATGCAACTCCCGATCTCATTTTTGTGAGTTTGAGCCCCACTCAAACTACTACTCTACTGGGTGTGGAGATTACTTTAAAAAATAAATAAATAAAATTTTAAAAAGTCTTTGGAAAGATTTTACCAGCGTCCATTCCCACTGTCAGGCTATTAGTGTTTCTTCCGTTTTCATAGACTCCATTCCCAGCCATCTCACTTAATTTTACTCTCCTTTTGCAGTGTCTAGGTACATTTTATCCAACTTCTATTCGCATTCTTTGAGGTCCTGTTGAGACCGAGACATTTTTGTAAGCCGGACAGTTGTCATAAATATATTGATGAGAGAAGTTTGGGGAACATACAGAGGTGGGCGAAATTGCAAGGATAGCGGGGTACAGAACTTCCATTGTTAGTGGCTCGATCAATACCCAGCAGAAATTTAAGGAGGAGAAGAAGCATGGCTGAAATTTACATTTGCTGTAGTACTCAAACTCTACAGGCTCAAGTGTGAATTCATTGTTTTATTGTCTCTCCTTTATAGGAATGACTGGATTCGAGTTGGCCTCTGCTATCCATCAAACACAAGTTTTCAGGTTACCTTCGGCTTTTTACAGCGCCATAATGGCTCATTATCCAAAATGGAAGAATATGAGCCCGTGCATTCCCTGGAAGAATTGCAGAGGAAGCAGTCTGAGAGGAAATTCTATTTTGATTCCCGCACGGGGTAATTGGGCGCAACCAGTGAATGAGAATCATTGCTATTTTTCTTTAATGGTGAAATTACTAGTTCTTCAGCCTGACTAAGAATAGGTTGTGATGGGACGGCTGTTGAGAAAAGCAGCTGATGTGGGTAATTCTCTGCTCATCACTATTAGAGGTTTAGAGACGTAGAATGACTCGTAATTACAGTCGGCAGCAGGAATCAAATGAAGATGTTTGCCATATACCTATTAAGGCAATTTGGAGAGAAAAATTACCCTTGTCAATAAAGAACCAGCAGGCCCAACTGAAAATTAAAATAATTTTTTTTTTTTTCTTCAACAACCCTTACGGTGATTATTTACATGGCCTGGAGTTCATATTTTAGGGAAAGCTCATTTTTTTCTTCCTTTAAGGTGATCTCTCAAGTTGACCTTGAGTTTAAAAAAACAACCAAAACCCAATCACTGTATAACCATGGCATATTTGCTTTCAACTTTGTCTAGGCTGCGTCTTTCCACTTTTTAATTCTAATCCTGTTCACCCAGGGTCCTGTTGGCTTTGTCTGCCTTTGTCCAGTTACAGTCTCTCAGCCTTTGGGTTATGGTAGGCTCGATCTCCGGTACTCTTTCAGCATGCTCCTTCAGCATCCATTCCTTAAGCTGACATTCCTATCATATGCCATCGTCTGGGTACTGTAAGGATACTCATGTGAATAAGACCCATTTCTTCGGCAAATTCGCTGTCCACTGAAGGACGTGGGCTTGTAAAGCAAGTCATTAGTGAACTAGAGGTTTAAATGCTGCAATTCCTATAGTGGGATATTCAGTGTGCCTTCTGAGGTCACCCAGAAGCTCAGCCTAGGATGCCCAGTGACATCCCAAGAGGGTGACACTGGGGCTAACTCCAGAGGAGTGAGTAGGAGGAGATGGGAAAAGAGAGAGGTCAGTCAGGTGCCCCCAGGAGCGGTGTGGATAGGTGCATGGAGGCATGGAAGAACGCGGCATGGCATGTTTGGGGGAAAGACGAAAGCTCAGAATGGGGAGGAGGGGGCGTGAGCTTGGGGTTCAGTCAAGTGGCTTGTTAGTTTTTGAAGAAGATGCCCCTCATTTGCCCTCCAGGGCTCCTCCGGCAGCCCATGTGACCAGCTTCAGTCTTTTCTTATCATAATTGTCGCTGATTTTCAGTTTTTAGTAAGACTTAAGACAACCTACTTGGACTTTTATTCTACAGATGACAGAACTTCCACATTCCCTGTTGATTTTCCACAAAGAATAAATGGAACACCCACATTTGTGAGGATGGTCTGGGGATCACAAATGATGAATGATTAGCCGGGAAATATTTTTTTCCATTCTGGTATTTTTAGAATCCCTCAGCCTTTGAGGTTCTAATTCTTTTTAATTCTATTCATTTTGATGATTTTTAATTATATGTCGAAAGGCCCAGGCCTAATTAGGTCCCTTTCATTCCTAATGTATATATGTTAAAAGTATTGATGTTAGGACAATGCCTGATTTTTACCTCATAACTGCAACTTTTCATTGTTAACTGAGTTCATATCAAAATATGAATTCATGATCTCCAGTAATCAATCACATTTGATCAGATGCTTTACAGTCTTGACTTCCTTTGGTTCAGAAAGACTAGGTTTGCTGACAGTTGTTGGACTGTTGCCTGGAAGTTACTTTTCCATTCATCTTGGCAGCCGGAGGATAATTCCAAGTGGGCGGGATTATTCCTTTCCCTTGATTTTGGCCCAAGTACAGACAGAAGGACCTCAGGCCCATCTGCTCTTTGTAAACATCACAGGAATTGATGGGAGACCATATCTTGGCCTTAACCAAGCAAGTCACAGTTGCTATTTTTATTTATTTCAAATTTATGCCTTAAACCAAAATGATTTATAAACCAAAAAAAAACACACTAATTTATGAAATCCTAAACTCAACATAAGTCTAAAATTTTCCAAGGAAGTTTTGAACCAAACCTTAGTCCATCCTCCCAAATTACCTACTGAACTAATTCACTCCAGAAATGAACTTTGATATGTTCCAGAATGATCGAATCGGGTTATCAAAATATTTTCTGAAAGTAGTGATGCATTTGACTTAGGGCCCTGGGAGGATAGAAAGGAAGGAGAAATGACTTTATTAGTTTTGTAATTTATTTTCTTTTAAGGAAAAGTTACTTTATTAGAGGAATAGCCCTCTGGGCCATGAGCCCATGTGAGGAATTTCTGTGAGTTTGTGAGAATCCGGCTAACATCCCGTGGATGGGTTTGTGTTCTGTTCAGGTTGCTGTTTTTGTATCTCAAAGCCAAAAGCCACCGGGATGGCCACAGTTACTGTTCGTCTCAGGGATGCGAAAGAGTCAAGATCCAGGCAGCAACAGACTCAAAAGATATTAGTAACTGCATGGCCAGAGCGTATCCCCAATATTCGAGGAAGCCGTCGGCACTCAAGCGTATGCCCTCCATGCTCACCAGGCTCTGTCAAGGCTGCGGGACCCGCCAGGTAGATCAGGGGGAAGAGTGGGCTGTGGGTGCGAGGAAGAACCAAAAGCAGTTTTCTGTTTTGTTTTTTGTTTTTCTTTATTTTGGCAATAGGCACATTTTTCTTGGAAACATCTGTCTTGCCAAGTTATAAGTATGGCGTGATTTCTCCTGAATTTTGGCCCTTTCTAGAATGTGATAAGCCTAAGAAGTAAACTAGTCCAAATTTGTAATAGAAATATCTGATCCCTGGGATACAGCAGTTTACCCGGGATGACTGTGGACTTCCTGATCCTCATCGTTTTCTTTCCCCCTCAGGTTAAATTACTGCTATTGGATTTACATGTCAGTGATGTAGAAAATTACTTTGTTTTATAGAAGACTATAAAATTTCTCTTCCAAAAATGCAACTCCTATAGGGGGTGCCTCGGTGGCTCAGTCGGTTGAGTGTCTGACTCTTGATTTTGGCTGAGGTCATGGTCTCAGGGCTGTGGGATCCAGCCCCTTGTTGGGCTCTGCGCTAAGCGTGGAGTCTGCTTGAGATTCCCTCTCCCTCTGCCTTTGCCCCTCCCCCGCCAAAATAAATCTTAAAAAAATGCAACTCATATGAAAATTTCCCCCCCCTTTTAAGGTGGAAAGCTACTGTTAATTTTGAAGCATGTGCTATTACATTTACCTGTAATTAAAAGTACAGACTAACTTTGGCTAGAAGCGAAATTCTTCTTAATTACAAGGTCTCCCTCTGGATCTTAAGAACACGTGGCAATGAAAGTAAATCCAAAATATGAGCTCAGATAGGGCATGGGGTTTTCAAAGGAAGTCAGACTAGCCCCAAGTGAAAAAAGAAGTATGGAGTTGATACTGCTCTAATTAATATTTAACATTTACACAAACAAATATGGGTTAAGGGAAATGTTCTCAATGTGTGGTCCCAGACCAACCAATCAGCATCACCTGGGAACTTGTAAAATATTAGAATTCTTGGTCCCACCCTAGTCTTGCTGAATCAGAAATGTTTCTCATTCCTTTTTGCCTATTGGTGGCAGTAAGAGCAGGGAGAGGAACATGGATTTATTCTTCCTGTTATCATATATGAGTATTTTTTCAATGGCAACTCACTCTCCACAGTTTCAGTCTTTCATATCCTTGTGCCACATCTATTCTCCACCTCAAATAAAACCAGCCCACCAATCCACCTACCAGCCAACCAATGAACCCACTAACCAACCAACCAACCAACCAACCCACCAACCAACCAACCAGCCAACCAACTCACCAACCAACCCACCTACCAACCAACCAACCAGCCAACCAACTCACCAACCAACCCACCAACCAAGCCAACCACGTACATGAAGAAGTTTATATAGATCCTTGCCTGTCCCATGTAATAGCTTGACTTGTATATCTTGAAATGTCACTAATGTCAAAGTGACATTTTATTTAGTTTTTATTTTATTTTAATTTTTATTTTCTGGGGGGTAGGGATGGAGGAAGAGGAAGAGAGAGAATCTCAAGCAGGTTCCCTACTGAGCATGGACCCTGACACAAGGTTCAGTCTCACAACCCTTGAAATTATGACCTGAGTCGAAATCAAGAGACGCTTAACTGACTTAGCCACCTAGGTGCCCCTAAAGTTATAGTTTTAGATAATCTTTGTGGGGAAGTAAATTCTCTAGCCTAATTCTCAAGCTGAATTTGTTAAAAGTCCTTCATTACAGAAAAGATTATATATAATTTATTAAAGCAATCGCAACATGGTAATTTATAAAAATAATTATCATTGGAAATATCGTAAGCCTATCTTTTTAAATGGTTCCATACATTAATGTTTAGCATTCCTAGTTTTTTTTGTGTGTGCTTGAAACATTGATTAGAATTTAGTTTTTAAAAAATGTATCAATTACTGACTTGGTACAATTGCAAAGTACTTGAAGCATTTGGAAACCTCACTTTTACTTGGAAATTTGAAGGAATGAGTTTGTTTTGAATATCAAAAAGAAACATGTACATGAGGAGTAAGTAGGAAAATTCACGCAGATTTTTGACTCTAAACCTGAGCTTCTAAATGTTGAGTATCATGACGATTGTTTGCTCTTGGAATGAAGTTGTCGACATGCATTCATAAGAAATATATACTTTAAATGCTGAATTGTGTGAGAGTTTGGCCTGCTTTTGAATGAGAGGAAAGCCTTTAGGGAGGAGGTGCAAGGTGGAATTTGGAGGCTGGGAGTGATTTCAAGGAACAGAAGGAAACAAGGAAGGGCATTCTGGGGGAGGAAACAGCATTTGTAAAGGCGAGGTGGCCAGAAAAGAGCTGAAGCACTTGTGGGAAAGCAAGGTTGCTGTGCTGCCTGCCGAAGGCGATAGACCAGTGGGATTACGGGCCTGGATATAGGGCGTGGCCTGATTTATGGGACACGGTGCAAGTCAGGTAGAGGAAGTTAGCTTGGTGATGCACAACCTGCCAAAAGGTTTTAAACGGTGTAATCCTTGTCACCTTTACTTTTCTTAGTTCTGGAGTGACTGAGTCCCAATTTAAGATAACTAGTCTGAAAAGGACAAAGATCTAAGTGTAAAGCACATTTACTTAGTCATTGGCAGAATTGATTTTCTGAACAAGATTACAATTATCCGAGAGTGGGATTATTCCAGAAAATGAGGAACATACACTTCTTGTATTAAATCTAGGTCCAAAGATGGAATTCCAGGCCATTCAATCTGTACAAAAAGTTCACAGGGGGGAAAAAAAACCCAGCACCATTGGGTTTGATATAATTGAGTTGATTTTGAGGCCCTTTTGAAGGAAGATATGGCTGACAGAAATACGGAATTTCTTCCCCGTTTAGGTGGTGTTTACTAGTGATCCTCATAAAAGCTACCTCCCCGTGCAATTCCAGTCACCCAGTAAAGCAGAGACTCAGCGTGGAGACTTGACTATTATCTCTGTGAGTACCATCAGCGCGTACCCTGTCTCAGCTTTTCACTTTTGTGTTGCATCCCGGTGACATGAATTATCTCTGGCAACAGTCGCGTGGTGGCAAGCAATATAATAGAGCTATAAATACCTCCTAAACATTTGTGTTTTTACGTAAGTTACATGTAGTAAGTCTTTTTTCTCACTAGATGGTGTTTGTCGATGACTTCGAGGTGAGTGTTAAAATTGGTTCACAAAGTGTTAGTCCTCTATTCTGGGCGGGTTTATAGAAGTATAGGCCTGAGCCTCATTGTCAACGTGGAGAATTTGGACGAAGAGCCAAGCTAGCCAGGGGTGACCAGCTCTTGGCATGAGGTCTGTCCCAAACCAGGTTGACCTGAGTGTCACTGTCTAAGGAACTCTCAGGGTAGCAGGTATCTAGCCTGCCTGGTTTTGTCCTGGTCCCAGTCTCATTATTTTTTAAAGATTTTATTTATTTATTTGAGAGAGAGGAAGAGAGCACAAGCAGGGGGAGTGACAGAGGGAGAGGGAGAAGGAGACTCCCCGCTGAGCAGGGAGCCCGATGTGGGGCTCGATCCCAGGACCCCGGGATCCCGACCTGAGCTGAACTGAAGGCAGACGTTTAACCGACTGAGCCTCCCAGGTGCCCCTCATGTGGTCTCTTTAAAGAGCTCTTTTTTTTTTTTTTGTAGTTGACGATAGCTGACTTACAGTATTATATTAGTTTCAGGCATACCACATAGTGATTTGACATCTATGTACCTTATGAAATGCTCACCTTGGTAAGTGTAGTTACCACCTGTCACCATACAAAGTTGTTAAAATATTATCGACTCTATTCCCTATGCTGTACTTTTCCTCCCTGTGACCTAGTATTTTATAACTGGAAAAGTCTGTACCTCTTAATCCCCTACACCCGTTTGACCCATCCTCTAACCGCAGGAGCTCACTTTTTTAAAGTGGTGGGTAACACAATCACAAATCCACACGTGTGTGGACAAAATCGCATCTTACTCTTTTTTTTTCTTTCCCAATTTCTTTTATTGTGTTAAAATATTCATAACGTAAAATTCATTGTCATACCCATTTTTAAGTGTATAGTTCAGAGAGAAGTACATTCATATGGTGTGCAAGCATCACCACCCTCCATCTCCAAGACTGAACTCTGAATCAAGAACTTTCTAACAACTCTGAATTAAGAATATCCCTACGTGGGGGGAGGGGAGGGTGAAATGGAGTGTTATTGAGCAACAGGCATGTAGTTTCAGGTGAGTAAGGTGAATAAGGTCTCCAGATTTGCTCTATAACATTTTCCCTGTAGTCAGTAATTAGGTATTGTACAGTTCAATTTTGTTAAGTGAATGGATCTCGTGACCTCATATACACAAAATTATAAGTAAATAAATAAATACATACATACATACTATCCCTATTTAAATGTAGCGCAGAGATTTCCCAACTATGTATTTATGCCTGTGTGCCCTCTGTTAGCAACAGTTCATTTTGTAGTATATTCATGATGTAATTTTTTTTGGCATAGAATTTGTTAGCTGAGCATCTCAGTGCAGTTGGCTGGGTGGAGAACCTGGTCCTAGCCTTGTTGGCGTGGGAATCCATTGCAGAAGGGAAGCAAGTGGGTGCTGAGTCTCTCTGCTCTACTAACTTCACTCAGCAATTCAGGAGGATATTGTTTTCCCTGCCCAAAAAATCTCAGGCAGGCTCTGTTCCAGCGTCTGAAGACACTTTTTTAATTTTAATTTTTAATTTTTGTTTTTATTTTTTTAAAGATTTTATTTATTTATTTGACACAGAGAGAGAGATCACAAGTAGGCAGAGAGGCAGGCAGAGAGAGAGAGGGGAAGCAGGCTCCCTGAGCAGAGAGCCCGATGCGGGGCTCGATCCCAGGACCCTGAGATCATGACCTGAGCCGAAGGCAGAGGCTTTAACCCACTGAGCCACCCAGGCGCCCCATGAAGACACCTTTTAAACCCCGTTGCTGTACACTGGGTGCTCAGGACCCCAGAAGAGTCAGAGAACATTGTGTTTTGTCCTATTTACCTCCAGTACTTTACCCCAGCATTGCCTGAAGAGTCTTTGCTGGGACATGGTATTGCCTTAGTCTTTATGGAAACTTTTGTGATCTCTTGAAGCAACAGGTTTTAGGGGGTTCTTTCCAAGAGGACAGTTTAACTGTGTTGAGGATCATTATATATTTTTTCTCAAATGTATCTCAATTTCAAGTATTCAGATTTTTAAAAATAAGAGAATCACTTCCCGTCTTTCCAAGTAAGAAGTGGTACTTGGCCTCAAGGATTTCCAGAATTGTTCTCTGGATTAGAGCAATATAAACATAGCCAAAAAATCATTTGATTCCTGTGACACCAGTAGTGATCAGAGATAAAATTTAGGGGCACCTGGGTGACTCGTCGATTGGGCGTCTGACTTCGGTTCGGGCCCATGATCTTGGGATTCTGGGATCGTGTCCTGTGTTGGGCTCTGTGCTTAGTGCGGAATCTGCTTGTCCTTCTGCCCTTCCCCCCTGCTCGTTCTTTCTCTCAAATAAGTAAATAAAATCTTAAAAAAAACAAATACAGTTTAAATATAATTTCCCCAAACTTGGACAAGTGTAGTGGTGATGGCATTTCTGCTTTGTTAGCTTTTAGCATAGTTTATAATTTTACACATTTTTTCCCCAAGAAATACCTTTTTTTTTTAAGTTTTTATTTATTTATTTAAGTAATCTCTATTTGGTGCAGGGCTTAAACTCAGGACCCCGGGATCAAGAGCCGCACGCTCCTCTGACTGAGCCCACCAGGCGCCCCAATTTTACACATTTAAAATAGGAACAGTGCTTATGGCTTAAATTAGTGTTCAATCATTTTTTAATCCAGTGAGTTTTTTTCTTTCTTTTCTGGCTGACGAATTATTGATATTTGGATGTGTCTGGAGTTCCTTTTTCTTGAAGAGGTCTCAAACCACGAATTTAATTGAAAGAGGGCTACTGGAAATTTCAGCTCACAATAAATTGTGAACAAAATTTATTAATCCCTTGCGGCTTACATCCTGGTGAAATTACCACTTTTCCATTCTGATTTTAAAGGAGAGCTATGGGTGGAACAAAGGAGATGAGGCCATCTGGCTCCTTCAGTGTTCCAAACCTAAACTCTAATGGGGGGTTTCTGTGTCGGGGAAGGCGTATTGTTTTCTGAACCAGTGCGACAGTAAGTGGGCTGCAGGAACTGTGGTAGAGAGGCTGACACGTGATCGCTGAGTGTGAGAGCTCTGACCCCAGTGAGAGAGGGGGGTAGGCATGGAGTCCTCACACCTGCAGGGAGAGTCACGCTACTTAACTGGGTGGGGACTGCCATGCCTTGCTCGGAGCTTCCAGTCCAACCAGTAAAGACCCATCAAAGGCACAGTCTAGGAGAACACTGGCAAGGGTTTCAGATGTTGGTGGAGAAAGAGTCATTGGATTATGCAGTTTGGATCCTGGAAATAGAATTTGATTTTTATCAAATTCTAGGTTTAGAAGACTGAGGGAAGGGCTAAAAAGATTCATCTTGGAGATATGAATGGGGTAATGACAGCAGACGTTTCTCTGTTCCCAGGTCAACGGCACCGACTTTACCATCCAGAATGCGGGTGTCCTCCTCCTCATTGTTGATGCCTGCAGCGTTCCCTTCAGGTTAACGGAAAAAAAGATTTTCTCTCCTGCCGATGTCAGTCGCATGGAGGAGTATTTGAGAACAGGCATCCCTCCAAGGTAGGTGAAACTTATTCTACTAGAGGGGACAGACCATCGGACCAGGTGACACCTGGTTGAAAGGTGGTCATTTCTTCCTCGTCTCAGATTGGCGCCCATGGTCTAAGCTGCTTAGCATTGCTCAGTGAAAGCCCGGATGTGAGCAGAGTTTGCAAATGGTGTGAAGGCTCTTAGAGCGGGAATTGCTCAGTATTTTGGAATATTTCTGTCCCACTTTTAGTATTTCGTCAATTAAATTGCATCACACTCACTCGGAAGGTTCACTTCTAGTTTAAAGCAATTTTATAGACAGTTTGCCCTTCGTGGCCATCTGTTGAATCCCCCACCTAGCTCACGTGGAGGTGACTGCAAAGGAGTCAGCTGAGTTTTAAGTGGACTGGTAGCTGGTCTGTATTTTAGGAGCCCTGGCCTGATGGGTTTTGTTTTGTTGGTCTCTGAAGAAGAATGTGCATGGCCAAACTTTTCTTTTTGGGGACTGGTTAGATCCTGCCTGGAGGCAAGGAGGCAAGGAGATGAATTCAGGCTTCTCTCTGCCGTCCTTGGCCCTTGGCTGTGCCGCAGACACTAATTTACATGCAGACCCTCGTTTAGTGAGGCAGCTAAGGGAAGCATAAGCTTCCTGGGGAGTAAGGTCCAGTCTAGTGTTTAAATGCATCTTCTGTCACCTGACGACTTACGCTCTTTACACACGACAGAACCAGATTTCAGTAAGTCCCATAAAGTCATTGGATTATTTGAGTGTAATATTCAGTGTGCTGAATATTATAGCTCTCTCTTCTTTTTTTTTTAAATTTTTTTTAAGATTTTATTTATTTATTTGACACACAGAGAGAGATCACAAGTAGGAGAGAGGCAGACAGAGAGAGAGGGGGAAGCAGGCTCCCCGCTGAGCAGAGAGCCCGATGCGGGGCTCGATCCCAGGACCCTGAGACCATGACCTGAGCCGAAGGCAGAGGCTTTAACCCACTGAGCCACCCAAGCGCCCCTATAGCTCTCTCTGTTGGTTTGAGATACTTCTAGGGAATTCCTTTCCAATGCCTCAATTTTCTTTAAGGGTTTAAAGATTTTTCCTAATGGTGGATACATGTACTCAGTTCAGCCAAGCCAATCTGGGGCCAACAGCTCACCATAAATTTTTAGGATAAGATGGCAGTCCTGTAAGGTATCGTATAGATTTAAGAGTTAAAACCAACTCATTAAAAAGTCACTAGGTTGTTTCTGGAAAGGGGACTGAAGGAAGGCTTTTGAGATATGGGTAGTGCTCTGTTTCTTCCCCTGGGCTGGTTATGTAAGTACATTTCGTGTGCAGAAATTCAATATGCTACACACTTAGTGATACTTTTCTGTATTTATATTGTATCTTTTTTTCCCCTTAAGATTTTATTTATTTATTTCAGAGAGAAAGAGGGTGAGCAGGGGGAGCTGTAGGGTGAAAGAGAGAAGCAGACTCCTCACTGAGCAGGGAGCCCAACATACAGGACTCGATCCCAGCACCTGGGGATCATGACCTGAGCCAAAGGCAGCCACTTAACCGACTGAGCCAACCAGGCACCCCTCTATGTTGTATCTTAACAAAGTCTTAAGAAGTTATGGAGCAGCTACCAGTGTGTCCTAGAGAACTAGGCACAAACCAGGGTGTGCGCGTCCTTGGGGACCTGTAAGTGATCTCATGGGACGAGCCTGAAGAAGAGGGTCAGGCCTGTAGGGTTGCTGTGGTCGGACCTCTGTTCTGACGCTGAGTGGTCACCCCTGCTTTGGAATGCCGTCAACATGTCTAGACCCACATTAAGAAAATGAATACTAATGGTTATGTGAAAGTTGAAGAGAAAGACAGTAGAAGAGTAACTGTGGGAGAGTAGTAAAATATTTGTGAACAACTTAAAATAATGCAAGGGGGTTGTTTTACAACATTAAAATAAATCGTGAGGCCATAGTAATTAAGCCTGCATAGTGTTGGCGGAGTTGAGAGAGAGAGATCTGGAGAAGAGAAAATCTGCAGATTTAAGTATATGTGTTGATATGCTGCATAATAAACACGGAATTTATTTTTTTTAATTTTTTTAATTTTTTAAAGATTTTATTTATTTATTTGACAGAGAGAGATCACAAGTAGGCAGAGAGGCAGGCAGAGGGAGAGGGGGAAAGCAGGCTTCCTGCTGAGCAGAGCCCGGTGCGGGGCTTGATCCCAGGACCCTGAGATCATGACCTGAGCCGAAGGTAGAGGCTTTAACCCACTGAGCCATCCAGGCACCCCTAAACACGGAATTTAAACCAAACCATGGGGCGCAGACTTTCTTTTTAGAATTGGTGTTTATTCATTTATTTTATAAATAGATTATAGGACATGAACAGATAGAGCATCTGAAACAAAATTAGCCTCCCTTATTAACATATTCCATAAAAGAGGGGAGACCCAGTTTACTCACTGGGTCAGCTGACCTCAGTGACCTTTGCTTTCCCAACACTTGGGAGACACCTTACTGGAGCAGCATGAGTCCTGGGTGGGGCCCGGGAGCCTGAACCTGGAACAGCAGGGATGCAAAAAGCATCCGGGTTTTGTTTTGTTGTTTTGTTTCCTGTTTGTTTTTAGTTCTGCTTTTATCTAGTATTTCTACGCTGTATTCAGTTCAGAAAGGTACTCAATTAATGCATGCCGATTTATTGAAATTCCCTCCATTTTTCTGACTTTTACGTACAGGTCAATTGTTCTGTTGAGCACAAGAGGAGAAATAAAGCATTTAAATATTTCCGATTCATTAGTACCTCTGGGATTAGCCAAACCAGCTCATCTTTATAACAAAGGTTTGTATTCGTATTACTCCTTGAGGTTCTTACGAGTCCAGCCACAGAAGCATTTTTAGGGTAGAATATAGCCCCCAGCCGGTCTGCATGAGCTCAGTTTGCTGGAGTGGGTATCATTAAGATAATTTTTAAATAAGGAGACATTAGTAGAGGAAGTGTTTGGGGATGTGGTTTGTTATTTGGGGCCAGAGGTGGGTGGTCAGAGTTCATTGACTGACGTAAGGAAGCGTAGCTTTTCTGTTTCCTTAGCTGTCTTTGTTTTGCTCGCCTCCGACTCACTTCCCGCATGGTCTCACCTGGAACGAGTAGATGGACAAATGGCACTTTTTTTTTTTTTCCTTAAAGGGAATACCATATTTTTGGGATTCAGCGGAAACTTTAAACCGTCCTGGGCTAAGCTGTTTACCAGTCCTGCTGGCCAGGGCCTCGGGCTGCTCGAACAATTCCTACCTTTGCAGCTGGAGGAATACGGCTGTCCTCGAGCCAGCATCGCCCGCCGGAGAGATCTGGAACTGTTAATGCAGACGGCAAAAGCACATTAGGGACTCACTGTAACTGAAGTGCTGGGGGAAGAAAAAATGTGAACTAACTTATTTAATTTATGGCATTTTAAAAATGACACTGTTAACCCGATGGAACCATTTTCCTGTCTGATACAGAGTGGGGACGAAAGAATTTAAAGGGATGGCTTGAATACCAGCTCGCGCACCTTCTAGTCGTACAAAGTGTTGAGGAATTTATTTGTGTTGGTTAGGCTGGTGTCTTCGGAGAGCTTGTCTCCTGTCCCTCACCTGCCACTCTGGGTGTCTTAGTGACTGTAAGCAGCTTCACCTTCTGTGTGACAGGGTGCCGTGGGGGTGAGGTGGGAGCCTCTGAGGGTCGGCCCGAGTCCTAGAGCAGACCCGCTCTTGTAGCACCTTGGATACTTGAAGTCTGATGCCCGGTTGTGTCATTGGTTTTGGGTCAGCAGTTGACTCCGGCGGCTGGTGTGTTCGCTGCGAGGCCCCGGGCCCTGGATTGGGGCCGGCAGCCTTTGTGGATTGTATGGGATACTCAATGACAGTCTTAAGTGGCAACTCAGGCCCAGCTCATGCCTTTTTTTTTTTGCCTGGGGCATGTGCTATTTTTATTCATTTGTACATTGATTCCTTCCAAGGGTTGAACTTTTAAACGGAAAGCATACTGGGACGAAAGGGCTTTAGGGATTTGACATCCCTTTAAACTTACACCCCCGGGGCAAAAAAATTTGATCTGCGCCAAGGTCTGAAGTTGCTGGAACCATATTTGCAGCTTTAATCCTTAGCCTGTTTCGACTGTATATTTGTGTTTAAAATGCAGAGCTGAGCTGAATATTTACATTTTTTTTTTTTTAAAAGAAGAAGGCCGTGTTCCTGAACTGTACGCGTGGGTCATTTCAAGTGGCACAAAGGAAGTCTGTTCTCGGGGTTGCTCCTGTACCCGGGTTTCGTTGTTGTTTTCGTGTGTGTGTGTGTGTGTGTGTGTGTGTGTGTGTGTATTTTTTTTTTTTTTTAAGCTTTTCTGCTCACCATCCTGCCAGGAAAATTACAGAAAGCTTAATGATACCCCAAAATATTGTACTCAGGGGGAGAAGAAAAGGAGAGCCTTTGAAGGGCCAGAATCACGGAGGGGGGGATATTCAGATACGATATTCCGTAGAGCCTTAGAGGAGTTGGTCACTCTTAATTACTTAGTTAGGGCCAATTAAAAAAATAAAGTGCCGCGATGCACGATTTCTCTTCCCCCTGGGTGCATGCGTGTCCTGCCCATGAGAATTGCATGCAGCAGAAAGATTAACTCCACAGCCAGAGATGACACCACACCGAGGGGAAAGAAGGATCAAAAAATGCCTTCGCCTTTTCCCAAACCTGCAGTACAGGGAGCGTATGAAGACACGGCCATGGCGAGAGGGTAGGAAGTGAGTTGAGGCTGACTTGGCAGTGAATATGGACAGATTGAGTCTCCTCCACCAAGAGCAAAGGCTGAGTGAGGGCCTGTCCCTCGGTATCTGGGAGAAACTGCAGAGCAGGTCTGAACCTTCTGTTATTTTACAAAATATGCTACCTCAAAATGCTACCGATAAACCATTCTAACTCTTAAGTGCTCTTGCTGAGGGCATGCGTCTTAAAGTTGAGGGTTGTTGTTGTTTTCTTTTGTATATCGATGAACAAGATCTTACCTATTAAGTATATTATTGGGTCATGGTTCCTGAAGGTGATTAAAGTTTGTGTGTGCGTGTGTGTTTTTTATGACTTAAATATCTTCGATGTGTGTTTTTTAGAGTTTGGTTCTTTAAAGATTTGGAGAGGCTGTGTAAGTTCCGAGGCACTCAGTTCTTCTGATTTGTATGCTAATTGTCAGGGCCTAAGTTAAATAAATAAAAATATGTGTGCATGTATTTTTTATATATGCGTGTGACTCAGTCGATCAGCCGTTTTTCATTCCAGCTTCCAGCCGTGGAGAAGTTCTTGGCAGGGAGGAGGAAGGGAAACCCTCCTCCAGGGAGATTGGGAAACGCTCAGCTTCAGAAGGGCAGGGACCCCTTTCTGCAGTGCAGAACTTCTCCACTGAGCCTGCGCAGTGGAATTGCCTGGGAGCTTTAAAAAAAAAAATTACCGGGGTGCCTGGGTGACTCAGTCGTTAAGCGTCTGCCTTCGGCTCAGGTCATGATCCCGGGGTCCTGGGATCGAGCCCCACATCAGGCTCCTCGCTCTGTGGGAAGCCTGCTTCTCCCTCTCCCACTCCCCCTGCTTGTGTTCCCTGTCTCTCTGTGTCTCTCTCTGTCAAATAAATAAATAAAATCTTAAAAAAAAAAAAACCAAGGCCTGGGCCCCACCCCCGACCCCGACATTCAGATTTAATTGGGGCGGGATGCAGCCTGGGTATTGGAATTCTTTTAAAGCTCCCTGGGTGAATCCAGCACACAGCCGGGTTTAAAAGCCACTCCACTAATTAACAAGTCCACTGTTTAACTCGAGTCTGTAATTTTTTGTGACTCGAGCAGAATCACACATATATATTATTTTTATGTTCCCGAACTCCCAGCCCTAAACAGCGCTTCACTATTATCTTCTTTTAATAGAGTTTTAAATACGGTTTTTACTCCTTAATCGCCTCACGTTGTTAAGTTGGTCCACTAAGCTTTTAAATACTTTTTCGGCAAGGGGGAGCCAGCGATCTGTTTTATTTCTATGGGGAAAATAGATTCAAGGGTGATTTACAAGTTTGTAAGCATTTTCCATCAGGTGAGGCGGTTGGCGGAGCTCCAGAAATGTGGCCGTACACAAATCAGCCGGCTGATGAGAAACAGGGCCTTCTCATAGGTCCACGGACGCGGGTTAAGTCTGGGCTGTGGGGTTCCTGCCTCTGCACCTGAGCCTGGCATCCGACGTAGTCTCTTCGGAAGCTGGAGGAGAGCTCGCAGGAAGAGGAAAGGTGGGTGCCGGTCTCAGGACGTGACTCCAAGCGGCTGCTCGGCTGACCTTCAGATGCGGGGATGGCGGAGGGGGCTTTTAGGACTCCTCTGTTCTCCAGCTTCCTGAGAAGAGAACACATCCTCTTGCCGCTAAGTGGATAACTTCATTGTGAGGAGGGGCGGGCCAGGAGGTGATAGATGCTTGAAGGCTTCAGATAACTAGGTGTTTGTTCCCTCAGAGACGAGGTCATGTTTGGATAAGGCCAGTGGAAGGCATTTTAATAAACAGGAATGCATTAGTGAATTCAAGTGGGTTTTTTTCCTCCCAGCTTGGTCCTCGTTGGTAAGTATACACATCCCATTATGACCGTGTTTGTTGATTCTGTGATACAGCGTTGGACCTGACCCTCCAGAATTCTCATTTGGCTTTCAGATACTTAGGAAACCATGTTTAATAACTGGAGAAATTCCCCTAAAGGTGAAGACTGAATGGGAGTAATTGGGTAACAGATTTATATCATTATTGTTGTCTTAACTTGGTAATTACCCAGTCTGCTAGAAATGCGAGCAGAGTCTCTGGGTGGAAGCTGATTTTTAACTAAAGGTCAGGGAGGAAAAAATCAAGGAAAGGCACCCCCGTCTCTTATTGACAAATAACGAAATGCTGTTCACATCTTGCTGGACCATTGGAGTCATTTGGAAGGCAGAGGGTTTTGTCTTATTTTTTTTTTTACCCATTTGTCCTCAAAATAAGGGAGAAGCTGGGGAAACCTGGGTGGCTCAGTCGGTTAAACATCTTTTGGCTCAGGTCATGATCCCAGGGTCCTGGGATTGATCCCCGTGTTGGGCTCCCTGCTCAATGGGCAGCCTGCTTCTCTCTCTCTCTCTCTCTCTCTCTCATAAATAAAAATTTTTAAAAAAGAGAGAAGCTGAAAAAGATGCTAATCAGGCACTTGTGTTGTGGACAAGGGCACACACACACACACACACACACACACACCTTATTTTATGTGATAGAGAATGACTGACTGAACTATGAAGATTTCTAAATGAGCAACTGTGCCCTACGGGGCATCCAAAAATATCAGCTGTAGGTAGGTATGAAATGTTCTATCTGAAAATACATCAGAGAGTCTGTCAGAAAACAACCTCATAGACTCAGTTTTTCAGTTTTCCTAAGATGGACAGTGTGATTGGTCTGGATATGAGAAGTCATCAATTTTGGGCGCCTGCGTGGCTCAGTCGGTTGAACGTCTGCCTTCAGCTGGGGTCGTGGTCCCGGGGTCCTGGGGTCAAGCCCCGTGTTGGGCTCCCTGCTCCATGGAGAGCCTGCTTCTCCCTCTCCCTTTGCTGCTCCCCTTGCTTGTGTGCGTGCTCTCTCTCTCTGTGTCAAATAAATAAAATCTTAAAAAAAAAAAATCAATTTCAAGCTCATCATCAGAAGAACTTAGACTGTAGGACCACAACTGGATTCCTCAGGGGTTGGCAAAGTAATAGGAGGCCAGATTTGCCCCTTGACTGGTTTTGTACCAATTCTGAGCCAAGAATGGTGTTTGCATCTTTAAAGGTGACACATTGGAAAAGTCAAAAGAGCATAATTTTGTGATGTGAAAATTAAAGTTCATTGTTGGTAGGTGACTGTCTTCTCGGAAGACAGACACAACCATCTGCTTCTGTGCGGACCAGATGTTCCAATGGCGAGTAGCTCGCTGGGTGCAGAGTCTACATGGCTTCAAGGCTGAAAACGTTTACTCTGTTCCTTTACTGAGGAAGTTTGCTGACCCGTGCTCTTGGTGAAGGGTCTACAGGTGTTCATTATCCTCTTCTTGGGACTTTCCTAAGGTTTGAGAATTTTTTAACTAGAAAGTTAAGGAAAAAACCAGCATGAGAATCTCCAGCTCCAACTCAGACCCGAGAATCGGCATCTCCGGGGGTTGGAGCTGGGAATATAATTTTATAACAAGCTCCCCAAGTATTTCTTCTAAAGAAAAATCTGAGAACTTTTCTGAGAACCCCATAAGGGGTTTAGTGAGCTCCTGTTATGTCTCTCCCTCCTTTCCTTCAGCAGAGAACTCATCTGAACAAATTGTAATGTGTTTTTGAACTCTGATCCCCATGGTCTTCCCCAGAACTTTCTGTGACAGATGCAAGGCAGATCTAATGCACACAGCACCATCTGTAACTGTTCCTGGGGCAGAGGTTTGGAGCCGTGATAAAAGCCTCTCTCTCTCCATCATCTGAAATTCTCATTATTAGATTATTCCTTTGACTTAGGTATTCCCACGCTGGAGTGCCAGCCATCCTTTGTTTTCTGCAAGGTCTTGTTAGCTTCAGGAGTTTAAAGGAAAATGTACATTCAGGCACAATCAAGCTTCACGGATTAACAAAAGCATACTTTCTTTGCTTTGGGATGGAACTGTGTCCACTCTGGTTATTTCACATTCCTGGAAGCACTGATTATCATTGCAGACTTTTTTTTTTGAAAGATAGAGCGAATGACTTCATACAAGCAGTTTGATTTGTAAGTGAAAGCCTTTTAACACCTAAACGTTACGGAGGCGGTGGGAGGCGGTTGGATGAGCTTGGGAGATAATGAAATTGATCTTCGCCACCGAGAGAGGGTGACACACTCCGTGGGAGACTGTGGCAGGGCTCCCTTCTTCCACCGCCGCCCACCAGCCCATGTTGGTCTTAAACACCCAGTTCCTGAGAGTGGAAAGCTTAGATCAGATGGGTTTCCGAGGGGAGCGAATGTAGGATCTTACAGATCTCAGGGATCAAGGGGTATTGTTAATTCCCAATGTGGCAGGGAAGAAGAGAGTTCTGATCCGGGAGAGGAAAACCATCCAAAACTTGCTGCCTCCCAAAATATGCGCTTGACCAGTCTTCTAAGGAAAATGGCTCTTCGTGAGTAGTTAGTGGATTTGAGACCGTGAGGTGCTTAATCCAGTTCATTGCTGTAAGTACGGTGCGTGTTCTGGTGACCAAGCTAGGTCTGATGCCAGTCACTGGTCTTTACTAGCAGTGTGACTTCGACTGGATCCCTAGTCCTGATCTTCAGCTTTCTCATCTGTGACATGGGACTACCTATACTGGGGTAAAATTGCAAAGGGGATTAAATGAGAACAGTCATGGTTCCCAAACATGGTTCATCATCAACAATAATAATGCCTGGGTGGTTTGCTTCCAAAACAAAAAACAAAACAAAACAAAACAAAACAAAAAACTTAGACTTCCAGACACCTGTGAATTCTTAATTTAGTAGTTTTAGGGCTAAGGATTAGGGAATCTGTTTAAAGTAGACTTTGGAGATGATGCCAGATTTGGGAACCCCTGAGAAGTGCCTGTGAAAGCCCGTGGTCTAGTTCTAACATGCTTTCAGTACTCAGTTGTTTGCATCTAGAAAACAGGACTTTGGGCCAGGCAGCACGTGTTCGGGACTCGGTTTGAGCGTCATGGAATCTGCATTCGGGCCCTTTGTTGTGCCAGCCATGTACCTTGGCAAGCCAGCTGTGTACGGACTGGCGCTGTGAGCTGTGGAAAGGCAGCTGCGAGTGAGACCGTGTGTCTGTACCCTGTTCCCCAGCTGGTGTGTGTGGCTTCCTGTTCTCGTTCCTGGGAGAGAAAACCGCAGTTCAGCTAATAGTTTGTCTCTTCCAGTCCCTCTTGCCCTAAACTCACTTGGGCTAGAAACAACTCATTTCTAATTATTATTCCATCCCTCAACCACCCACGTTTTCACGTTTGCTTCTTCTTCTTCTTCTTTTTTTTTTTTTTTTAAGATTTTATTTATTTATTTGTCAGAGAGAGAGCACGCAAGCAGGGGGAGCGGCAGGCAGAGGGAGAGGGAGAAGCAGGCTCCCCACCAAGCAGAGAGCCCGATGCGGGACTCGATCCCAGGACTCCAAGATCATGATCCAAGCCAAGGCAGACACCCAACCGACTGAGCCCCCCAGGTGTCTGTTCACTTTTGGTTCTTATCAAGCAGGATAAATGCTAATGTACAGTGAAATGGTTCAAAGCTTAGGCTGATACGGCAAGCTGAAGCTGAGTGGAGGGCTTGGAAAATGAGTGCCTTTGGCAGCCAACTTTCCCGAGTCTCTCTGCACCCCCATTTCTTCCTTGTCACACTTCCTCCTGACTGCCCCGGGGTCCACTGCTGCGGTCTGGTCAGACGGGGCGAGACCACATTCCCAGACCTCTTTGTACGTCTCACACCCCTGCTCACATATTCCATGTCCAGCCCTCAGGATCCTGAGCCCTTGCTAAATGAATTCAAAGTCAGATTAGTCCTCATGTCTAAAACTAGTTTCCTCTTAGGCAAGGATGGCCATTTTAATATCGGTCCACAGTGCTTATAATGCTCCAAGTAATGTTGCTGGAAGTTTTGTGTACCTGATTTGAAGCAATTTTGCTCTCCCGCATACTTCACCTACAAATGAAGCTGATGCTCTTAAAGCCTAGGGGAGATTACAAATCTGGAAAATCCACAAACCAGATAATCAGTCACTGGGTAATGGGGTCAATACTATCAACAGGATACCAGCATTTGTATTTGAGTGGAATCCTTTCTGATCATCTTCAAGAAGGTTATGGATAATACAATGATTTTCCTCCTGCTTAAGCAATGTTCTCAGAACACAGGCTAGATGAGTAACCCTACCTGGCTCTGAAACATATACTCCATTTAGATTCCAGGCCCAGGGGCTTGGCCACAAGAAAGCATATTTATCCCAGCATCTTCCTGGAAGCTGTGCTTTGTGAGCACTGGAAAATCCCTTTGTTTATAGTGTCTTGCATTTCTGTAAATGGCCTTATTTCAATAGCTTAAAGGAAGAGATTGTGTAATTACAGCTTTCCTTTGTTACAGCTTTATATTGAAAACATATGCCCCCAAGGTTAAATGAGGATCCAAGTGGATAGATAGATGATATATAAACAAGATTAGGGATCATAAGGATTAGGAGTTTCCTGTGCACTTTTATCCGGAGGAAGAAGGTCAATTACAAATACAAAATTATTATTTTGGGGGTAAAGGCAGGGTGATTTTATTATATTGATGATCTATATTTTCTGGCTCTTGTTTCCAATTCCTTGAAATGGGATGATTTTTTTTATTTCAGTTGTGAATTTTTAATGTGATATTATCTAAAATAATTGGATTCAGAATCTATTGACAAGTATAATTATTGGATATTTTGGATCGTCAACTTAGAAATTATCAACTTAATATCTATGTCCTTGCTACATATTTGAATTAACAGGATAGGTTCTTTTCACTTTATTCAGGTTCTTTACCTGTTTACAGAAGACAAGTGATTAATATGAAGCAATAAGGTACCCAGTGAAAGACTTAAAGAATAGTAATTGGAAATAAAGAATGAGATGAAGACGACTAACTACCACTTTTTTGTTTTTAAAATTTTCCAATAACTATTTTTCTCTTTTTTAAGATTTTCTTTAAGAAAAAGATTTTATTTATTTATTTGAGAGAGAGAGAGGAAAAAGATTTTATTTATTTATTTGAGAGAGAGAGAGAGAGAAAGCATGAGAGGGGAGAAGGTTGGAGGGAAGAGCAGACTCCCCATGGAGCTGGGAGCCCAATGCAGGACTCGATCCCGGGACTCCAGGATCATGACCTGAGCTGAAGGCAGTCGCCCAACCAACTGAGCCACCCAGGGGCCCAATAAATAAAACCTTTAAAAAAAAAAAAAATGATATAATTGAGAATTTGGAATGAGACCATGTCAAAAACACATCTTAAAAACAAAATTTGGCTCCAACCCTATTAAAGAATTCTGTCTTGGTGAGGGCTATGAAGACAATATTTTACTGGTGTGTACAGTGTTAAAGAAAAAAAATACTCAGGACTCTTGTTGAAGACGGCAAGGTGGACTTTATTTTTTTAAAACTTTTTATTAACACATAATGTATTATTTTCCCCGGGGTACATGTCTGTGAATTATCAGGCTTACACATTTCACAGCACTCACCATAGCACATACCCTCCCCAATGTCCATAACCCAGCCACCCTATCCCTACCCCCGACCGCCCAGCAACCCTCAGTTTATTTCCTGGGTTTAAGAGTCTCTTATGGTTTGTCTCCCTCCTGATCCCATCTTGTTTCATTTCCTCCCTCCACCCCCCACGACCCCCTGCCCTGCCTTTCAAATTCCTCATATCAGAGAGATCATATGATAATTGTCTTTCTCTGATTGACTTACTTTGCTTAGCATAATACCCTCTAGTTCCATCCATGTCATTGCAAATGGGAAGATTTCGTTTCTCTTGATGGCTGCATAGTATTCTGCTGTATATATATATATATATCACATCTTCCTTATCCATTCATCTGTTGATGGACATCAAGGTTCTTTCCATAGTTTGGCTATTGTGGACATTGCTGCTATAAACATTTGGGTGCATGTGCCCCTTTGGATGACTACATTTGTATCTTTAGGGTAAATACCCAGTAGTGCAATTGCTGGGTTGTAGGGTAGCTCTGTTTTCAACTTTTTGAGGAACCTCCATACTGTTTTCCAGAGTGGCTGCATCAGCTTGCATTCCCACCAACAGTGTAGGAGGGTTCCCCTTTCTCCGCATCTTCGCCAACATCTGTTGTTTCCTGACTGGTTCGTTTTAGCCATTTCGACTGGTGTGAGGTGGTCTCTCACTGTGGTTTTGATTTGTATTTCTCTGATGCCGAGTGATG
>CM052892.1:69168920-69227337 GCA_028534135.1 Potos flavus
CCACAGTTTGGCTATTGTGGACATTGCTGCTATGAACATTGGGGTACATGTGGCCCTTCTTTCACTACATCAGTATCTTTGGGGCAAATACCCAGTAGTGCAATTGCAGGGTTATAGGGTAGCTCTATTTTTAATTTCTTCAGGAATCTCCACACTGTTTTCCAAAGTGGCTGCACCAACTTGCATTCCCACCAACAGTGTAAGAGGGTTCCCCTTTCTCCACATCCTCTCCAACACTTGTTTACTGTCTTGTTGATTTTGGCCATTCTAACTGGCGTAAGGTGGTATCTCAATGTGGTTTTGATTTGAATCTCCCTGATGGCTAATGATGATGAGCATTTTTTCATATGTCTGTTAGTCATTTGTATCTCTTCTTTGGAGAAGTGTCTGTTCATGTCTTCTGCCCATTTTTTGACGTGATTATCTGTTTTTTGAGTGTTGAGTTTGAGGAGTTCTTTATAGATCTTAGATATCAGACCTTTGTCTGTAGTGTTATTTGCGAATGTCTTCTCCCATTCCATGGGTTGCCTATTTGTTTCATTGACTATTTCCTTTGCTGTTCAGAAGATCTTGACGAAGTCCTAAAAGTTCATTTTTGCTTTTGTTTCCTTTGCCTTTGGAGACATGTCTTGAAAGGAGTTGCTGTGGCCGATGTCGAAGAGGTTACTGCCGATGTCGAAGAGGTTACTGCCTATGTTCTCCTCTAGGATTTTGATAGATTCCTATCTCATATTGAGGTCTCTTATCCATTTCAAGTTTATCTTTGTATATAGTGTAAGAGAATGGTAGAGTTTCATTCTTCTACATACAGCTGTCCAATTTTCCGAGCACCATTTATTGAAGAGACTGTCTTTTTTCCACTGGATATTTGTTCCTGCTTTGTCAAAGATTATTTGATCATAGAGTTGCAGGTCCATATCTGGGGTCTCTACTCTGTTCCACTGGTCTTTGTGTCTGTTTTTGAAGGCACGTGTTTTAAGACAGTCATATGCAATGCTTCTCAGAGACTAGAAAGACATCCTTAATAATAAGCAGATGTACTTAACAATATTTTGAGTTAACATTTATGAGCCGCTAGACTGAATGTTTTACATACGTGATCTCAGTTAGTGTTTACATGACATTGTGAAGTGTGTGTAATTATGATGCCTGGGTTATTGATGAGAAAACTGAGACCTTTGTCTGTATCTAGACCTAGTGCTTTCTGCCTTCCCCTAAGGAGGATTTTCCTCAGGGGGCGGAGCTCAGCTCTCCAGGGAATGCATGGGCTGGACTCTGTCTTCCGGGATAGAAATATGCCTTGGCTGATGAGGCCCCTGGCAACCTGGTTGCCTTTTGTGGATTTCCCCATGTAGGAGTCTTTGAGCAGAGGGAGTCTCCGGGTCACGTATAATAATGGACCAGAGGCTATGGAGGGAAGTAAAATTCTTACCTAATCCCATCTCCTGTGGCAAAATTCCCTCGAGATCTCTGGGCCTGAGTGCTGAGAATGAGCTGCTGCTTCCAGACGAGGAGCGGGCAGAACGACGAGCCAGGATACCTGCTCAGAAGTCCGCACGGAGTCAGGACCAGCGCAGGGCATCCCGTTGTCACTCCTGGACACTCAGGTGGCTTCAACTGGACACATATGTGTGACATAAATAGAACCTGAGAGAAGCAAATGCACCTTCCTCCCTGAGTTACGCTGAGACCAGGTGCACAAACCTGTCTTCTGTTATTTTGAGGCTCCTCAAAATCCTTCGTTCAGAACTCAGCTCACAAGCAGACCCTCCAGTGTATGTTCTTGATGAATTAGGAAGATTTTACAGACAACTCACTATCTGATGTAACCTCCACAAACTTCTTTCAGCTCGATGCCATTGAGCCTTTTATACAAATGAAAATACGGAGACTAAAGGAGGGAAAACAACGTGTTCAAAGCCATTCCGAAAACGAGGACTGCAGCTTCGGTCCCAGAGCCTCAGCCCTCAGCAGTGAGTTCAGCAGCAGCAAGCAAGCAGGGAAATGGTTATAATCTCCCTCTCTAACTGTGAGAACCTGGTAGCCAAATCAGGAGAGTCTACAATGGCTGTGCTTAGCATGGCTCCTTGCCCACTTCCACCTTCCAGAAGCAGCAGAAGGGGAGATAGTAGGTGAATTTTTTTTTTTTTTTTTTTTTTTTAAATAAGAGAGGGAGAAGGGGGAGGGGCAGAGGAAGAGGGATAGAGAATCTTAAGCAAGCTCCACGCCTAGCATGGAGCCTGACATGGGGCTTGATCTCACAACCCTAAGATCATGACCTGAGCTAAAATAAAAAATTGATGCTTAACTGAGCCGGAGGCCCCAGTAGGTGAAAAGTCTTATAAAATTTTTATAAATATTGCCAAATTTGTGGAGAAGCAGATGAAGGAAGTGAGTAGGCAGCATAGGAAAAAGTCTGGGCACCCTTGCCCCATGGGAATAGTTTTAGCAGGGGACAGCACTCACAATTAGGTGATATGAATTCTTAGGATATTAAGAAAATCTCTGAAAAATAGAAGAACTATGTCCTCAAATTAAGGTTACCCAGAGCCCCAACAGAGCTCTCTCCTTATCCTTTGTACCACAGACTATGGAAAAATGAATCTAAAACAATATTCACTCTTTAACTCATAACTCAGAGGGAAAAACAGTGCAGTCTCAAATGAGCTGCAAAGATGTCAGTGAGAACTGACTTGCATTCTATCTGAGCAAAGAGAAGTTTGGTCAGAGCTGTCCACCTTAAAGGTGGGTCAAAAACAAAACAGATGGTGCTAGATAGATTGAGAAGAAGGAAGGAAGGAAAAAAGGGAAATGGGAAGAAGAGAAGAGAGAATTGAAGGAAGTAAGGGGAAAGAGAAAAGGAAGGAAGGACCAAAGTAGAAGTAAGTAAGAAAGGTAGGAAGAAAAGATGGAAGAAGGAAGGAAGGAAGGAAGGAATGGAAGGGAAGAAGGAACAAGGGAATGAAAGGAAAAAAGGAAAGAAGGAAGGGAAGGAGAGTTGGAGAAGAAGGGAAGGAGTGAGAACATAGTGAGTAAAACACAGACGAATAGTTCAACCCGTATTTCCATGGGTGCTTTGGGTCATAAGAGACATATGAACAGGAATTTCTTTTTAAAGGGGGGAGGGGCAGGAGAGGGAGAGAGAGAATCTTAAGCAGGCTCCATGCCCAGCACGGGGCCCCACGCAGGGCTCAGTCTCACCACCCTGAGATCATGACCCTGAGATCATGACCTGAGCTGAAATCAGGAGCTGGTTGCATAACTGACTGAGCCACCCAGGGACCCCAGGTGTTCTTTATTAGAACAGGAACGTGAAAAATAAGAACTCAAGGACAGAATGGTGAAAAACAGCAGCATGAAATGCAGAAGATTTCAGAGTTAAGGGAACAAATTAAGGACCCAAACAACGTCATTACAAAACTTATGCATAAATTACAGACAACAAAGAACGGAGTACACACAGCTGAAAATCAAATTGTTTCCATAGAGAGAAAGCTTAAGATTTCAGCGTGCACCCAGAAGGAAAATGTAAGAGTTGAAAGCAATTAGAACAGAATCTCAGCACCGCTGGGCTTCCGGCTCGCTCTCAAGTCCACATCCTACCAATTCTTCCTCCTCACTGGGGTTATCAGTCCAGTGACCTAGTGCGTTCCATAATTCATCACGCTTTCTCACCTCACTCCCACTGTAGCCAGCTTAGATTTACTTAACACACTCCTTGAAAGTAGGGGTATAATACATTTGTTGTTTTATCTTCTGAACAAATTTTCCTTGGGATGATAGACTTTCTGGTGTGGCTAGGGCTTAATTTAGAGCACAAAGATAAGCCGGAGTGAAGGCTTTTGTGCTATGGGCTGTCCCTGCAGTCAGCCCTGAGGAAACCGGGGTATAAATTCACTCCTTTGCCTCTCTTTCTTCTCTTATTACATTCACTTGGCAAACAAATAAACAAAAAATAAAGCAAAACTCTAAACAAAAACCCTACCATGATTAAATCCAACCCGAATGGCATTGGAGTAACTAATACAAATAGATTGACTAGTCCCACTTTTAAATTTATGCCCATGATTTTCAGAAGAGCTTTTACTTTGTGTGTTCTCCTTCCTCTCTAAGTCTTCAAAATGATCTTTATATATTTTCCTCTCTCTCCTACAACCTTTAGTATCACTCTGTTCCTACACTCTCTTAGCTGGTGGCTTCCCTTGACCTGATAAAAGTAAGCAGACGGTTCCTGGCTTTCTCCTCCACAGATATTTGATTCTCATCTTTCTCAATGTCTCAGAGGCAGAGTGGCCTCTCTGTCCTTCATGAATCACTTTCTTTTCTTGGCTTCTAGGACAACACTTACTTCTCCTTTCTCCCTAGCTCTTCTGTTTTGGTCTTCTTTACTGGATTCTCCTTTTCCCAACTTCCAGATGTGACTGTATCCAAAGGCTTAGTCCTGGGTCAACTTTTCTGTTGACATTGGTGCCACGTTCAATCCTCACATAATGCTGTTTATTTTGGGGTTAGAGAACTGGATGCAAGTATTTCTTAAAGCTCAGATGATTTTGTTGCACAGTGAGGACTGAAGACCACTGTCTACCCATGGTGATTTTCCTCCTGGTGTTAATTTTACCCATATGTTGACCACTTCTAAATTTCTGTCTCCACTGAACTCTAGACTAGACATAGATACCTCTTGTCTACTGGATTTCTGATAGATACCTGAAATGTGACATTTTGGACCCCTGTTCTCAATCCAATTACTTCTCCAGCCTTGCCCATTTCAGTAAGTGGCACTAATTTTAACCTTGTTGCTCAAGTAGAACAAAACCAACCAACCAACCAAACAAACAAACAAACAAAACCTTAGAATTTGTCCTTGGTTCCATTTTTCTTATTCCTCCACCGGTCACTCCATCCACTTTAGGAAGTTCCATCCATTTTACTTGTGATGTACATCCCAAAGACGTCACTCTCCGTGTCTTCGCTGTTACTACCCTAGTCCACATCATCATCTCTTGCCTGGGTTACTAGTGTTAGACTTTCTGCTTCTATATTTTCCCCCCACCTGTTCTTTCAACTCATCCTCTACACAGCAGTCAAATTGGTCTTCTCAAAATGTAAATCAGTTCGCATCCCTCTTCCCTCCTCTTGCTTAGACCTTCTAAAGCTTTTACATTGCATTTTGAATTTCAGCATCTGAAATTCTCTGTGTGAGATGACTCCTGACTATCTCTCTGACCACTTACATTCCCCTCCTACTCTCCCACTAAGCTGTAGCTACATCGACCTTCTTTCTGGTACTTAAACAAGCCACATTTACTTTTGCCTTAGGAATTTTCTGTTCCTTCCGTGGAGCAGGTTTCTCCTCTAAGGCCTTTTAGTGATGGAGTCTTTTGAATTATTCAGGACTCAGCTTACATGTCACATCTGAAGAGACGTCTTTCTTTGCTAAAATAGCTTTCCCCCTACTCATTCATCAGGTATCATTACGTACATAGCACTTATCACATATAGTCTGAGAAATATCTTGTTTTGTTTTGCCTTGTTTATTTCCTTTCTTCCCCTTTAGAGAATATAAGTTCTGTGAATGCAGGGATCTTACCCATTTTTCATACTCATCTCCCCAGTGTCCAGATACCCCAAACATATGTATTGAATATACTCAGGAATGGAAAACCTATAGTAAAAATAAACAGTGTTCAGAATGAGATACATTGAAATGGAAAACCAGGAATGAATACTTGGAGGCTTAGAATCACAAAACAGATTTTAAGTACTAAAAACCTTGACAAAGTTAAAATAATAATATAACTTATGAAAGTAAAAATGTGAATTACAAAAGACGAATTTCCTTATTGGTCAAAGTAAGTCGTAATTTCATTTTCTAAACATTTCTTGTGTAAAATTCAAGACCAATTAAATTTTACTTTATTATTTTCTTAAAAAAGATTTTATTTTTTTATTTGACAGAGAGAGAGATCACAAGTAGGCAGAGAGGCAGACAGAGAGCAGGGGAAGCAGGCTCCCTGCTGAGCAGAGAGCCCGATGTGGGGCTTGATCCGAGGACCCTGAGATCATGACCTGAGCCCAAGGCAGAGGCTTTAACCTCCTGAGCCACCCAGGCACCCCTTAAATTTTACTTTAAAAAGATTGTATATAGAGCACTGTTTCAGTTTACATTTTACATCTCTTCCCCTACCTATCCATCTTGTTTTTGGATGACAAAATGTTACAAAGGGAAAAAGATGCTTATTTCGGGGTTGTGAGAATTCCAGTATTTTTTTTTTTTTTTTTTTTGCTTTCTTCTTTAATTTTTTCCCTATTAGGTAAATTTAAAAAAATGGTTATACATCAATGAAGTCATTCTGAAAAATAGTAAATGAGAGATGAAAAAGCAGACTGCATGTGTGGAGAACTTTACAACCTACAAGCTTACATGCTACCTGTGAAGGAGGACATTGAAATAGGGTTCAAACTAGAGAGGTTTTCTCTAGGGTTTTGCTAGCTTGCTTCTTATTTAAGAAGGGACGTATTAGAATAAACCTGACCGCAGATGAAATGAACTCAGAAGCAAGAATATGGGCATGTGGCATATTTAGGGAAGAGAGGTGATTCGTGGAGTGGGAGAGTCCCTTCCAGAGAAGAGGACAGTGAATGAGTTTTACAGCATCTATCCTGACCCAGTCTTTGTTAGGAGATGGGTCATTGACCTACTGAAAAAGGGGGAGCAGGAGAAGATGGGTGTGGGCAGATGCAGGAGGTTATGTCAATTTAGAATCAGTGCTGGGAAGTTGAGGGGTTTGATGGCTAATTCCTGTCTTCAAACTCTGCGAAGTTGGAGACAAATTATTACTTGAGAATGCGTGATGGAAAGCGTAAGGAAGTTGGAAAATCTACAAAAATGGTGGAAAACCTACTCCTAGAGAAGGGCAGCAAGATTAATCAGTGCTGCTGAGGATTTGGCTGAGGTCACTGCTTTTAAATGTGAAGCAGTCTGTTCAGTGGAGCGATTTTTCTCCAGCTTTATGCGGCTGTTTGGGTACGGGAATGGAGAACGTGGATGGTTGAGTTTAGTCATGGTAGGTGCTTTGAGAAAGGGGCCGAGGGAAGTTCAGCAGTTTGCAGGAGAAGAAGGAGGGTTGTGAAGGACTCCAAGATGATGAAGACAGAAGTGAAGAGACCGATGGATAAGGGGAAATGGGTTTGGCCTGTGAGTTGAAAGATGGTGAGTTTGAAGGGATTTTGTTGCTGGGGCATTTGAGCTGTTTGTCTTCTTTTCACATACAGCAGAAGTAGACTAGCTGAGGCATTCATATTAAGGTCCTTGTCCTAGCTGCTTTGATGTACAACTTCGTGATTCCGCACAAGCTACTTACTTGAGACTCTGTTGCTTTATTTGTAAATAAATGGGTTGAGATCTTTGTCTCTCAAACTGAAGGGTGCACACAAGTTACTTGAGTATCATGTTTAAATACGGAATCTGATTTAGTGGGTCTTAAGTAGGGTCTGAGGTTTTGCATTTGTAATAGGCGACCATGTAATTTGATGCTTCTGGTCCAGGGATCACACTTTGAGTAGCAAGGATCAGATACAGTCTCTAGGCTTCAAAATTCTGATTATAAAATCTTTGACCTTGAAATATATTTCGCCCTCTTTCTTGTCTTCCTTTTCTAAGCTTTGCCAATTCATCTTGGAACCAAGTCTTTGGCTACTTCGATAGTTTTCCCTTCACTGAGCAGGAAGTCAATAGAGAAAGATGCAAGCCCCACAGAATAACCAACGCCCAGCAACGGAAACGGAAGAGCTCTGATGACGTCTTACAGCTCATGTCTGCCTGGGTGGGGGTAGGTGATACTGCCTTTTCCCAGGCATGGTGTGTCAAACAGGAATGTACTATCATGCAGGAAATGGCTCCAATACAAACAGGGACACCAGAGATCAGGCTTGAATAAGAGACTGATCACAGCAAATGGCACATTACAGACAGACACTTAGATCAATTTCCTTCCTTTGTTGTGTCAAAAGGTTTCACTGTGTCAGGCTTCCTTTCCTTAAAAAACATATGTTCCCAATCTCATATACAATACAAAGCCAGCCACAAGTCCTCCTTTACTCCCCCAACTTTAGGTTTCATTTCGTTTTAAAGCTAAAGACTACTGGAAGGTCAGCTGGTACCAACGTAGGGGGACCAACCTAAACTGTTCCCATATTGTATATTTCCCATATCCAACCTTCCCATTCCAAAAGGTCCCACCTACAGGGATATGTTTTTCCGGACCGAACATGTTTTTTTAAGGCAATCAATTCATGTTTCAATTATTAGAAAAATAACAAAGTGCTTTAGCAGATTGAATATGATGTATTTGACCCAAAGGGAAATTTTGTCGTAAGGAGAAATAGATGAAAGAAAGGAATGTGACATTTTGTAACAGCTGTAACTGTTTGAGGACAGTTTTCTTTTAATGAGATGGGTGTTAGTGATCGTAGGAAATGCTGAGTATGAGTAATTGAGGGAAAAGTCAGAGTCAACGTTTCCTTTCCTTTTGGGATCTGTTTCAGAGGAGGAGGAAATCATTCTGAGAAGTACTTGCTGGCCTATATGGCACAGGACACTGCCCATAGGCCAAGTTTACAAAAGAATTGAGAAAGACACATTCAGGATCTAAATGTCAGCTTCTAGCCTTTTGTCCTGTGGGGTACCCTGCCACCACTGAGACTGACAAGGGGGGCTAATGTTATCGAATGGCTCCTTCTTGCTTTCTGGAGCTGGGTTGACACCATATTTGAAGATGGTAAAGCGTAAAAGAGCAAGAAGCATCTTACCTAAGGTCTGTCTGTTAGGTTTTCTTTAAATATCCTAACTCTATTCAAGAAATGTCTTGGAATATGTTTTACATTGTGCTGAAATCTAAGCCACATTTATCTCCAGGAAATGGTGGTGGGGTCTCAGAAATGAAAGTAAGGCTTTTTATTGATAGCAGCCTTTTGCAGTGGGGCAGACAATCCACGGAACTAGGAAAAGAACAGTCACAAAAGCCCATTTCCACAGGAAAAGAACATTGTATGCAATAAACACAAATGTACTCGCCGTTGCCCCCCTCACCCCCATCCCTCCACCTGTTATCACGCCTTCATATATACTGTTGAAGGCACAGGCCATGGAATAGGTAGATGACAGCATTGAATAATTAGGCTGAAATAACACAAGGGGCCACTTGAATTATAAAGCCAGAGCTTATCATTGCATTGAAATGAGGAAAAAGGAATTGGAATAACCTTGCTTGAATTGCATTAAATTACTCTTTTGCAAAGCCAAAAAATTCCTAGAATCTTCATAATAGGCATTGTTTTTTTTGTTTTTTTTTTCAAAGGTGGTATGTAGGGGTGTGTGTGAATAGATTATAAAAGACTGCAAATTACTTTGAATAAAGAAGAATTTTTTTTATTTTTTTAATGAAAAGGGTTTCTACTACATGTAACAAATTAAATTCCAGATGTTCATGGCTACAAAATCTCTACCAGATGTAGAAACTCATGGTGGCTGGGGATGTTTATTGCAAGAAAGGCATTCAGCACCTGTTTAAAGAGACCTCCGCCTTACCTTTTCATGTGTGCTAGCATGTTAATTATCAGGAGTGACGAAATATTTAGCCTCCATAATTAAAGAGGCAAGGAAAATTTCTAAAACCATTAATTATTTTACTCTAAATGCCAGTTAAGTAAATGACTACAGTGTTTCTCCTGGGACATTTTTGAAAAATTCATTAATCACACTGTTTCAAAATAGGGGACCTATTTTGGGAAGTTAATTCAAATCTCATAATCTGAATTCACTTCGGATCACATAATCCAGCCCAAAGGAGAGACACTGACTTCCGGCAGCCCCGATTGCTGCTTTCAGGTAACCCATTTGCTAAAGAGTCCTTATTACAGAGCCTCCCCGTTTATGAGCCACGGTGCTGCTACTGCCTTTCCCATTGCCTAAGAGCAAATGCTGTGCTCTCAGCAGAGCTGGGCCGTCCCAGGGCGCAGGAGGGTCCTGAAGAAGGCCACTCTCCCCTCTGGTGTCACACTGCAATCCAAATGTCTGTGTGAGTTCCGCAGTCTGGAATGCATGTTCAAAATATGCGTTAATTTTAAGACTACAGTCTCTGCTACTTTGGAGTGAATGTTTCAGTTTTTACTAAATCAGTCACAATGTAAGCCACATGTAATGATCATCTTGTCTTTGGGATTTGTTGCTTGCTATGGAGGTTGGGCAAGAGGAAAGAAATACTGTGGCATTTTTTGAAGCTCACACCACCATACATTCCCTCACACACACATCTTCTCTTCTGATCTGCGGCCCTTTTGGATGGTAAAACAAATGACCTCTTTATGGACTTGTTTTGTCTCCTGAGGTCGGCCTTTATGAATTTAGCTGGGTTTAATTTTTTTTCTAATAGACTGATTTTTTTAGGTTCACAACAAAACTGAACATAGAGTAGGAGACTTCCCACATATGCATCATCCCTTCCCCTCCCCGGTGCTGCCTCCTCCACTATCATTATCCCCCACCAGAGTGGTACACTTGTCACGATCGATAAACCTGTGTTGACACATGATCATCACCCAAAGTCCACAGTTTACCTTACAGTTTGCTCTTGGTTTTGTGCTCTCTGTGGGTTTGGACAAATGTCTAATGCCATGTATCCACCAGAGTGGTTTCTGCCCTGTGCGTTCCTCCCTTCTCACCCCTGGGAACCCCTGATCTTTGGTTTTACCTTTTTCTGAACATCATGCTGTTGGAATCATTATGGTACATACACTTTTCAAGTTGGCTTCTTTCCTGTAGTCCTATGCCGTTAAGTTTCCTCCATGTCTTTCATGGATAAATTTCTTTTCATCCACATAAAATGCTGGGATGGGAGAAAGAAGACACATGGTAGCTTGCCAGGAGTTGAGGCTCCAGTGTTGAAGGCATTCTATGAGAAGGTCCTAGGCTAACGCACCTTCGATTTCGATTGCCCACTAATCAACCTGGAAAGCTTTTACATGCTAGTTAGCCTGAGCCTGTTTTGCCACATGATGTTCACATGCGTTCGATGTTCCTCGGTCCTCCTTTATTGCCTCCCGAACCAATAAACATAAGAATCCAGGGAGACTCAAAATGGATTAGGGAAAGAGGATATTTATTCATTTCTACAAATAAAAGACTATAGAGAGTGTTTTTTTTTTTTTTTTTAGTAAACAAGACTAGAATAGTTTGTCTTCTGAGTCCAGCTTCCTGTTTCAGCAGAGGGCACTCTGACCTTACCTAGAGCCAGTGTTTTTTCATTTGACCAGTTTGGGAAAGAAGCTAGCTTCTCAGAGCCGTCTTTCAGTTTAACTGTCAGCAGTGAGAGTACCATCGAAGCAGAAGCTGGATGCATCCAACTAGGGCCCAGCCCTATCCTGTGTGATCCTGAGGTCTTTCATTCATCTCTACCCTAAAGCCCTAACTTCTCTAGTGTAATCCATGCATTTACATGTAGCCTTTCTGACTAGTCTGTGAACTCCTTGGGGCTGGGACCCAGACATTTCATCCTAGCACAACGCCTGGCACAGACTACACATTTAGTAAATACCTACTGAATAAATGAAAAAAAAAAAAAAAAGAGTGGAGTCAGAGGGGACCGTAATGAATGGAAGACGTGCATGCATTTGATGTTTCTATAGAAGCCACCATTTTGCCTATGGATTCAGTAGTGTTCCTGGTTGGGGTCATATCCGTGCTCCATATTGCTTTATGTCAAGAGGCCAAAATGGCATTGGCCTTAGCTCCAGAGCAGAAGAACCCTCTGTATCACCCTGTTCAGCATGGCATCATGTTTGATCCCCCTAATGGCTTGGTCACAGCAAGTCATGTAGGTAAAGCAATGCTAGTTCTCTTAGCAGAGTTTGGCCTGACAAAAGCCCGAGACAAATCCAGCTTACAAGTTTGCACATACCCTTCCGTGGTCCTAAAATGTCCCCGTCTTCATCTCTGAATCTCAGAATCTTAGCACACATTCAATCACCAGCTCCGATGCCACCTCTCCTAGAGTTCTGTTTCAGGCCACCAGGAACCTTTCTGCCCCATCTCCTATAGCAGTGAAAACTTTGAACAACCCTCATGGCACTTAGCAAGTTCTCTCTTGCCTTACAGTTTTTCATACGTATGTCTTATCTTTCAGAGTTTTATCTCCAGTAGTAAGGGACCGGACATTTTTTGAGTGCCGACTGCATGTGTTATTTCATTTCATCCTTACGACATTTCAGTGGCAAATAACCATCCTCAGCTTGCTGGTGAACTGGAGCTCAGATAAGCGAATTATCTGGACTGTTGTCACCGAGCTAGCGAACGATAGAGCCAGATTGTAAGACCCGTTTTTTTTTTTTTTTTAAAGATTTTATTTATTTATTTGACAGAGAGATCCCAAGTAGGCAGAGAGGCAGGCAGAGAAAGAGGGGGAAGCAGACTCCCTGCTGAGCAGAGAGCCCGATGTGGGGCTCGATCCCAGGACCCTGAGATTATGACCTGAGCCGAAGGCAGAGGCTTTAACCCACTGAGCCACCCAGGCACCCGTAAGACCCGTTTCTTGCCAAAGTCCATGTTCTTTCCATTACATTATGCTGCTTAAGAACAGGACCCGTTACGCCCCGGAGAGAGCTGAGCCTTACCAAGGCGAGGGAGGTAGAGCCCCTTTTTACTTTGCCCTGTTTGTGGGCCTCCAAAGTCATGATTTTCTTATTTCACTATCGTGACAAACTGCTCACAGAAGAGAATCTGTGGGCCTGTCATTCATATTACTTTTTTGTTTAAATTTTAAAAATTGACAATGTAATCTACATGAAGCAAGACACCAGAATTTTAAATGTGCAGCTTGGTGAGGTTTTTTTTTTCTTTCTTTTTCTTTTTTTTTTTACATATTGTGCAGGAAAGAGTTAGCCAAGAAGACATGACTGCTATCCTTAGGAAGGCCTGCTTGCAAGGTCACTAAGAATTTGAATTTTGAGAGGGTTCGTGTTGTTTTCTGATAAGAATGGCTCATTGTAGGGGTGCCTGGCTGGCTGTTGGAAGAGCATGCAACCCTTGATCTCAGGGTTGTGAGTTTGAGTCCCACAGTCTGTGTAGGGATTGCTAAAAAAAAAAAAAATAATAATAATAAACTTAAAAAATTTTTTGAAGAGGTGGCTCATTGTGTATTTATGGGAACAATATGGTTTATGCTGAAGACTCGCTTTTCTTCTGGGAGTTTGTAATTTGGTACCTGCTAGGCACAAGCTACCTGTGTGACTAGTTCCCGGTAACAGTCTTGGCACTGAGTCTTTAATGGGTTTCCCTCGGAGACAGCACTTCACACATATCACATTTGTTGCTGTAGGAATTAACAACTTCCTGTGTGACTTCACTGGGACTCTTAGACTCCTGCTTCTTGTTTACTCTGAACTTTGCCCCATGGGCTTTTTCACTTTGCTGATTTTACTTTGCATCCTTTTTTTTTCGTAATATGTTCTAGCCATGCTTGTGACTCAGTGCTGAGTCTTTTGAGTCCTCCCGGTAAACCATTGAACTTGGGAGTGACCTTGAGTCTCCTGACTCACATATGTACACACCTGTGTAATCATCAAGCAGAGCAGGATATAGAAATTTCAATCACTCCAGAAAGTTCCCTCATGCTTCTTTCCAGTAAAAACCCTTACTTCCTGAAAGAAGTAATAGTTATTCCGACTTGTATTACTGGAGATTGGTTTTACCTGTTCTTAAGTTTTAAATCAGCGGATCATAATATAATTATATATACTCTTTTTTTAAAAAATTATATATACTCTTATGCCTGACTTCTTCCACTTAAAATGATGTTTTTTGAGATTAATAAAGAATATCCAGTATAATATCCAGCCTCTTAAAATCTTATGGCAGTTCATATATATACACCACAACTTAGTCTGTCTTCTGTGGATGAACATTTGTGTTGTTTCCAGATTTTGGCTGTTACAGATCATAGCTGTGATGAACATTCTTGTATAAATCTCTGTGAGAACATATGCATTCGTTTCTCTTGGAGAATATATCTTGGAGCAAAATTGTTGGCTCATAGGGCAGATGCATTTTTACCTGTATTAGAAACTGCTAAGCTGTTTTCTAAAGCAGCTGTACCATTTTACATTCCCATCACCAGTGTATAAGAGTGTGTCATTGCATCCTTGCTAGTGCTTGGTATCGTCTGTCTTTTTTGATTTTAGCTGTTCTAAATGGGGGAGGGGGTGGTGAAGTGATATTTTGCTGTGGCTTAAATTTGACTTTCTGATGAGCAGTGACATCATTTTTTCCCATTATTATTGACCCTTTGGATATCTTCTTTTGTAATGGGATTTATGTTACATTTTGAAATGATTTAAAAATTTTTTTTCTTATTTTGTCCTTAGTTCTATCACCTCATTTCTGAGATTTTTATTTTTATTTTTGTATACCCTACCACGAAAAATCTCCATTAGTTCATTTGAAAAATATTAAGTTATAGTTTTCATCTGTTCTGTGGCGTTTTTTCTGAAGAGCTTTCATTATCTACAGAGATATTTTCCTGTACCTAGTTTTCTATTTTCTTACAAAAATGTTGTATAGAATTCAGCTATAATTCCTTTCTGTTGCTCATTTTTACCTGAGATTAGTTTTCCTCAACTCTTAGGGGGAAGGGATGGGTCAGGATAGCTTGTCTAGCTTGATTGCTGTAGAGTTTTATTGTTTTGTTGAAAAATATGGTGTCATAATTCTGGAGCTCTCCTGGTTTTGTTCCTCATCCCCACTTTCTTTGGCCCTTCTCTTTTCTTCCTCTTTCTCTTTGTCAAATTAGGTTATATCCCCTGCAGTTTTTCCCTAGTGCAGAGCTTTGTCCTGGAATAGCACTTCGGCAAGTTCACTTTCACAGTTAAGTCCCACATTAATCTGGCTTCTTAAAATCTTCCTGCCATCTCATTGCACTTACCTGCAAACAACCCTTCTAGTTCAGCTGCGGTCCTCAAATTGGCCACCCACACTTTCCAGTCAGTATATATTGGCATGGCGTCTGGGTGGCGTAGTTTGTCAGCTCTTGGTTTGGACTCAGGTCTGATCTCAGGGTCAAGAGATCGAGCCCGGTGTTGGGCTCTGCGCTCCTCATGGAGTCTGCTTGAGGTTCTTTCCCTCTCCCTCTGCACTTCCCCCGCTGCATGCGTGCGCTCGCGCACTCTCTCTCTCTCTCTCTCTCAAATAAATAAAATATATATACAGACAATTCTGGGGTTAACTTGTTCTCAGATCTGCAAGATGCCCTGTTACTTCCCTTGGCTTCTACCTGTATAGATGCTAGTAATAGATGAGTCTTGATGTGTTGTCCTCACTTACCCCATGATAACTTATTACTTAATGTTCTGGATACTGTATGTAGCTCGTTGGTTTGGCTCTGTCTGTTTTTATGAGGTGATTAGGGATATTGAAAAAGCTATATACCCTCATTACTGTCTTCCCTTACTATGTTTTGAATTTAAGCCACGGTGGGTTTTTTTCATCCCCTGTAGTGTATTTATATTTTAGGAGTTATCTTAAATTGCGGAACAGTAGAGCATATCTCCAGTTAAAGGGTTCACAGGGAACAGATATCAAATTTTCAACCTCTTGAGATCGTACCATGGTAAACTGCTATCTACTGGGCCTTTGCATCAGACTCTTTTGAGAGAAGGGGCTTGAGAAGAATATATAACTCTGTTTGGCTTTTCTCTTTTCTTTTTAAAAAACAGTTCCCCTACTTCCTCTACTTGTTTTCCTTCCCTTGATTTAAATTCCTGGGAGTATATTTCACCAGTTTGTTATGTAAGGGGTGGCAAAAGAAACTTCTTAAACTCTTTTCCCACTTCCCAAAGCAACAATTGACAAAGGTATAGATTTCAATCCAAACATACAACAGAACACATGGGACTGTTTGAATCTTTACATAATGAAATTTCTCCATGGGGTTCTTGCTTTCTTTCCTATCTCTTATGGACTCCTCCTACACTGAATTTAGATAATGAGCCTTCCGTTAGGGAAGTTTTCCCTTGTTCTATGCTTAGTGACCAATTTCAGAGTGCTGCAAATTGGGATAACCACATAATCCAATGGTTCTCTAACTTTGTCTACATAAGAATCTCCTGGGATTTTTGGATTCCACAAACTGGAGATTCAGACACAATATTGGAGGGTGGGTGTGGGAATCTGCACAGGATCTACATCCCAGACGATGCTGATGCCGTGGTTGGTCTAGGGATGTCAGTTCGAGAAACATTTGTGTAAGCCAAAACTATTTTCAGAGACCAAATCAAAACTAAGTTTGGTGACTCTGTTGTCTAAGATAGGCAGTGAGGTTTCAGAAAATGCTCTGTGTGAACATTCATTCATTCATTCATTTCTTCATTGTTTTAGTTAATATCTTAAATGCTAACTGTGTGTCAGAGTCTGTGCTCATTCATTTTGAAATGAATAAGAGAAGGATCTAGACTTTATGGCTAATATGAGAGAAACGTGCAAGGGAATAACTCCAATATAATGTTAAAAGGGAAAAGCGTTGTGATCCTTGGCATTCTCATGGGAGGTATCTGTGACTTTCCAAATTTGCTATATAATTCTTCCCTCAAAATATGTCTATAATGAAGAATGAAGAATAATTTTAGTGATATATAGAATCTGGGCTAGTATAATTTTTTTCTCATTAAATGACCTCCAATTCTGTTCTAATTTCATTCAATAAAATGATGGCTCCATGTCATGAACCTTCTGGTCTGTCAAGAGTATTAAATCTACAATTACCAAAGGGTATTTGAGATTAAATTATTGTGGAGCAGTGCTTCTTAAATTCAAGTAAGCTTGTTAAAACCCAGATTCCCAGGACCTATCCCCAGATAAAAGGATTCAGTAGGTCAGAAGTGGGACCTGTGAATGCCCAGTTTCAATAATCTCCCAAGTGAAGCTCTTGTTGCTGGTCTAAGGACTAAGGTCTAAGAAGCACAGTTTTCGAAGAGTTTTGGTAGCCCTTAAGAGCTAGTAATTAATATCCTGCATTGGGGAGTGACAGAGCATGGTGAGGAGAAGGCTCTTCACAAAGGATCTGGGTATTGGAGGTTCAGTAGGGGTGTGTAACGTGGGAGAGGATGGATCACAGGTAAAGGGAAGATTTCTAGGCAGATGGCAAAGTAGGTTCAAAGACACAGGCACAAAACAGCACGACGTGTTCGGGGACCTGTCTGTAGACAGATCTACCTACAGTCCAACAGCCCGCAGTGACTTTGAGACAGTGGGAAAAACTAAGCTCCTACTTGAGCAGAGGAAATGAAGACAATGGTATGTGAGCTTCAAGGAAGCGAATTGTGCCAAGAGATAGGATGCACCGGTGTGTGATGTCCCTTTGAGATATTCCTGAGAAAAGGGTGGCTGGTTTGCTTCCAGGGATGAGTTAAGTAGAGTTCTGTCTGTGTGGCAGAGCTTCCTGTGTTTAGAGCTTCCATCCAAATTTCTGATTCTGTGATATTAAACATGCATTTAAAATTTGGCGACACAAAGAGGAAAAACATACATATTTCTATTGGATTAGGCTTGAAACATGCAAACAAGTAGAAAATCAGCTTCTGCCAGAGAGGGGGAGGAAGTCTCCAAAGATCTCTCTCTCTCTTTTTTTTAAAGATTTATTTATTTGAGAGAGAGCATGGACACGTGAGTGGGGGAAGGGGCAGAGGGAGAGAATCTCAAGCAGACTCCCCAGTGAGCTGGGAGGTGGATGCGGGGCTCGATCTCATGGCCCATGAGGTCATGATCTAAGCCAAAATCACTAGTCAGGTGCTTAACCAACTGAGTCACCCAGGCCCCCTCCAGAGATCTCTTAACTATACCTCTAAATATACGCATTTGTGGTCGCAAGTTCAACATAGACTTTGACGTCTTGACGGTATTCTTGGGCAAAGAATCCACAACAATCTAGTTTCTCATTAGAATTAGCTGCCAGACAATGTTGTATTATGGGGCAGCAGAGAGGACTGCCTCTGGTCAACAGATATAATATTTGGGTGTTCTCATTAGTGGTATCTGGAGTTTGCAGGAGAGAAAACACCACATGAGAATGAACATTTCTAATTGTGGCCCCAAAGACTTTCACATTGCCAGGTCTTCATGTCTTTACGCAGGAGGACTGGCAAGCCTTTTGCAAGAGGAAATAATAAGACCAACCAAGCCAAACAGTTTCTGCGTGTGTTGTTAAAGAGAAAAAGAATATCCATTTTTACCACAAATTTTTCTGATGAAAGGTGAATTTTCTCCCCCAGCCCTTCCCCTCACAGCTGCTGTGTAATTCTGGAGGCTGAAGTACTTCCACTCTAATAAAAATTTTCATCTTCTCTCTCAGCAGCAACTAATAGCAGACCCTAGGCATATGTGGATAGCCTGGCACATTCTCTCTTCCTTCACTTTTAACGGTCCAGATCCACCGGCAGAGGAGCCCCGTAGGGTCAGCTGCAGAACAAAAGCCAAGGGCTCTTTCTTTGCCACTGACTGGTTTGGTAAATGGATTTGTCACAGAAATCCTCTCTGAAAGGAAGTGATCCAAGTCTTTGTCTTTTATGTATTTATTTTATGCTGCTTAGAATTGGGTTTGACTCTGGTTTTTAAAGAGCCTTGATAGTTCATTCAGTCATTTATTTATTTATGAACATGGATCGAATATCCGCTATGTGCCAACCACTGTACCAGGCACAGCGATACTAGGAACAGTAAGACTTGGCTTTAGAACTTTCTTCCTAATGGGAGAATTAGATAAGTAAGCAACTTTTCCCATTATCTTGAGGTACAAGGGATATTTAAGTCTACCTGGGGAAGCTCCCCAGACAAGGAAAAATGTAATCTGACTCCTTGAAGGAGGAGGCATTTGTCTTCCAGATAAAGGGTTGGTTGGGGTGTGGGAAGCTGAGGAAGGCCTACAGGACAGCAGCAATAACACATGCAAAATCCTAGGAACTCTGCAGTCTTTGGAAAACTAGAGGGAGTTTGGACTGGGTATGGGTTGGGACAGATGGTACTAGCAGTTGAACGTGGAGATCCAGGAGAGGCTACATGGCGACAGACTCAATACACAGACATGAGGAAAATCCCTGGGATTTCTTTAAGGGTCTAGATCTGGGTGTGTGTTCTCTCTGTACCACACACTCTGTCTGTAGAATGGGATAAGGGTTGTGCTTACTTCACAGCATTGTCATAAATACAAAGTCAGGTAACGTGTCAAGGTCTTAGCCTGATTACTGGCAATTTTTTGTTCTCCATAAATCGCAGTAATGACAGTGACAGCAGTGATAGTAGCTGTTCTTGTTGCCTATGCTGATTATAATATTTCTGCAGTCTTTCCCATCTGGGCCTGGGAACAACTGTGGGGAATCTGAAAAAGAACCCTGGGGAGTCTATTATCATCCCAGTCGGGGTGGAATGGTAAGATACTGATTGGAGGAAGCAAGAGAGTTCTGGGTTCCCAGAGCTGAGAATGAACAAAACCTTGATCAGGATAGTGAGGAGGAAGACGCAGATCTGATGACATATAGGTCTCCCCAAACTAGAATCTGCTGAACTTGACACTGCTCCAATGGTGCTCTCTAGTGGCCCATAGGAAAAGAACATTTCCTATCAATAGGATCAGGACCTAATACAGTAGTCCCCCCTTATCCGAGGTTTTGCTTTCTGCCCTTTCAGTTACCCAAGGTCAACTGTGTCCAGAAGTGGACCATCCTTCTGACGAAATGCTACGTCACAGTGCCTACGTCATTCACCTCACGTCATCTCATCATGTAGGCATTTTACCATCTCACATCATCACAAGCAGGGTGAGTACTGTATAGTGAGATATTTTGAGAGAGACCACATTCACATAACTTTTGTTATAGTATATTGTTAGAATTGTTCTAATTTATTATTAGCGATTGTTGTTAATCTCTTACCATGCCTAATTTATAAATCAAACTTTATCACAAGTATGTGTGTATGGGAATAAACAGTATATATAGGGTTTGGTACTCTGCATGGTTTCAGGTACCCACTAGGGGTCTTGGAACATACCTTTTATAGATAAGGCGGGGAACTACTGTAAATTATATGCAAACCATGGAATACTGTGCGGCCATTTAAAAAGAATATATTAGAGCAATCCCGGTCAACTTGGAGGTATTTCCATGGGAGTTTGAGAGAGAAAAATGGGATACAGAAAAGCATAGTCGATGTGAGCTCCCTCTTATAAAACAACCACCAAAGAACTTGTCTCAGTAATGTTAGATGTGTATGGGTAAGTATTTATATAGGATTAAATAAAATTATGTGAGCATAAATAATATATGAAAGGATATAGACTAGGTTGTAAAAGTGAATTCTCTTGAGGTGGGGGTAAGAGCTGATATATGTAGAGGGAAGATAAGAGATTGCAAAAGTCAAACAAACAAAGGTCCATATTTATACATTCATGTAAAATTATGTTTAAATACATATAATCATAAATAAAAGTTCATTTGCAAGTAAGATAGTCCAGATGATGGGATTAATGAAAAAAGTGTTCCATGAAAGTGAAATAGTATGGAAGATAATTTACTCATATATTTATAATTTCTGATTTGTGACTTTTTTCTTTCTTGCAAAAGCCTAAAATGGCTACTGTTTTAAATTAATGGTGTTACAGAAGTTCAGGGGATACGATAGGATCTGTTGAGCTATTTCTAAACCCCTCCCAGTGCAAGTTTGTTTTCTGGAATTCTCAGCTTTGGTTTCTTACCACAAAAGTGTGAAAAAGTCTCAAGTCTAACCCTGTATAATAAGGTATTCTGGTAACCAGAAAACCCCGGTACTGTGTTTTCTTCCACTTGGCAGCCTTTACATGTGATAACACTGTTTGTGATTGTTATCCTGTAGTGACTTATTCTTCACTTTCATGTGAATAGCAATAAAAATCTATTTGAAGATGCCGATCGAAATCTATAATAGCAATATGATAGATACCAGACTTGGATCTCAGTTCTGTCACTCACTATGTATGTGAACTTAGGCAAGCTATTCTATTTCTGCCCTTCAGCTTCTTTATCTTCAAAATGGGGACAAAAATAGGATATAACCCATAGATTTGTTCTGAGGATTGAATGAGATAATTAAGGTAAAGTGTTTAGCGATCCTCCTGGTACATGGTATTCATTTATTCATTCATTTATTTGTTTATCCATTCAGGAACTACTTCCTGAGTGCCTCTATGTGCCAGGCTCTGTGCTGGCCACTGGGGATGGGAAGCGACAGATCTATGTAGTCTACACATTAGCCGATGAGAGAGATGAATCTAATGGCCGCACAGTGAATGGTTGAAAACTGTGATACAGGCTGAGAAGAAACAGCACAGGGAGTGGGGAGAGTACCTGAGGGGGCTAGGGACCCAGGGAAGGCTTTTCTGAGTAACCAATGTTCCGGTTGAGAAATTAAGGATGAAGAAAGAGTCATTGGTTGATGGGGTGCTTGGGTGGCTCAGCCAGTTAAGCATGTGCCTTTGGTTCAAGTCATAGTCCCAGGGTCCTGGGATCGAGCCCCGCACCAGGCTCCCTGCTCAGTGGGGAATCTGCTTCTCCCTCTGCCTCTCCCCTGGCTCCTGCACTCTGTCTCACTTACGCTCTCTCTCTCTTTCTCTCAAATAAGTAAATAAAATCTTAAAAGAAATAGTTATTAGTTGAAGTTGTGCATACAGAACATTCTAGACAGAGGGAAGAGCCTGTACAGTGACTGTGGCAGTGGGGAGAAGGATCCGTTCCAAGAATGGCTTTTTTTTTTTTTTTTTTTTAATATTTTATTTATTTATTTGACAGCGAGAGATCACAAGTAGGCAGAGAGGCAGGCAGAGAGAGAAGGGGAAGCAGGCTCCCTGCTGAGCAGAGAGCCCGATGCGGGGCTCCATCCGAGGACCCTGAGATCATGACCCGAGCTGAAGGCAGAGGCTTCAACCCACTGAGCCACCCAGGCGCCCCGAAGAATGGCTTTTTAATAAACCTTATTTCACCAAGCTCACTCTTCATTTTCTCATGGTACCTATTTTGCAGGGACTGTGAAGATGAAATAATATCCACTTTGTAGTGTTGTGTGGATTAAGTAAGAAAATGCATCTGAAGCATACTACTTAATACATAGTAGATATACCATAAATGCTCCCCCCTTCCAATATCTATAATTTGGCACTGAGATCAATAAATTATTAATTTATTAATAAATTATAATAATAATAGATTATTATTAGCTATAAATGTACATTAATGATTTCATACACACGTACGCACCCCCCCCACACACACACTAGCCATTGTAAGGACATGTCACATTACCCCTAGAGGCCTGGTTTTGTTTGTGAAAGCTGAAGTTTTAACCCAATGAAATCTGCGCCCTCCATTTTTGAGCCTTCTTTTTAAAGTTTTTGTGTTATTAGTTTCCCTAGCCAAAGCCCCAGAAGTTGGCTGGTATAGGGAAAAGAAAAGTGGTTTGACCTCTACCCGAATTCTCCAGACTTCAGGCAATAATCTTTTCTATTCTGGGTTGTGATGAGGCACTCATTTCAGGTCGTTACAATTTCATGTGTGCCAACTATGTGTTAGGCATTGTGTTAGTTTCTGGGTAATAAAGCATTATTAAAACAGAATCCTTATTTAGAAGAGGAGAGATTCATATAATAACAACTAGTATTTTTTAGGATTCTTTTTTGGAGGGTGGTAAACCAACCGGGGGTGCTCAGTTGAAAGCAGTGCAGCCTGAAGAAATCTCCAGTCTTGCCAAAAACTCTTCTAGTGCATTTTCCCTCTAATGCTGCCTCTGCTCTCCTCCAGCCACTATAGGGGTCACACAGGAAAATCTCACCATTGTAGCACTAGGAGAACCAAACACTCCTGCCCACCGTGCTTGTCTGAATGTCTGATCTCCCTGAGGGCTGCTGCATTTCTCTTTATCCATTTCTACTCTCAGGTCTTGAATGAATGTATCTTTTTGGTGGAACGTAGGTCACATGCATAGCCCCAGCTAAAACAGATTCTCACAAGTGAAGTGTTAGTTTCCACTCTCTACTGTACAGGAAAACATGGTAAAAGGGATGGGATCAGGAATTGAGTGAACAAATTTCTAATACCTTCCACAGTCCACCTCTTTAGCTGGGTCCACAAAGTCTGAGACTTAAACTTCAAAACAACAATGACAACAAAGACATTTTCCTGTAAAACAAAATGCAAAGATTCCTTACCCTCTTCCCTAAGGGGAGAATCAAAGTCTCACCAGTTACTGCAATATCTTGATGCACACTTATCCTTTAGTTTAGGATTTGGCAAACTATAGTTTCCAGGTTAAATCTAGCCCATCACTGTGTTGTAAGTAAAGTTTTTTGTTGTTGTTTGTCTTTCTAGAAGATAGTATTTTATTTCTAAGTAATCCCTACACCCAATGTGGGGCTCAAACTCAGAACCCCAACATTAAGAGTCACGTGCTCCGTGGACTGAGCTAGCCAGGCACCCCTGTTGTAAATAAAGTTTTATTGGAACATACCCATACTAATTTGTTTATGAATTGTCTATGGCTGCTTTTCTGCCCCAATAGCAGAGTTGAGTAATTGCTATAGAGACAGTAGGACCCACAAAGTCTGAAATAGTCACTAAAATATCCACTAAAATTGGAAACTTTACAGTAAAAGTTTGCTGATCCCCATTCTAGCTAGTTGCAACCCTGTCTTTTTTTTTTTTTTTAAAGGCAAGGTAGAATTTCTTTTCTTTTCTTTTTTTTTTTTTTAATCCTTTTTTGTTTAAGATTTTATTTATTCATCAGAAAGAGAACACAAGCCGGGGCGGGGGCACAGCAGGTAGTGGGAGAGAGACAAGCAGGCTCTCTGCTGAGCAAGGAGCCCAATGCGGGACTCAATCCTAGGACCCTGGGATCATGACCTGAGCTGAAGGCAGACGCTTAACTGACTGAGCCACCCAGGGATCTTTGTAACCCTGTCTTGATATCCCATAACATTTTACATTATTTACATTAAATTTACATTAATCACCGTGAATAATAGGGGAGAGGATTTTTCTTAAAAAGAAAAGGATAGTTAGTATATTTGAGCAAGGAAGAAACTGTGAGTATATGCTATGATCATGACTTGTATAACACATTTTAATAATTTCCTTTTCTCACTTCTCATTCTACATTCCTTTTATCCTCAGTGAGCATATAATCTGTACTTCTGGTTCTTATGGGTCTGAGCCTCGGTGGTCCTTTCTTTATGCTGTTGCTAAGTTGTTTACTATTACTATTGGATGTGGCAGTACTAGGAGAGGATCCAGAGGAATCATTTCAGACATGTAGCTTCTCTGCTTACATTGCGGAGTAGCAATCTCTTTTCCTTTTGATTATTAGAATCTGTCACCTCAACCAACAAAGTATTCCCCCAGCCCTTCCACCAACACATTCAGTGGACCAAGGAGCTTGGAACGATCAGGTAGGGTTCTTATTTCCTAGATCAATTATTGTGAATTATAGATCACATTATAGATATATATAGATCATTTATAGATCACATGTGATCTAGACATGTGAATGTCTAGGTCATTCTTATTTTCTAGATCAATTATTTGTTGTTCTTTCACCCTTACGTGCCAAGATTTCTAAACAAGCTGAGCCCAAAGATGCCAGAGTGGAAAATAAAAATTGTGTTAAGAGTTTATCAGGGGTAACACTGACAAGTGCCATTCCAAATTCTACCCCTTTGGTCCCTGTTATGGCCTGAATTGTGACTTCCTCAAAAATTTGTACGTTGATTCATAGTCACCCATACCTGAGATGTGACTGTATTTAGGAATAGAATCTTTATAGAGGAAATCAAGTTAAAATGAGATCATTAAGTTGGGTCATAGTCCAAATTGACTGGTGTCCTTATGAAAAGAGGAAATTTGGGCACAGACACATATAGAAAAGAGATGAAATGAGGACACAGGGAGAAGAAGGGCATCTACAAGCCAATGAAAGAAATCTGGAGCAGATCCTTTCCTCATGGGTCTTGGTAGGAACCAACCCTATTGACACCTTGATCTCAGACTTCCAGCCTCCAGAACTGTGGGAAAATAAATTTTGGTCGTTTAAGCCACCTGGTCTGTGGTACTTTATGATGGCAGCCTAAGAAAACGAATATAATCCCAGGGCTGTAAACAGTACAATATATTACTTGTGTAGAACAAACTGTAGAAGAACAGTCCAAACTCCCAGCTAATGTTATGACTCTTCAACTGGCAGTTCCACCATTTAATAGAGTCTTTTGATAGATGGAGAACATCACAAGATCAGTGACTACTGCAAGAGGTCCCCATTGTTTTATTTCTTTTGCTCTAAAATTGAGCTCATTAGTCAGAAGTGGTATTTTTTAGTCTACTTTAATGGAGAGTCCCAGAGTGGTGATGTTGGCATAAGCTAGCATGGAAGACAAATCCATATTCAGAATAAATGTCTAGTCCAGAGAAGACAAATTAGTTCCTGCACTCCACCAAGTGGCTTGCTGATCTCCTAGATGCGTGATGCTGGCAGTTGGTTTCTGTGGCTGGAAGTTTCAGCAGTCGTCATTGGTATTAGCCAGATAGACCTTGATGCCATTATACCAGTACATAACTTTATTCCTGCCACTATTGTTACTTCATAGATGAGCCCATTGAGAAGGGTCTGGATAAAGATGTCAGTTGACATACGCAGAATAAGTCATGTTGTCTACATGATTACTGTTAAACACTTTAAGGAGGGCACTTTGGTTGGGTATTAAATACAAATGTATGAATACTTGGTTTCTTCTGAAAAGATCACACATATACTTCTTTCCAGATATCTTGTCATAAACCCAAGTCCACAACTCTTTGGACAAAACCAATAGCCTCTACTTTCTGTGAATTATTGTCCATCTGCATCTTCAGTCATTTCTCCTCTATGCATTTTCCTCCTGCCCTTCTTGAAGGCCTCCCCTGACTAAGACTGTACTTACGCGGTAGCCCATTTACAGCTGATGGCAGGATGCTGAACAAGCCCTTTCGTAAGTCCAGCTGACATTTTTTCCCCCACTTTAATCACCTTCTAAAAGCAAACTTCCCATCGGTTTGTTTATGTAGCAGTACAACAGGAGGAGGGATATTAGGAATGTGTATATAAATATACATGCTCATGCAACTAATTTGTGCTTTCGGGACCTACCCCAGCCTGATAGGAAATATAAAACTTCATTGATAATGAGGTGCTGCTGGGCACACTCAAGTCTATACCTTGGGGTGTCAATAACCTGCATTTATCCCATGTATTTCAGATCTCATGGTTACTTTTGTCCCATTGTCCATCTTCTCAAGACCTAGGACCAAGTCAGAAACTATTTTTTAGAAGGAAAATAGTGATTTGCTAAAAAGTGTGTGGTTGTTTTCCAAATTCCAGATTGCTTACACTGTGATCATCCTTTTTAGACTTGTCACTATTGCCACATAACATCCTGATTTGTGACAGATATTTCAAATACCGTTGAGTTTGTTGGTTCATAAGGACCAATTGGCAGAATTATTTGCCCTGCAACTAGTTGGCTGAGAGTTTCTCTTGCTATGCACCCTTTATTCAAAGCTGGCAACTTTACAAATTACTCAGTGTGGGAGTAGGAGCAACATACCAAAATGAAGTATGTGTTACCACCAATTGTCTCAAAGCATTAGTCCCTCCAGAACTTTACTGAGGTGGCAGATATCTGAGTATTCATGATGTTTATCTCTAATGTTCTAACATGCATGTGTCTCATAATAGCGTCTAGTGTACCTGCCCCTCTCTGTCTACAAGCTACTGTCATCATGTTGTTCAAGTACTGTGCCAGCATGATGTCCCATGGAAGGGTGACACAAAGTCTCTGCAGAATAAATAATGGCACAGAACCAGAGGTCAGATAGAGCCCTGTGGCAAAAGAATGTAGGCAGTCTGCTGAACCCCCCCGCCAAGTGAAAACAAACTGCTTCTGGGGTTTCATAATGGAACAGAAGCAAAGCATTTTTCAGATTATTAGTTGCAGATCACATGCCAAATGCTGGGTTGACTTGCTCCAGTAAATTGTCTCAGATGGAAACAGCAGCAGTCATTGGAATTACCATCTGATGAAGTTTATGATAAGACACCTGTTATTCACCAAGAAACAGCTGTGCTTTACAGAAGTCAAACAGGCAAGTTAAACACATATAACAGTATTACCATCTTGCTCATGGATTCCCTCATATATGTAGTATTTCTTTAAGCTCTTATTTTGGAAGTTATCTTAGCTCAGGCTGCTATGATATAATACCATAGACTAGATGGCTTAAGCAACAGACAATTTTTTCTCAGAGTTCTGGAAGCTGGGAAGTCTAGGATCAAGATGTTGACAGATTTGGTCCTTAGGGAAGGCCCTCTTCCTGGCTTAGATGGCAGCCATCTTGCTGTGTGCTCATGTGACCTCTTTGTTGTTCATGTTCATGGGAAGAGAGAGATCAAGCTCTCTTCTATCATTTCATCTTCTTCTAATAGCACTAATCCTATGATGAGGGCGCCATCCTCGTGGGCCGTACTTCCAAATACATAATATTGGAGGTTTGGGCTTCAACACATGAATTTTGGAGTGTACCCAGACATTCAGTTCATAACAGAAGTCTTTACTCAGTGGTCATAAAGCCGATGGCGGATGGTTTATGTTAATTTCCCAGTATCTTCATTTCGATCATAAATTCAGGGTGCATGGAAATGACCACAGAGTGGATTTAAAGATCCTCTGAGCCCACTGTGATATTCAGTACAAAGGTAGTTTATCAGTTGATTCACATAGGCTTTCACTGTGGCACGTAGATGGCAGTGGTGTTTGGGGCCTCTCTGTTAGTATTAGCTTCATTGAATCTCCAGTTGATATCTATATGTCCCTTTTCCCCGATAAATAGCCACAGTGAAGGTGCCTTTGAGGGACCTTCTTTAAGAGGATCAACTCCTCTTGATTCAAGGGGCCCTGGAGCTCCAAACTGACTCAAGTCTGAAATTGGTTCACAGAACATAATTGTCCATCGCCAGATCTAGAGTTTTCTGTTATGCAGATCATGACAGTGAGCGCGCTGCCAATTTTCATCTAAGGGACTTAAGGATTTATAAACCACTTTAGAGATTTTTGCAGGTCAAATCATTCTCATTACCACTTATATCTTGCTATCATCACAGTAACTACTCTTACTTTGCTTCTTAGAGTTAAATGATGTTACTTGGCCCCTGTTGCTTCAGGATCTCATCATTCCCATTGAAATTAGGAAATTTATCTTAGCAGCGATGTCTCCCATCTTCATTTCTGGCCTAGAGAAGACAGACACTAGGATGCTTTGAAAAACACTGCCGGTTTCTTCATTGGTGTGAGTAAATAGGTTAAACCTAGTATATCCATTTTAATATGCCTATCTCCTCAGTCTTTAGATTCCTTCATGTACATTTCACCAAGGAATTTCTGGGATCTCAATTTTAGTTAGCAGAGGCCCCATTAGGCTGAGTTTTATTAATTAGTTGAGCTATCAGAGTTCTTGCCAACTACTCAAACCAGCATAGTGAATCCAGAATCTGCTAAGTGCATCTATATAAAAAAGATTAGTCTGATCTTAAATTGTTTTTTTCCCCCCCTCAGGTCTGTTTATTACTCTCAGAATCCATCCCCACACATCTCCTTTAGGATTATGTTGGTATAAATTTATAGCTAGAAATTTTATTACTGTGTAAGGCCTTAACTTCTGAGTCTGTTAATGGACCTCCTGAAACATGCTGGGATCTGACTTTTATATAGGTTTGGAGGTAATAAGGAGAGGACAGGGAAGGAATAAAGAGAATTGACAACTCCTTTTAAAGAAACATGGCACGGTCTTCTAGTAGGATAGCAAGAGTCTTATCAGACAGGGTGGCAAAAGCTACTTTTGCTGATAAGGGAGGTTCAGTGGGGTTTGAGAGGATGGGTAACTTGAAGTATTCCAAATTCCACAAATGTCCCTATTCCTACTCTTGAGGTTCCACTCTTCCCAAATTAGTGCTCTAATTCTCATATAAGACTCTAGGATGAGGCTGCAATTGAACTTACAGTGTATTTTAACAATCTATATTAACATATATAACATATATATATAACAATATATATATTGCAAGTTCTGTTTGGTTATATCTGCCCAGCAGCAGCAAGAGATAATGTCCATGTTAGGCAAGTCATGGTTCTCTGTGACTTTGGCCAAGAATATAAAATCCCAAACTTAAAGCTCTCCAGCACAGTTTGAAATAGCTAGCTCACATCCCACATAACCATTGCATGCCTCATGTTGATCAGCATAGCTTTTCATAGCAGTAACTCCGTCTGCCAAAGCCCGCTAGGAGCCCCTTTCCTTCAAGATGCCCATAGTGATAAGCTGACACTGAATTTCATGGAAACCCATTAGATAGATAGTGCCCCAACCTCTAGTGCTCACCAGCTTTAACCGAATTTACACCTAAAAGAATAGAGAACTGTTATAGACTAAATGTTTGTGCCCCCTCAGCCCCATTTATATGTTGAAACCCTAATCCCAGTGTGGATGATATTTGGTGGGGGGTCTTTGGTATGTAATTAGGTTTAGATGAGGTCATGAAGATGGAGTCCCCACGATGGGATTAGTGTTTTTCTAAGAAGAGAGATAGAGACGAGAGTTTTTCCTCTTTGCCGTGTGAGGACACAGCAAGAAGGAAGCCATCTGCAAGGCAGGGAGAGGGCCCTTACCAAGGAACCAAATCAGCTGGCAGCTTGATCGTAGACTTCCCAGCTTCTGAAGTGTGAGAAAATGAATTTCTGTTGTTTAAACATCCAGTCTTTGGTATTTTGTTATGGTAGCCTGAGCAGACTTCTATAATAACTAACATTAAGTGACCATTTTCTTAAAGGGTCCATTTATGGCAAGTATTTCTGGTGCAAAGTTCCATATGAGGCCGTATTATTAGTTGCAGATAACAGGAATCTAAGTAGTTTAAACAGAAAGTGATTAATTTTAGAGCATTAAGTAGGATATCATATTTCCAAGAGGGCCAGGGAGCTAAGTTTGGATGCTATATAATCAAACATGGTATAGAGAAGCTCTAAACCACTTTGGAATTGTTTGAAAGAAAATTTTTCTGTTGCTATTACTGGCGACTTGACATCTATGACGTTAGTGCCCTGAGAGTAGAATCTTGGTCGCAGCTGCCCCTGGAGATCCAAATGCTGCTTCTTGTGGGCAGATCTGATCTCCCTACCTCCCATTGTTTGGTTGTGCATTACAAGTCTCTAAAAGGTATATTTACAAGAGAGTCTGGGTTATGTAGATACTAGCTTTCTAGTACATGAAGGCGTATACTAAAAAGAGCCTGACGTGGGTGTTGAGCGCATCGATCCATAGTATCTACTGCCAACTTCCATGGAATCTAATGAGAAATACTTGCAAAGACATAAACAAGGAAGATTCTTGGTCTGGTCTTTTGTTATCTGGTCTGAATATTCAAAAAGACCTCTATTTTGGGAATGTAATTTGTGATGATTAGCTGAGTCTCTATTATTCCAACTCCAGTTTAGGGGAGGCAAAAAAGTATCATCCTTTCATTTTAATGAGCTGCCCATTAGCACTATGTTATTGGACCTGGGTGCCTCATTTCCTGACTAGAAGGATAAGCCATCTTTTGCAAGGATGCTTTCGGGAAAACTGGCCATAGGGGAGGAAAACTAGTTTGAAACTTCAGCTCTTTTTTCCTTTTTTAAGCATTACTCACCATCTCGCGTCCAGCCTGTGTACCTTTCTCAGTTCTCTAAGATCTAGCTGGATGGTTCAGGGCTTTGTTGTTGCTCGCACAGCAAGGAGGAAGTCATCGCGCAAGCCGACAGCCGGTAGCCCACTGTCTCCCTCTGTGGTCCTCCTGGATTTTGTTCTTCCAATGGTACATCAGATACTACCAATGAAGTGTGTTTAGCAACGAATGCTGTTTTCTCATAATCTTTCATCTTCTGCAAAAAAGACATTTGTCTTCTCAAATAGTAAACTGCAGGGACTCTTGTCTTCCCACGTGGCATTTTCTCACGTTCTTAGGTCTCAGTGTTGAAAAAGAGCAACAACATTTCTACAAAAATGCTATTAAAATGCATCTCTCAGAGCTTCAGTGTCTCTAATAGCAACTGTGGCCTTTGGCTAAGGACAAGAGCTAAGGGGAGACTGGATGTTTCGATGCCTGAAAGACTTTTCTTTCTTTTTTTTTTTTCTGGTAGGAAAAAGAAACATAAAAAAAAAAGTACCCACTCAGGAACCTTGTTCAGGCAGTGAGGAGAAACTATGGAGCACATTTTAATGAGACATGTATTCTGCCTAGGAGAGAAATGTTTGGACAAAAAACCATGAAGGGGGTGAGAACAGCCAGGCTATTGCTTTGTTAAGAAATAATAATGTATTCTTTTCTGGAAGGAAAAGAAATGATCTTTAAAAGAGGAATCTTAGAACAGAGGTTTTTGAGGTACATTAGATTTGAATCCGAATCCTAAATACTCCACTTACTATCTAAGTAACTTTGTGCTAGTTATCATCTCTTTGAAACTTTCACGTTTCCACATCAATATAATGGGTATAAATATTAACAGCTATTAATAGTATTGCGAAGATCAAATGTAATATTGTATGGGGGCACTTGGCTGGCTCAGGCAGTAGAGCATGTGACTCTTGATCTCAGAGTTACAAGTTCAAGCCCCACAGTGGGGGTAGAGTTTACTTAATAAGAATTTTTTTTTTTTTTAATGTAGTAATGTATAAAATACTTTAGTGCCTGGATATAGCCAGTAGCTTTATTAATATTGGTGATTTTTATAAACATCTTAAACAATGTAAGGTTGCACACAAACTTTGAACTGGAAAGCTTTAAGACCACATGTGTATACACATACACACACACACACACACACACACACACAAACTTTTTTGTTTTTAAAGATTTATTTATTTATTTGACAGGGAGATCACAAGCAGGCAGAGAGGCAGGCAGAGAGAGAGGGGGATGCAGGCTCCCTGCTGAGCAGAGAGCCCGATGTGGGGCTCGATCCCAGGACCCTGAGATCATGACCTGAGCCGAAGGCAGAGGCTTTAACCCACTGAGCCACCCAGGCGCCCCCTTTTTTTTTAGGTATATATGATTGACCTTTTAGTTTTCTTTGTAAATAAAAATAATTAGCAGATATTGAGTCTTTAGATGGCAGATAAAGCTTGTTGTTTACACAATATTTTTTCTTCCGTTTTCCCTGACTAAGAAAGTCATTATTTTGCCCTGCTAAAAAACTTGCATTCTTGCAGTTAGAAGTGGTTATTTGACACGGTTCTGACCAAGGAAAAGAAAGCAGAAGTTTGCGGGCGATTTCTGGAAAAGTCTTCCTTTCCTAATATTGCTACGCCCTCTTTCTTCTTGTCCCTTCCAGTGCTGCTTTTTGATTGGGTGGTTGAGAGGAAGGTAGAGGTAGAGTTTCTGTCTTGAGGCAACAAGGAGACCGTGGGATTAGGGCCATTCACTGAGGCTGGCAGAGCAGAGAGAAAGAAAGGGGTAACTTAGCACAGCTCTTGGTGCTGAGGAGTTGCTTTCTTGGACCACCTTGACGTGAAATTTTTTTGAGGAAACAGTAAATTCTTATTTGGTAATCTCTGAAGTACATCTTCTGTTCTATGCAGCTGGACTTTATCCCTAAACGGTGATTCTTTCTGTTTGCTGACGGCGTGCTAATTGGCTTTTCATGAATTATCTGATTGAGACCTAACACTAGTGCTATCCTGTGGTGTACAGATATTTCCTCATTTAAAAGATTAGGAAAGCTCAGAACTGTTAAGCGAGTTGTCTGTGGTCACAGAGCCAATACATGGAACAGCCAAGACTTAAAAAACCAAGGCAATCAGACTTCAGAACCATTGTGAATGTACTCATATCTTCATATCATTCTATGATGGATTTCAGGCACTTTCAAGAACTACATAAAGTAAAAGAAACAAATATCGATAAAAAATTAATATGAAAACCCCAAAATGTTGCTGTACAAGAAATAATACATTTCAATAGGAGGCAAAAACGAAGGAGCAGTCACACGGGGGAACAGAATACAGGTGGACGGACCATATAGTCACTCCAGGAAAGATCCACAAACTTAATGTCTGAGCTTTCTGTAGCAAAGGGAAGGTACAGTATATTTTTGTGTAAGAAAAAAAACCAGACCCATTCTTAATGGGAAACAAAGCTTTTCCATAGTAACTTCTAAAAGCAATTGCTAACGTATCGTTTCAGGTGGGACAGAAACGTGATTAAGAGACCTTTTTTTTTTTTTTTTTTTTAAGATTTTTACTTATTTATTTGAGAGAGAGAGAGACTGAGAGAGATAGAGAGCACAAGCAGGGCAGAGGGAGAGGGACAAGCAGACTCCAGCTGAGCAGGGAGCCCAACGCAGGACTCGATCCCAGGACCCTGGGATCACGACCTGAGCCGAAGGCAGACGCGTAACTGACTGAGCCACCTAGGCGCCCCAAGAGACCATGTTAAGACACAGATTTCTGGAAGCTACCCTCAGAGATTGTGATTCAGTGGGTCTGCAGTAGGGCCTGAGAATCTGCATTTATTCCCTGCTTTTGATATTACTGATTCTGCTTGTCTGTGGACTGCATTTTGAGTGGCATAGCTATAGGACACAGGTCACAAACTTATATGCCCAGAGGTACAAGCCAAGTGATATAAACAATTGAAGTGGGCCTCATGGAAGACAACGGCATGGCGGGGGTTGGGGGGGTGGCTGCTATAGCCAGTCAGGAACTGAATGCTTCGTTTCAAAGGGTAGCTGCTTCTCAACACCAGCCAGTTGTTGCCTTGTGAAAATGCAGGCAAATATTGCTAGATTTTCAACCATTTGAAGAAAGACCCAAATGTTTCAAGATATCCCAAATGTTATGAAGAGAAAGTTACATGAAATGTCTTTTTCTAAAAATACTGTTCAAGCCAAATACATCCATCTCTCTCTCTCTCTCTCTTTCTTCTTCTTCTTCTCCTTTTAACGTGGACTCCATGTCCATTGTGGAGCCCAATGTGGAGCTTGAACTCACAACCTTAAGATCAAGACCTGAGCTGCAATGAAGGGTTGGATGCTTAACCATCTGAGCCAACTAGGTGCTCCTAAATACATTCATCTCTTAATAAATGGGCTTTAGGGGGTAAATATATCTTACTGCTTTTGTTGTAATTTCCCTATACTTTTGAGTTTTGTAAAATATTTTTTCTGCATGTTACTAATATAGCCATTCATGATTAAGGAATTCCTCCTGAGATAATGTTTGTTTATGGTTTTATTTATGTCAGTCACTTAAGACCCCTTTCTGTTACTAATGGAGGTTCTTATATAAGGGGTAGGCAAGTGGCCACACTGTAAAAACTCAGTCCAGTATCTTAAAGCTGAGGTGTTTGCTTCCATTTCCTTGGAGATCAGAGATTAATGGGAAATAATTATAGGGGTCCAAGATCTTGCAAATGAAATTCTTCTAGTTTTTGGTCCAGATTCCTTGTAAATATGAGCTATAAGATTTCACATACTCTTTTCTTCGAGGTAAATTTTTTCTTCTGATAAATGGACAGAAGAGAAATCTCTTTGAAATTTCTAGAGTAATTTTTTTTTTTGTTGGCTGATGATATGCTGATATACTGTGATAGCACCTTTATTGTTGCTTTGATAATTTCTTCCTTTTTATTTCTTGTTCTCTTTTTCTAGAACTGCTAATATTCAGATATTGACCTCTTAGACTGATCCTCTAAATGTTTGCTCTGTAGCTTTTATTTGGATACACATTATAAGATAAAGGAAGTTCCCTTCTGTTCCCATTTTGTGAACAGCTTTTTTGTTTTAAGTCATAAATTGGTTTTTAATTTTATCAAGTGATATTTTTGCATCTATTAAGATTTTCATGATTAATATGAAGGATTTCTTAGATTGATTTTGGCACATTGAGTTATCTTCACATTCCTGAAATAAGCCTCATTCGATTAGGGTATATCATGATTTTTATGTATTTGCTGATTGGATTTTCTAAAATATCTCTTTATAAAGAACTTTAGCCAATAATTTCCTTTCTTAAAATGTATTGTCAGATTGTGGAAGCAAGTTTTCCTGGCTTTATCAAATGAATTAGAAGTGTTTTTTCATACTTATTCTCTGGAAATAAGGAATATTAAATATTCTTATTTCCTCCTTAATTATTTGCAGGGTCACTGATGAGGGCAGCTGAACCTATGATTTCTTTGTAGAAAGAGTTTTTTTTATTATTCTTCTTCTTTTATTTAAATTCAATTTAGTTAACATATAGTGTATTATTAGTTTCAGGGATAGAATTAAGTGATTCATCAGTTGCACATAACACCCAGTGCTTATTACATCAAGTGCCCTCCTTAATGCCCATCACCTAGTTAACCTATCCCTTAACCCCTTCCCCTCCAGCAACCCTCAGTTTGTTCCCTATGTAGTTAGGAGTCTCTTATGTTTGCTTCCCTCTCCGTTTTTATCTTACTTTATTTTCCTTCCCTTTCCCTATGTTCATCTGTTTTGTTTCTTAAATTCTACACAAGAGTGAAATCAAATGTCATTTGTCTTTCTCTGACTTATTTTGCTTAGCATTATACCCTCTAGTTCTATCCATGTTATTGGAAATGACAAGGTTTCATTCTTTTTCATGGCCAAGTAATATTCCAGTATGTATGTGTGTATACACACACACACACACACACACACACACCACATCTTCTTTACTCATTCATCTGTTGATGGGCTATTTCTATATTTTGGCTATTATGGACATTGCTGCTATAAACATTGGAGTGCATGTGCCTCTTCGAATCACTACTTTTGTATCCTTTGGATAATACCTAGTAGTGCAATTGCTGGGTGATAAGGTAGCTCTATTTTTAACTTTTTGAGGAACCTCCATACTGTTTTCCAGAGTGGCTGCACCAGCTTGCATTTCCACCAACAGTGTAGGAGGGTTCCCCTTTCTCTGCATCCTCGCCAACACCTGTCATTTCCTGACTTGTTAATTTTAGCCATTCTGACTGGTGTGAGGTGGTATCTCACTGTGTTTTTTTTTTTTTTTTTTTATGATTTTATTACTTGAGAGAGAGAATGAGAATGAACAGGGTGTAGGGGCAGAGGGAGAGGGAGAAGCAGACTCCTTCCTGAGCAGGGATCCTGACGCAGGACTTGATCCCAGGACCCTGGGATCATGACCTGAGCTGAAGGCAGATACTTAACTGACTGAGCCACCCAGGCACCCATCATTGTGGTTTTGATTTGTATTTCTCTGATGCTGAATGATGTTGAGCATTTTTTCATGTGTTTATTAGCCATTTGTATATTTTCTTTGGAGAAATGTCTGTTCATGTCTTCTGCCCATTTCTTGACTAGATTATTTGTTTTTTGGGTGTTGAGTTTGATAAGTTCTTTATAGATTTTGGATACTAGCCCTTTATCTGATATGTCATTTGTGAATATCTTCTATTCTGTAGGTTGCCTTTTAGTTTTGTTGATTGTTTCCTTTGCCATACAAAAGCTTTTTATCCTGATGAAGTCTCAGTAGTTCATTTTTGCTTTTGTTTCCCTTGTGTTTGGAGATGTGTCTAGCAAGAAGTTGCTGCGTCTGAGGTCAAAGAGGTTGCTATCTGTGTTCTCCTCTAGGATTTTGATGAATTCCTGTCTCATATTTAGGTTTCTTATCCATTGTGAGTTTATTCTTGTATATGGTATAGGAAAGTGGTCTGGTTTCATTCTTCTGCATGTGGCTGTCCAGTATTCCCAACGCTATTTGTTGAAGAGACTCTTTCTTTTTCCATTAGATATTCTTTCCTGCTTTGTTGAAGACTGGTTTACCATAGAGTTGAGGGTCCATTTCTGGGTTCTCTATTTGTTCCATTGATCTATGTGTCTGTTTTTGTGCCAGTACCATACTGTCTTGATGATTATAGCTTTGTAATAGAGCTTGAAGTCTGGAATTGTGATGTCTCTAGCTTTGGTTTTCTTTTTCAACATTCTTTTGACTATTCAGGGTCTTTTCTGATTTCATACAAATTTTAGGATTATTTGTTCCAGTTCTGCTAAAAATGCTGGTGGTATTTTTTTTTTTAAGATTTTATTTATTTATTTGACAGAGCAAGAGAGGGAGAGAGAGAACACAAGTAGTGGGAGTGGCAGAGGGAGAAGCACATTTCCTGCTGAGCAGGGACTCAGTGCAGGGCTTGATCCCGGGACCCTGAGAACTAAAGGCAGACCCTTAACCAACTGAGCACCCAGGTGCCCCTGCTGGTGGTATTTTGGTAGTAATTGTATTGAACGTATAGATTGCTTTGGGTGGTATAGACATTTTAGCAATATTTGTTTTTCCAACCCATGAGGGATGGTATGTTTTTCCATTTCTTTGTGTCTTCCTCAATTTCATTCATAAATATTTATAGTTTTCAGAGTATAAATCCTGTACTTCTTTGGTTAGGTTTATTCCTAGGTATCTTATGGTTTTTGGTGCAATTGTAAATGGGGTTGATTCCTTGATTTCTCTTTCTTTGGCCACATTGTTAGTGTATAGAAATGCATCTGACTTCTGTGCACTGACTTTATATCCTGCAACTTTGCTGAATTCCTACATCAGTTCTAGCAATATTTTGGTAGAGTCTTTTGGGTTTTCTACATAGAGTATCATGTTGTCTGAGAAGGGTCAAAGTTTGACTTCTTTGCCGATTTGGATGCCTTTTATTTTTTTTTGTTGTTGTTGTCTGATTGCTGAGGCTAGGATTTCTAGTACTATGTTGAGCAACAGTGGTGAGAGTGGATATCCCTATCGTGTTCCTGACCTTAGGGGAAAAGCTCTCTTTTGTTTCCTGTTGAGGTCGATATTAGCTTTGGGTCTTTCATAAATGGCCTTTATCATGTTAAGGTATGTTCCCTTTATCCCTACGTGGTAAAGGATTATTATCAAGGAAAGATGCCATATTTTTCAAAAGCATTTCTGCATCTATTGTGGGGATCATATGGTTCTTACCCTTTCTTTTATTAATATGCTTGATTTGCAGTTGTTGAACCATCCCTGTAGCCCAGGAATAAATCCCACTTGGTTGTGGTGAATAATCCTTTTAATGTACTGTTGGATCTGATTAGCTAGTATCTTATTCAGAATTTTTTGCATCCATGTTCATCAGGGATATTGGTCTGTGATTGTCCTCTTCAGCGGGGTCTTTGGTTTTGGGATCAAGGTAGTGCTGGCCTGATAGAATGAGTTTGGTGGTTTTCCTTCCATTTCTAGTTTTTGGAACAGTTTCAGAAGAATAGGTATTAATTCTTCTTTAAATGTTTGGTAGAATTCCCCTGGGAAGCCATTTGGCCCTGGACTCTTGTTGGGAGATTTTTGATTACCGATTCAATTTCTTTGCTGGTTATGAGTCTGTTCAGATTTTCTATTTCTTCTTGTTTCAGTTTTGGTAGTGTATGTATTTCTAGGAATTTATCCATTTCTTCCAGATTGCCTAATTTATCGGCATATAATTGCTCATAATATTCTCTTATAATTGTTTGTATTTCTTCAGTGTTGGTTGAAGAACACTTTCCACTTTCATTCATGATTTTATTTATTTGGGTCCTTTCTCTTTTCTTTTTTCTAAGTCTGGCTAGGGGTTTATCAATCTTGTAAATTCTTTTGAAGAACCAGCTCCTAGTTACTTTGATCTGTTCTGTTTTTCTTTTTTTCTTTTTTTAAATTTCTGTATCATTGATTTCTGCTCTAATCTTTATTTTGTATCTCTTCTCCTGCTGGAGTTAAGCTTTATTTGCTGTTCTTTTTCTGGCTCCTTTAGGTGTTAGGGTAGGTTGTGTATTTGAGACTTATCTTGCTTCTTGAGGAAGGCCTGTATTGCTATATACTTCCCTCTTAGGACTGCATTTGCTGCATCCCAAAGGTTTTGAACAGTTGTGTTTTCATTTTCATTTGCTTCCATGTATTTTTTAAATTCTTCTTTAATTTCCTCATTGACCCATTCATTTAGTAGGATGTTCTTTAACCTCCATGTATATGTGGTCCTTCCAAATTTTTTCTTGTGGTTAACGTCAAGTTTCATAGCATTGTGATCTGAAAATATGCATGGTATGATCTCATTCTTTTTGTACTGGTTGAGTCCTGATTTGTGACTCAGTATGTGATCTGTTCTGGAGGATGTTCCATATGCACTCAAAAAGAATGAGTATTCTGTTGCTTTTGGATGAAATGCTCTGAATGTATCTGTGAAGTCCCTCTGGTCCAATGTGTCATTCAAAACTGTTGTTTCCTTGTTGATCTTCTGCTTAGATGATTTGTCCATTGCTGTAAGTGGGGTGTTAAAGTCTCCTACTATTATTTTATTATCATCAATGAATTTCTTTAAGTTTATTATTACTTGATTTATATATTTGGCTTCTCTCAAGGGGCATAGATACTTAAAATTGTTAGATATTCTTGTTGGATAGACCCCTTTATTATAATATAGTGTCCTTTTTCATCTCTTATTACAGTCTTTGGTTTAAAATCTAGTTTGTCTGGGGGTGCCTCGGTGGCATGAGTTGAGTGTCTGGCTCTTGGTTTTGGCTCAGGTCATGATCGCATGGGTCATGAGATTGAGCCCTGTGTCAGGCCCTGAGCTCAGTAGGGAGTCTGCTTGAAGGTTCTCCCCCTCTGCCCCTCCCTCCCACTTGCATGCTCTTGCCCTCTCTCTGTAAAATAAGTAAATCTTTTTAAAAAAATCTATTTTGTCTGATACAGTGTGGCTACTCCAGTTTTCTTTTGATGTCCATTAGCATGATAAATAGTTCTCCGCCCCCTCACTTTCAATCTGGAGTTGTCTTTGGGTCTAAAATGAGTCTCTTGTAAACAGCATATCGATGGGTCCTGTTTTTTTTTTTGGATTTGTTTTTAATCCATTCTGATACCCTATGTCTTTTGATTGGCACATTTAGTCCATTTACATTCAGAGTATTTATTGAAAGATACGAATTTAGTACCATTGTTTTACCTGTAAAGTCGCTGTTCCTGTAGATTGCCTTTGTTCCTTCCTAGTCTTTGTTCCTTTTGGTCTCTCCACTCGAAGAGTCCCCTTTAATATTTCTTGCAGGGCTCGTGTAGTGTTTTTGTTTGTCTTGGAAACTCTTTATCTCTCCTTCTGTTCTGAATGACAGCCTTGCTGGATAATGTATTCTTGGCTGCATATTTTTCCCATTTAGCACATTGAATATATCATGCCAATCTTTCTGGCCTGACAGGTCTCTTTGGACAGGTCTCCTGCCAGCTTCATGTGTCTACTTTGTAGGTTAAGGACTTCTTGTCCCAAGCTGTGGTCAGGATTTTCTTTTTATCTTTGTAATTTACAAGTTTCACTATAATATGTCATGGTGCTGACCTATTTTTTTGATTTTGTGGGAGTTCTCTGTGCCTCTTGGACTTGAATGCCTGTTTCCTTCTCCAGATTAGGGAAGTTCTCAGCTATAATTTGTTCCAATAAATCTTCTGCCCCCTTTCCCCACTATTCTTCTAGAACTCCTATATTGTGGATATTATGTTGCTTTATGGAATCACTGAGTTCCCTAAGTCTGCCTTCATGATGTAGTAGTTTTCTTTCCCTCTTCTTTTTAGCTTCACTATTTTCCCTAATTTTCCATATCTATATCCATATCTGTATCTTCCATATTTCCATAATTTCCATAATCTATACCACTGATTCAGTCTTCTTCGTTCATCTCTGTCTTTATGGTCTGCACTTGGGAGTGTATCTTGGTTATAGCATTTTTAATTTTGGCCTCACTAGATTTTAGTTCTTTTATCTCTACAATAAGGGATACTCTAGTGTCTTCTATGCTTTTTTCAGGCCCAGCTAGTATCCTTATAATCATTGTTTTAAATTCTAGTTCAGACATCTTACTTATATCCATATTGATTAAATACCTGACTGTAAGTACTACCTCCTGTTCTTTCTTTTGGGATGAATTTCTCCATCTCATCATTTTGTCCAGACAAGAAAAGAAGAAAGGAAAAAAAAACCCAACAAAAACAGTTATAACAAAAACAACTACCAAAAAAAACCCACCAAACACAGGAAAACTAGATTCTGGGTGTGTTTTGATCTGCTTGTTAAAAGAAACTAGACTAAAGAAAGCAAGCAAATATATACATATAAATAAATAAAATACAGTGAAAGGAAATGAAAATAAAAAAATATATAAAGTACATATGAAAAATGTAAAAAGAATGAAAAAAGAATTGAAAAAATAAAATAATAAAAAAAATAATTAAAAAAACCCTAAAGAATAAAAGTACAAAGGATACTAGATACTATTTTCCCCTAGAGCTGAAGCCTTGCAGCCCTCTTTGATCAGTAACTTTGGTAGGAGGGAGTTCTTTGTGTTGGTCCCCTGGAAGAGGGGCCTCTTGCACGGATTCGTGGACTTGCCCTAGTGGAAATGCGCCTCCATTGCACAGGGTGGCGGTGCTTGGTGTAAGTGGCTCCAGACACCACTAGGTGGTGCTCCTTTGCTCTCTGAAGGCTTTCAGCCCCAATGGGTGGGATTAATATGGCGGCACCATGTTCTCTAGCCCCAGAGCTGAAAGTTTGTGCTCCCCACTCTTTAGTAAGTCTTCAGAGAAGAGCAGTCAGTCACTCTTGTCTCCCTGGTTTCCATCAGAACTCTGTGTTCACCCTGCCTGTGTCTGAGCATTTTTATCTTGGGCACATGACTGAGTTTCAAAACTCCAAATTTTAGGGACCCTTGGGGAGTGGACTTAGGTGCCACCCGGTCTTCTCACAATCCAGGGGATCCTCAGATCATGGTGTCATATCTGGGATTCTGCCCTGCTTCACTGGGTGAGCACCTGTAAGCCAGGCACATCCCCCACTGTAGCAGACCTCTAAAAGTTCTGATTTTGTGCTCTGCTGTTTATAATACTTTACAGTAGCCTCCTGAAGCAGGCTCCCTGCTTCGTATGTACTCAGGGCTATATCACCCTGGGCTCCATATACTCAGCTATATCACCCTGGGCTCAAGTCTCTGCACCTCCTACCTTCCAAAAGGGGGTCACTTTTCTACTTGTAGTATTTGTTTTCATAAAGTTCCAGTTGATTTCTCAGTGTTCAGAATGATTTGATAACTAGCTCGTTGTATTCAAGGGATGGGACAGATTTAGGGTCGCCATACTCCTCCGCCATCTTGAGACAAAGTGTGGAAAGGTTCTGAAACTTACAGTTTCTTTAACAGAGGATTATTCAGATTTTGTTTTTTTTTATGTTAGTTTTGGTAAATTTTATTTTTCTGGGAATTTGGCCATTTCACTGAAAATTTCAAATTAATTAGCTTAAAATAATTTATAATAGCATCTTTTTAAAAAGATGTCTGTAAAATTTGTGATGTCTGCTTTTTATTTCTGATGAGGATAATTTGTAATTACCTGTTTTTTCCTGATACAAATTACTAGGAATTTATTGGTTATTAATCTTTTTATTTTATTTTTTAAAAAAATTTATTTATTTGACAGAGAGATAGGGAGAGAGCACAGGTAGGCAGAGTGGCAGACAGATGGAGGGTGAGAAGCAGACTCCCCACTGAGCAGGGAGCCTGATGTGGGGCTTGATCCCAGGACCCTGGGATCATGACGTGAGCTGAAGGCAGCCACTTAACTGACTGAGCCACCCAGGTGCCCCATTATTATTAATTTTTTAAAAATGAAACAACTTCTGGCTTTGTTAATTTTTTTTCTATTGAATAATTTGTTTCTACCTCATTAATTATTTTTTGTATCTTTGTCATTTCCTTGTTTTTTTGCTCTTTGTGTGTAATTTGCTCTTATTTTTCTAACTTTTGGAGATGTATTTTCAGGTCACTGATTTTCAGCCTTTTCTAATAGATGCATTTAAGGTGCTACAGTTCTTTATATGGACTGCTTTAGAATCAAATCATGCTTTGGTATGTTGATATTTTTTTGCTATCATTCAGTTAAAATACTTCTAATTTCCATTGTGATTTCCTCATTGGCCCATAGGTTATTTAGAAATATACTGCTTGGGGCGCCTTGGTGGTTCAGTGGGTTAAAGCCTCTGCCTTTGGCTCGGGACATGATCTCAGGGTCCTGGGATTGAGTCGGGCTCTCTGCTCAGCGGGGAGCCTGCTTCCCCCCTCTCTCTGCCTGCCTCTCTGCCTACTTGTGATCTCTGTCAAATAAATAAATAAAATCTTAAAAAAAATAGAAATATTCTGCTTAATTTCCAAACATTTAGAGTTTTCTTGCTATATTTTCATATTGATTTAATGATTAATTCAACTGTGGTCAGAGATTGTTCTCTGTATGACTTTAGTCATTTCAAAATTTGTTGAAATTGGCCTGATGGCCCAGCATATAGTCAATTTTTTTATATGTTTCTATGTATACTTGAAAAGAATAAAAATACTGCAGTTGGTAGCTGAGTGTTGCATGTTAAGTAGGCAAAGTTGGTTAATAGTGTTAGAATCTTCTACAATCTTGTTGACTGTCTGTCTTCTTGTTCTATTAATTACTGAGGAGAGTTGAAATCTCCAACTGTAATTGTGGATTTGTCTGTTGCTCCTATTTCATCAAATTTTTTTTGTTGTTGAATACAAATTAAAGTTTTCTTTTTAAAAAATTTTATATTTTCCTAGTTGACCCATTATTATTATGAAATGTCTCTGTTTATCTCTAGTAATTTTCTTGCCTTAAAATTTACTTTATGTAATATTATAGCTAAGTGAGCTTTTATTGATTGGCATTTGTGTGGTATGTATATTACCATTATTTTGCTTTTTTGCTATTTTCCTCTCAGTTTTGCTGAGTTATAACTGACATATAATATTGTGCAAGTTTAAGGTCTACAATATGATGATGATTTTGATGTGTATATATTGCAAAATGGCATCATTTTACATCCTTATATTTCAGGAGTGTTAAGTAGCATGTAGTTAGGTCTTGGGTTATATCCACCCTGACAACTCTGACATTTAATTGGGATATATAGTCCATTTACACTCAATACAATTACTGATATACTTTAGTTTGCACCTATAGTTTTTTATTTGTCCTATCTATTTTACACTTCATTTTCACTCCTTTCTTGCATTTTCTTTGATTAATTAAATATTTCTCATTGTTCCATTTTCTCTCTAGTTGCTTGTTATTAATACATTCCTCTGCTCTTCTTTTAATGGTTACCTAGAAATGACAATCTGTATCATTATTTGTTAGAGACTAATATAAATTACTTTTAATACATCCAGGACAATGGAAGAAACTAGAAGAGTTTGTACCTCTTACCTTCACCTACTGGTGTGCTAGTGCTGGCTTTTATCAGATCCTGAAGATTGATTGATAAATTTTCAGAAATTTTGCAAACCAGTTGATAAAATGTTGATAGTTTGCAGTTGGCCATGGTGGGGACTGTTTATATCACAGAAACTGAGATAGTCAAATTAAGATATTTTGTGTTTTCTTGAGAACTTGTTAAACATCTAAGACCACATTACTGTTTCCATTCCCAGTTATGTTTTGACTTCTATATGTTTTTCCATTTTTTAAAATCATATGTTTAGTACTACATATATTATTTTGTACAATTAGTATTCACATATAAATGGAATGACTAGAAGTATAGGTCCCTGACAAAACTTCCTAACTATGTATTTTAAAATCAGCATATTTTCCACAGCACAAAGAATTGAAGTACAGTGAATAATTATCTAACCAGTTGAATTGACATGAGTTGTGGGCAGAAGCTTTGCCTGATTTTGACTCCTTTTCATGTCAGTAACTTGAGGAATGTCAGCTATCCTCTTAATCATTCAGTCTAATGTTTGCTGAATGAAAGACAAAATTAATATACGTATGATCTATAACTTATAGATAATAAAGATATTATCTTTGATGCTACTATTACTACTAATATAATAACATTAAGAAGGGAATCCCTTTTATTGTATACCTGAAACACAATGTGTGTTCAATAAATTTTTGTGGAATTGGTGAATGAATAATTCAAGCTGCAAACAAGCACTTATCCTCACCAGTATAAGCTTTTCTAAAACTGGGAGTATTCCCGTTTTGTCTTGAAAAGTCTATTCATAGTCCTGGCTTTACCCTTTCTAGAAAGTCTTTCTTGACTTTTCCAAGCTCATGGTAGGTGTCCATTTGTGCTTCCACACCATCCCAGACTTTCTCTAGTATGACACATTGTAATTGCTTATTATCTTTTTATTTTAATTTTATTCTATTTTTTAAAAAATATTTTATTCATTTATTTGAGAGACAGGGAGAGTGTGTGCGCAAGCAGAGCTGGGGAGAGGGACGAGCAGACTCTGCGCTGAGCACGGAGCCTGACACAGGGCTCGATCCCACAAACCTAAGATCATGACCTGAGCTAAAATCAAAAGTCAGGTGCGCAGTTGACTGAGCCAGCCATGCACCCCATGCAATTACTTGTTTAATTATCAATCATTCCACCATTCTGCGTGTTCTGTGAAGTCAGGGATCATGGCTCTTTTGTTCTATAGTTGATGCTAAAAAAAATTAACTTGAACATATGAATTACAGATTCTCCAGGGCAGGTGCTGAATCTCATTTGCCTGCTTTTACTTTGCAATGTAGGCATAGTACTACATTGCTATATGGTTTTCAGTTAACACTTCTAATTTGAAATTGCCTCCCCGTTAAAACATGTGCTCAGAAAAAAGAAACTGCTTTCGATATTAATTTTGCAGAAAACATAGAAAACCAAGCTTGGCTTAAACAGCCATGCAATGATATTTGAAGTATTTTCTGTTATAGTTTTCCAGCTTTTGTTATTCTTCAACTACATAGGTGACTGAGCCCTTTTGGCATTTCCGAGAAAAAAAAAAGGGAAAATGTGCTCACATTAATTAGAGGATTTCTGAACATTTAAGTGGTATTGAATGGTGAAGTTTAGCAAAACTTGGGCAGAAGTGAATCAAATACGGTATCCAAATTAAAGTCAGGAGTTTTGACTCCCAGCTTCATGGTTGCTCTGTAGGCAGAAGGCCTTGTGCCCCATGTAGTACCTTGGTCCATGTCACACCTAAGAAGGTAGAATCTAAGTTTTTAAATGCAGTCAGCGTATTTCGACAAGCCTGGGCTCCATTGAACAATTGCTTTCACTGTAATAACAATTTTCCCTTTGTCTTGCCATTGTCAAAGCATATTGAGAAAGTTTAGAAATGAGGATTATGTGTTTGGCACTATGCAAAATTTATAGAACTCTCTGGACATGGCCTTAGGCTCAGAACCAATTGGCAACTCCAGTTGGTTGGAAGGGTTAGTTCCATTTCTAAAGGTTTTAGTTCTTAGAAAATCATACTCTGGGAATAATGAGAGGCAAAAACCCCAAAAAAACAAAAAAACCCCAAACCTCCGCCCAGACCCAAAGCCCCTGTCTAACTTTGCTGGGATGAGTCTAGTCATGTCATCTGTCTTAAATTTGCGGGCAATGGAAAGACATTAAGCTCTATTTTTAATGATTACAGGTCATGATTTCCATAGCCTGACTGCATTTGGCAACATGTTACTGTGTTATATGGCACACAGACAGTTTTGAAACCTAAACCACGAGATTTTCCTCCCTTTTTTTCCTTTTTATTTGCTAATCAGAGCTGCTTTGTCTAGCACTTCTCTTTTCCTGTGCTGTTAGAGAATCTTAAGCAGACCTTCCTTAAGGAAGATTCTTCTTTGGGTTGGTCACTGAACATGTTCTTTCTACTTAACACAGCACTTTTAATGACTGATTGAAACAATAGATGGTCTTTTGTCTAGTTTGGAGAACTGGTTGGGTTTCTGGTGGCCAGAAGTGGCCAGGGCTTTGAGGCGAGATGGAGCCTGTGTTTACTATGAGGGAGGAAGGTTTGCTGCCAGATCAGGTTGGAAGGGTGCCTGCTCTAAGTCACATGCCACATTATTTATCTAGCTCCAGCTTCTGTCATCTCTACTGGGCAAGTGATTTTCTCCCCATCTCATACACATAATTGTGTGTGTTTATTTTTGTGTGTATGATATGGGGATACAATGGGAACCGTATATCTTTTTGATTTTCCAACAGTATGTGATGCCTATTAAGTACAGAAAAAAACTGACGGGCAATTCAGGGTTACTTAAAGGAAGCAGGGGGAAAGTCCCTCTGTCTCAGGCATGCTCTTCAACCTGTGCACCATATAGGCTCTTACCTTCTCGTCTCTGAGCCGTCAGTCCCAGGAAAGAATGCTTGCACAAACCTGCATCCTTCTCTCCTTTCCCTTATTCTTTATTTAACCACTTTGGAAGGGCAGCCTCAGGATAGATTTCTACTGTTGGAAGGAGTGTCTCTCTACACTATGGTAGAACCTGTCTGAGGCCATCTGACAGGGCTCTTGATATTGGAACCACAGGGTGACTTAGAACTATGGATTATTGAGAATGACATTGGCATAGTTCCTCCTCCTTGGAAATAATGCCCCATTACATGCATTTAAAAAATGGGGTCATAATATTCATTCTTTTAACCTACTTCAAAATATATATCGTGGACAGCTTTCTATGCCCTCAAATATAAGTCTACATTGTCATTCTTATTGATTCCATACTATTCCACGGTAGTTTACTTGTTGTAAACAAGTAAAAAGTAAACAAAAGTTTACTTTTGTTGATATAGAAAATGAAAGATTTCATCAAGAGAGCTCTTTTGTAATAGAGCTCATGGGAGATGCTATGATTTATTTCAGGCCAAAAAGTTGCTACTCCTATACTTTGGCATATTCTTTTTTAAGACTTTAAAGAAATTCTAAGTCTTGTAAGGTTTTCCAGAACATTCTAAGTAAACTTAATGCTCATACCAGCTATTAACAGTTAATTGCTGGTGAGGTTTAAGGTCCCATAGAGAAGATTACAATCTATTTCAGGAAAATTCCCTAACTTTCAAGATATACTGATGAACAATTTTTAGATACCCAAATCTGACTAACTCTGGGCCTAGGTCCTCTGGACAAATGTCTTGTGGTACCACCATTATTAATATGATGTCAGAAGCAGCCTCTTGCCTCAAAATATTTTGCAAATAATTGAATACCCTGAGATCCTTTATATAGTAACCTCATTATATTACCTTACATTTTTTATCCTGTGGTTATGAAGTGCCATTGCTGTTGGCCTCATTTATACTATGGTATGAATGAGTTTCAGAAGGCTTATGGATTTTTTTTCTCCGTTCTCTTCTTGAAAAAATGTGAGAGGAAAAAAGGATAAACATATCAGGTACCTAATGTAGGAAAGTGGCCTGACAAGTGTGATGGGGTGAGGGGGGTGTGGAGGTTGGGGTCTGGGGTAACTACAGGACAGTTTGCCACATCCTAATTTTGTCCATCACGATTTCTGATGTGGTCATAGATGAGAGTGTAAATTTAAGGCCTTACTGGCGGGAAGGGGCAGTTCTCACATCCCATGGACAGATTGGATAAGGAGCTTAAAGAACAAGACTGATTTCACAAAGTGCGTGAGGAGCCGTGCTCTTTAACATTCAGCAGATGGCAAGCAATCCATTTTGTGCGCTATATTGCAGGAGGAAAAGGAACCGTAGGTAAAAGAGCCTAAAGATGCTATGCAGGTACTAACTTCCTGACAGCTGAGTGCCTCCTGGGGGATGGCCAGTGGAGAAGATGGTCAGGTTCCTGAATTTTGGGCCCCTTTCCATTTTTCCAGTCCATGGGGTGATGCCTAGTGACACTTGGGGACAAAAAGAGCCTCCAGGCTCATGATCATTCATAATAGAGTAAGGACAGTTCCAGCTCTGTTGATGACCAGCAGTTGTGAGAAGTAAGGTAAGCAGTAGTGCTTTGCCATTTATGAGGCACCCCATGGATGTTAGTAGTCGTTACGGCTCTGACCATTCCCTGTAAGGCTGTCGGAGATCTTATTGGGGAGAGAATGTACTTCTGTTCTCATAACAACCCTGAGAATAAGGGAAGAAACTATTTTAATTTTACAAAATGAAAACAGCTTTATTTTTTTGTCTGATTGTGGAAATAATACCTCTATAGACTATCCCCCCCAAATAAATATAGCCAAAAAAAGGGAATGCATATTTAAAATTTTGATACATATCCTTAAAGAGTCCTTTAAAAGATTTAGTCAATCAATATACTTACCAGACATGTATGAGAGCAGCCTGTACCCTTGCAAATGCTGGGTTTTGCCCATCTTTTTAATCATAGCCAATCTGTTGTTTTATTTCTATTTCTTTGATTACTAGTGAGGCTGAACATCTCTTCTTATAGGTTATTGGCCCCATTTTTATTGAGTTACCTATTCATATCCTTTACCCATTTTTTTTTCCTGTTTCATACTGATTTATAAGAATGTGATGCACTGCACATATTTACCCTTTTCCTGGTACATATGTACAAATAAATAAAATCTTTTAAAAAAAGATGTAAAATTATTCTCCTGAACTTTCTTTGAAAGTAGCATTTTTTGGGTGCCTACATGTCTTTTGTCTCATTGCATGTATAATTTCATTAAATTTGCACCAGAATGTTATGAGGTAAGAATTGTTATCATCTTCTTACAAATAAAAAGCTCGCAGATCAGAAAACACGATTCATTCAAGGCCATCCGACAGAGAAGCGGGAGATTGACCACTGAAGGTCCAGTCTCTGACTTTATAGAATATAAACTTTTCAGCTACTTCATATTCCAGAGATGATCCTGCCTGCAGATATTGAATTTGAATAAATTCATAAGTTAAAAGGAAGCTATTACAAATACTTTCCCAGAAAAAAATGCCCAATTCTGAAAAGACTAACTTTAATAGCTTTATGCAGGCTGGATAATAAGAAGTAAAAATAATGGCCGAGAATGCCAAGAACTAGTTTATACAGTAAGACTTATTGATTTCTAAACTTGGTGAATGGAATATTCTGGTTATTCAAATATTCCAGTTAAAATAAAATGCAGGACAGCTCCTCATGAGCCAGGGGATAAACATTCCGAGGTCCTTTCTGGGCAGAAATCATATTCTTCTCTAATAACCAGGAATAAATGAATGAATGTTATTTTTCCTTCTATAATAGCCGCTGACTAGGGGTGACATTTTATTTCTACCCTGTCTATGCATTTCATGTGTTAAATTATTTTTACAGCCAAGCTTTGGTTACGTACCTGTTCTCTTTTAATTCAAGTGCTATTTGGTACCATACTTACTTGTTTTCTTTGAATTCTTTGTCATGTTACGCATTTGTGACCCATTTCTAGCAAAATCAAACCAGTGAGCTATGAGATGTTCTGTAAATGAATTATTTAGGTTCTTGTTTAGATGAGTACTGGTTGGGAAATTTTTAAAAACTATGAAGTATGGTAAGATATTGGTGTTGAGATGGGTCTTCTATGTTGATGCTTTGAGCTTTGGATACTTTCAGAGAACTTGTACGGGAAATGAGATGTTTTAAAATTACATGGAAAAAGAGTTATTAACATTTTTTAAAAACATTTTATTTATTTATTTGACAGAGACACAGCGAGAGAGGAAACACAAGCAGGGGGAGTGGGAGAGGGAGAAGCAGGCTTCCCGCTGAGCAGGGAGCCTGATGCGAGGCTTGATCTCAGGACTCTGGGATCATGACCTGAGCCGAAGGCAGATGCTTAATGACTGAGCCACCCAGGTGCCCCAAGTTATTAACATTCTTTTGAACATTTCGTATCACAGAAAAAATGGTGCTTTTTCTTGACTGGTAATTCAGGAGTCGAGGGTGATTTCCAAAATTTTAAAGCCAAGAAAAGAAAAATGATGCGGAATAATAAAGCAATGGGAGATAGTTTTAACCATGATAACATGAGAAAGGGTTGCAGAATAATTTTAATTTGCTTAAGAAATGTGTATGTAAGACACAATATCTGAGGAAATTCTTTATTTTTGTTTTCGTTTGGGGTTGGGGTTGTGGTTAAAGAAATAAAAATAATTTTATATACTTGATTTAATGACCTAAAACATAATTTGTAAGATATGAAGAAGGAAGTTTGCAGGCTACTTATCCATCAAGTAAGGGGATACAATGAAGGCAAGAGGACGTGAATCCAATCTTTGTTGTCTTCGAGGAATGTCTCTTGGACATCAAAAGTCTAGATAAATTCCTTTGAATAAGCAAAATTTCTTTCTGCTTGCTTCTTATTAGAAACATGAAAGGCAGAAGGAGAGAGACTCTGACTACTGGGTAATAAGTTAGTTTCTCTTGGGGACAATCCATCCTTGCTGGAGAGAGCTGGAAGACGATGACGGTAATGGCATGTGGGTAATGGCTCTGTTGGCTAAGATGGGACAGAAGAAGGAAGGCTTGGGGGGAGTGGACTGGAATTCATGACCGGGGTCTGGACCGGACATACAGATTTAGGCAGCAAATTTCTATGGAGTATCAACTCGGTGCCAGGCATGTTTTGGGGAGCAGTATTGGCTGTTCGCTGTAGTTAGCCCATCGGTAATTAGATTAATTTGGGGAGTGCTGGGGAACACTCTGTCTCTTCTCACATCCCTCATTTACTCCCCGCTAAGGGAGAGAGGAAAGGTTCAGCAGTAGCTCAGAACTTGAAGTTAACGGGCTACATTTTACTGTGGGCAGAGCCACTGTATTAATGATGTAATAAATGGCATGCCTTTTCCTTTTCCTGCTCCCTGGATCCATGCTGCTGGCAGGTTAGACAGTCAAGGACTTTCCCCGTGTGTGCAGAATAGCTGTTCCCTTGTGCTGCTGCGTCTGCCCCCCGTGCCAGGTGGCAACTGCAAAGCCGTATCAGCTCAGGGCAAAGCTTGCTCTGTCTGCGGCTGTCCCTCAGGTCCTCTGTGTTGGGGCTGGTGAGGCAGGCCTCTCATCCTTGTCCATGTGGGGAGATATGTAAGTAGATTTGGGGTTGCCTGTGCAGTGCTGGCCTTTGTTGCTCACTTATTCCTGGCAAAGCAGAGTCTCGGCGCTCAAGGCTGGGAAGCAGCCGGTCCCTTGAGCCTGAGCTGCGTTTCCCATTCCAGCTTTTGCTAGAGCTCTGCTCCGCTAAGGCCATTAATAAGCAGCATGTTTTATTTGGCTCGTGATGTTTGTGTGCATGCTCTGTTGGCCAGGCCTTGGAGGGAAGGAGGAGAGAGAAGCAATTCATCAATCCAACCCAACGCTAAGGGCATTCGAATAATGTGTAGGGTACCCGAAGCCTCGATAGTACGCAGATAAGCCAGGAACAGTATGCAAGATGAGAAAAGAGGGGAAAAAGTGACAGAATCCTAGGAAAATCGCCACAACCAACATTCAAGGGGTAGGTGTTACATTATGGAACTACAGTGAAGGAAGAACTGAGGTAGGGGGTCACATGGAAGCCTGTTTTCTGTTTGTCTTGTTTTCACTTTTTGTTCCTTGCTTTTTTTCTTTTTTTTTCCCATCATAACAATGAGCAATAGCTACTTTTATGGTAATAAAAAAAATCCCTAGGGGTGCCTGGGTGGTGCAGTTGGTTAAGCGTTGGACTTTTGCTTGGTTTCAGCTCAAGTAGTGATCTCAGGGTCATGAGGTCAAGCCCCGTGTCGGGCTCCACACTCAGCATGGGGTCTGCTTGAGTTTCTCTCTCCCTCCGCCGCTCCCGGCCATGCTTGCTCGTGCTCTCTCTCTCAAATAAATAAATAAATAAATAAAATCTTAAAAAAAAAAAAATGTTAGCTGATTCTAAAATACTGCTGCCTCCTTATGGTCTCAAGGAAAGAGGAATCTTCCACTTCAGACTGCAATAAACAAACCCACTTTTCTTTTCTTTTTTAAAGATTTTATTTGTGAGAGAGAGAGAGAGAGCGCACAAGCAGGGGGAGTGGCAGGCAGAGCAGGCAGAGGGAGAAGCAGCCTCCCCTCTGAGCAAGGAGCCCAACACAGGACTTGATGCCAGGGCCCCGGGTTCATGACCTGAGCCAAAGGCAGACGCTCAAGCAACTGAGCCCCCCAGGCGTCCCCACAAACCCACTTTTCCACTGCAGGTACATTAGCAGAGTACTTCTTTTGCAGACAACACATGGATGCAGCAACTGCGGATTCTGAGAAAATTCATTTTGTTAGGAACCACTCGGGGACAATAAAATCTGAGGCCAGGAAGCGTGCACCACAGCTGGAGAAAGTGAGCGCAAAGGGAAAGAAGAAACCTAAGAGTAAAGGAATTTATTTGTCCTTTCAACACATACTGTGTGCCTGTTATGCGTCAGGTTCCGAGCGAGGTGGTGGGAACACGAGGTCAGCAGGGTCAATGTGATTTCTGCCGTTGCTGACCTTCCGTACTAGTGAGGATGCACCAGTCAGGAGGGGGTCGAACAGAGTGAAAATGCTGTGACGCGTCATTGCTCCAGGAGCGCCTGGAAACATCTAAAACAGGTGAGAGGCGAAGCAGACTGCGGTGGTCGAGAAGAGCGTAGAGCTCCGTTGTGGACCTGACCATTCCCTAGCTGCATATCTGGACATTTCTCCCCAGGCACGGAGTGACATTTCCCCCAATAACTGTGTGTGCGAGGTTGGGATGCTTTCCCCCTGGATGGGCTGGTGTTTCCATGGCTGATAAAGAAATGATGATTCTGCTAATCAACAAAATACCCAAATATTATGAGTACTTTTGGTTTAGCATCTGAATATGCTTTTTAGTTCTGTTCCAGAAACCTCTTTCACTTTAGAAGCTGTCTGTTTTCCACACCTAAACCCAGCTGGAAGGCTAGTTTATGAACAGAGGATGTCGAATGCCAAGACAGGCCGTTCCCCAGCAGCTGTAGCAGATTACAGCCTGTTAAGTGTGTAAAGACACATGTCACCGCACTCTTTTGCTTCGAGGAAGCCATATGCTCTATTCTCAAATGTTTTGGGTCTGCGTTCCCCCAAGGTTTCAGCTCCATGGTGGTGTGTCTTGTTGACATGTAGGGAGCCAAGAACATCAGCGAAGGGTCTCCCAGGCTTAAAGGAGGCAATGCATGGGCAGGGGATCGAAACAAAGACCAGGATTAAAATGTGTACGCCCATGGTTTCACTCTCCTTGCCATATGCCTCGGAGCCTATGATCTGCCTAAAATATTAATCCAATTTCTGGTAAGCTTTTCATTAGTAAAGTGTGGGGATTGGTGCCTGTGAAATGGCCAGGCTAGCTCTACCAGGAGCTTACCTCCCCTTTTTGGGTTGAGAGATGCAGGGAGGAGTTTAGGAGAGCATGACAGCAGACCCTAACTTCTCTGGGCCCGGTGGGGCAGGCAGGAGGGACACTCTGAGAACACTCTGGAATGGTAAAGTTGGGAGGGTTTAATGAGAAAATTGTCATGAAGCACTCATAACATATAATAAGCATATAATGAGCCCTCAGTAACTCTTCTTCTCCTTTCCTTTCCTAACATAGTTTCTCTTCTCACCCTGGGCCTCAGATCGTACCAGCTGTCCTGCCAATTTGTTAGGTGCCATAGAACAGGCTTGGTGGAAACAGAACTGTGGTGATGGGACCACTTACTTATGCTTTGGTGTTCAGGGCAACTGTGTAGTTTTCTCAAACTAAATGATGGTTCTGAGGCATCCTTGACCTTGAACAGAAGAAGTACCTTCCAGGTTGGTTCTGGGCCTGCATCACATCTGGTTACCCTGTCAGGGCCTGAGGACGGATGGTCAGAATGTTGGGTGCAAAATGGTAAGGCGCAGGGCGCCTGGGTGGCTCAGTTGGTTAAGCATCTGACTCTTGGTTTTGGCTCAGGTCATCTCATGGGTCATGAGATCGAGTCCTCTGCGCTGAGCGGGGAGTCTGCTTGAAGATTCGCTCCCTCTGACCCTCCCCCTACTCATGCTCCCACGTGCATGCTCTCTCTCTCTCAAATAAATCAATCTTTAACCAAACCAAACCAAATAATATGGCAAGGCTCTGAGTTATAACAGTGCTCCCGCTCTTCCCTCTTTGCTTTCTCTTTCCCTTTCTCCCTCTCTCCCTCCTTTTCTCCCTCCTTCCTTTTATCCTTTTCTACCAGAAAAAGGAAGCAAAGCAGAAACAATTTAGGAGTAGGAAGATCCCTGAATTAGAAATCTTAGTTCAGCCATGTACTAAAGCTAGGTACCAAATGTTGCTCCAAACTTCCTAGAAGTAAAGCAAAACTACCCCAGCATCCAAAATTTGAAAATAGGCTATCTTGGCAACTTCGAAATAAGACATTTGTGAATAATCCTAACTCTGGCTTGCCCAGCAGATTGCATTGTTGATGTAACCAGAGGCAAAAAGAGATAAGAGTGTTTCCATTTTCATTCTCTTCATTGCTCAGTTTCTTCTTTGCACTGATGACTATTTGTGATTATATAAAATTGCCTATTTACTGGTCTCTCTGATTAGACTGTAAGCTTCTTGAGGGCAAGGACCATGCCTGCATTGTTTCCTATTGGATACCTATTGCCTAGCACAGCGACTTCCTCACACTACAGTTTTGGTGAACACATGAGTGAATGTAGGACTTTGAAAAGACGCAAACATAACATACACAGATGAGTAAATGAAGTCAAAAGGAGGCCACCAAGAATGAGACCAAGGATGAGATTAGCTCAAATGTTAAAATTTGAGATCTAAGGTCAATAGTAGCTTAGTAGCCTAGTTTTGCATATCGATCTGCTGCCAATGGACCCAAGATATTGAAGAGTAAATAATTAGGAGGGCTTTGCCAAATTATATCTCTCCTGTATACATAACTTACAGAACTGAGTATCTCATTTGTGGTGTCTTTCTGTCAGAGTATTTCATAGACAAACCCCATAGAATTTCTTCCCCTTAGGTGAGAAGACAGGAATGATCCTATGGATGAAAAAAAGAAAGAAAGGGATGACTTGTCCAAATCCAAATAGTGAGTCAATCACAGATCCCAGAAATGACTAATGAGCTATGGGAACCTCCCTGAGTCACTGAATTCTTCTGAGACTCATCTGGCCGGTGGATGTAATAATAGATGCCCTATTACTTGTCTTACAGGGTTTTTGAGAGAATTAAATCTACTAGATGTGAAAGCCTTTGAGAGACACTTTACATAAATGTACGATAAGAAAGTGTTGTGTTTTGTTTTGCCTGCTAGCATGCAGTTCTGTATTACTTGAGGAAGCCTAAATTGCTGAATCAATTAACCTAAAAGTAATGGCTCAAACAAAAGAGAGATTTCTTTCCTTCCCATGTAAGGAGGACGGTGGCAGTGGTGGGGGGTCTGGCGGTGGGGGGGGGGAATCTTTCCACGTAGTCATTCAGGAACTTAGGCTGACTGAGGCCCTGCCATTCTCAGCACCTGACTTGTGGTAGCCCTGGGCCATGCCATCGTCACTCATGGGAGTGACCGTGAGTTTAATGGCCCCAGCCTAGAAATGGTACTGATTGCCTTGTACTCGTTGGAGAATACTTTGTCACATGGCCATACCCAAGGGTACGAGAAGCAGGGAAATGCAGCGCAGTCGGACAGCCTTCTGCCTTCTTCTGTAGTAGAATGTGAGAGTGGATTTTAGTAATAGCCAGCAGTCTCTGCCCTGGATGGGGTCACGTTCTCCCTTTGTAGGATCTCCATTCTTCACAGTGGTCCAAGACACAATTACATTTTATGATTATTGGGTTCATTTTGCCTCACCAGACAAGGGCAGGGATCATGTCTCTTGTTCATCATGATCTCCACCACTTGACATAGTGCTAAACTCATAATAGACCTTTAATCAAGATTCATTCCATGAGAAAGGTTACGTGAATGTATCAAAGACATTGGTTGATACTAAAGGACCTCCAATGAGACTGTATGTGTCCGGTGAGGTGTTAGAGCCTTGTGATTATCGGGCATCTTTTGCAACTTTTGATACACTGTCAGAGAGGGGGTGTGGTAGGCAGAATTCTAAGATGGCCTGCAATGACCCTCACCCTTAAAGGCATCCTCAAGAGTGGCTGAAACCATTTGCTATGATGATGATTAAATTATGTTATTTGGCACAGATGCCTTTAAGAAAAGGAAATTATCCTGGGTGGACCTGACCCACTTAGGTGAGCCCTTAAAAGGGACTGGGCTCTCCTTGAACAGGTTGGAAGTGTGAGAGGTATTTGTTGCAAGGGAGCCTCCCTGTTGGTGGCTATGAAGGTGGAGGGGGCCACATGGCAAGGACTACAGATGGCTTCTGGGAGCTGAGAGTGGCCCCCACTGACAGCCAGTGGGATAATGAAGACCTCAGTCCTACAATCACAAAGAACGGAATTCGGTCAACAACTCAAATGAGCTTACTAGTGGATTTCCCCCCACGGCCTTCAGATGAGAACTCAGGCTGGTTTATACGTTGGGTTCTACCACTAAAGACCCTGAGTGGGTATCTCAACTGAGATGCACTCAGACTTCTGGTCTGCAGAAACCATGAGCTAGTGAATGGGCTAACTTCATGGTAATCTGTTAGGTAGTACTAGTACACTAATACAGGTTTATGTTTGTTTACTGGGATGGGGTGGCAATTGGAGGATAGAGAATGATGTCTGCTCCCCTGAGGGCTTCATAGGTCTGGCGCCTGAGACTTAGGTAGGATAACTAACTGTTGTAGCATGCCCGGGACCGAGGGTTCTCAAATATGTGGGATATTCAAAACTAACACCAGGACAGTCCCGAGGAATGAAGGCGGTTGATTCCCCTCCACACTGCAGGAGTTGCTTTGTGAAGACGAGGTACGGTGAGCGGTGATTAGCTTTCTTCTGTTCAGGGACAGCAGGAATGCGATGCTTACTGTAGCCCACAGCGTCTGCTTGTTTTAGAACCACTGACACCAGTATGATTGTGGTGGAATCTGCAGCAGAGGGCATGGTGAGGTCCAGCCCTCAAGAGACGGTAAGTAGCAGATTTAAGTGAGGAATCCCTGAGGGAAATTATATGAACGTCAACTGCAATCACAGGGGCATCTCCCAGACCTTCTAGAATTAACCATATGTGTCTCTGAAATGGACCTGGAGCTCCTGCACAATGCAGATGTGGGTTTGCGTTCTCATTGTCGGTGTGACCTCCTGATGACCACAGGCTCATGAAACTAAGGTGTACACCCATCCACTGTGCCAGGCGCCGGGCCAGCCGTTCTCAAATGTGCTAAGGTTCACGGCGTCTTTTTTTTTTTTTTTAATTTAAAAAAAATTTTTTTAAATTAAAGCATAATGTATTATTTGCCCCAGGGTACATATCTGTGGATCCTCAGGCTTACACATTTCACAGCACTTACCATAGCACATACCCTCCCCAATGTCCATAACCCAGCCACCCTATCCC
>CM052892.1:69227837-69254863 GCA_028534135.1 Potos flavus
GGATCACTACATTTGTATCTTTAGGGTAAATACCCAGTAGTGCAGTTGCTGGGTCGAAGGGTAACTCTATTTTCAACTTTTTGAGGAACCTCCACACTGTTTTCCAGAGTGGCTGCACCAGCTTGCATTCCCACCAACAGGGTTCACGGCGTCTTACGTGGTGGATATTGTAAGCCCCGTTTTGATTATGAGCAATCTGAGGCTTAGTGAATTTACATAATTTGCTTAGGAATGCCACCTGGGACTATTTTACATGTATGCTAAATCTCCAGGAGATACTGAAAACAGCTTTAAGAATCAGTACATATGACATCTTCAGAACTCTGGAAGGACTACTTGGGAGAGCTCAGTGGTAATTGATCTTCTTTAGTTGCCTTTGCTTAGCTTAGGAGTTTGGAGCTCCGTGGCGAGAGGTAAGGGGTACATTGAGTCTGAAGGGCATCTACGTAGGTTTCTGTGGCCAAGACATATGCATTAATCAAGGACGACTTAACCCCAGTATCTGACCAGGAATGCCATTATTTTATTATTATTATTTTGTTATTTATTTGGGGAGGGCAGAGGGAAAGAGAGAATTTTGAGAGGGCTCCACGCTCACAGCCCTGAGATCGTGACCTGAGCTGAAGTCAAGAGTCAGACGTTCAACCGACTGAGCCACTCAGGCGCCCCACAAATGCCATTATTTTAAAGGCATGTGGAGATGGATGACTGAATTAAGTAAAGAAACAAGCATTAGCACATATCCTTTTACCAGGTTACTTCATAAAATACAGAATATCTGACAAAAAAATCAGAAAAACATCATGTTTCCTCTGCATCTGCTCCTTATTTGTAGTGCCAGGGCTAATAACAACCAGAAAATGAGCATCCTTCTTTCTAGCTCTCGTTTGCAAAGAAAACAGATTAAGTTTCTCATTTGCCAACCAAGGGCCACTGTATATTCAGGCAGGCTGTTTACTGCACAAGAGCGCCTGGCATAACAGGCATCTTTTTCTGATTTGCAAAGAGTAAGTGCTCAGTGAGCTAGAAACAGCCCTCCTAACCCCACGTGGTGCCATGCCTCTCTCTCCGTATTCAGGCCGAGCTCTGAGGCTCTGAGGGGGTCCAGTGTATGCCGGTGGCTGTAGTCTGTCGGGTGGGACAGGCGTGGGACAGATGGAAAGAACCCAGTCAGCCCCGGATGTTGGGAGTTACAGTTTTCACGTCCTATTTCTGGTTAGTAGATCAGAGAACACAATATGGGGGTAACAGGAAGGTTTCCCTGTGCCACAGAGAGCTGGACCTGCCCCCAGATTTATGAAGGGCCCTGAATTTTCCCCTAGATGTGCAAATGATAACTCTCCTCAGTTTCTTATAACACAACTTGTCTTTATTATAAGTGCCTAGTGACAGGACACTTACTCTCAGTCCATTTTTGCTGATTTCGTTTATGTCAGGTTTCAATTCAGACAATTTAGGTCTTCCTACCTCTTCCCTCCCGCACCCCCATAAAATGAGTTTATTTTCTCTCTTCTTAGTTCTTGGGGCTTAAATCTCACGATGGTACTGCAGGGAGGGGGGACTGACCCCTGGGATTGGCTGCTGTCCCTTTGCTGGGTAGGAGATTGAAGTCATCCCATGTGGACTTTGGTATTTCACATCTGTGCCCGTTGACCTTCCATCCTGCCTTGGTGTCAGGATCCTCGAGCTGCACTCGTTCCTGTCTGCAAGGAGCTGCCCCGCGGGCAAGCCCTTCTCAGCCACTTCTGCAGCCTCTTGGGAATACAGGAGTTTTAGCTCTTCTCTCATACCACCCCAGGCGTGTGCAAGAGTCTGGAGGCCCCTCCTGGAAAGTAAGTTTGGGTCCTTTCTGCTTTCCAAGCCGCACTGCAGTGTGGAGTTTTCTGTCTTTCCCTTGAGACCTGTCCCAAGAGGGTGGGCACTTGTTGGCGACATTTGCAAGATCTGACTTTTTTACTTTTACTTTGCTCTTTTAATCAAATTAGGGCTGGAGAACTGACTTTTTAAGTCATCTGTTATTAATAAGATAAACGTTTCCTCTTCTCAACGTCTTACCTGTGCTGAGGGTATCAGAACTCTATATGGAGAGAGCTGAAACATGATTTTTCTCTGTTGTTCTCCTGTGGCCTTCCTCCCCCTAAGACATAACCCTGAAGGGCCTGAACGCATCTGAAAAGAGGGAATAGAAAGCCTGGAGCGGTTAATACTAAAATACTCCTTCCTTAGGCTTGCTTGCTCGCATGAAATTGGGGATCTTGACTGAGCCTGGACAGGAGTAGATAGAGCAGGACACAGGCCATGTACATAGTTTGCTCACTGACTTCCCCAAGCCCCAGCAAATTGTCCCCCAAATCAACCTACGAAAGGTCTAGGAAGAAGCCTTGCTCAGTAAGACAGAGGTACTGGCACACCAGGAGGAAGGGCGGAGCTTTGAAAACTCACCTACCATTGGGGTGCCTGACTAGCTCAGTTGGTGGACTACGTGACTCTTGATCTCAGGGTTGTGAGTTCAAGCCCCACACTGGGTGTAGAAATTACTTTAAAAAAAAAGTATTAAAAAAAAAAAAGAAAAGAAACCACCTACGGTAGCATCTAAAGAAAATGTCATCATCCTCAAAGGAGTGCATTGTGAACAAATTTAAGAAGGAGAAGGCCTTGTAGTGTTTGTCCCCAACTTAATTATACCTGAAGGAGGAGAAAATGCAGATGACCTTGGCTTAATTCTGTTCACTTAGGTATAATTTTCATCTCTTTTGGTGCTACAGTTGAATCTCAGATGAACTAATATGTTTGTCCTGCCTTCCTAGCCTCTAAGATTTCCTCTGATTCTAAATACTGATAAGATTAAAAAAAAAAATTTTTTTTTTTAAGTAGGCTTCACACCCAGTATGGAGCCCCGTGCGGGGCTCGATCTCATGACCCTGAGATCAAAACCTGAGCTGAGATAGAGTCGGGCACTTAACCAACTGAGCCACCCAGGTGCCCCCCCAATATGATTTTTTAAATCTCTTTTATTAACTATGTGGAGAATGTAACTATCTCCTAGACTTGGTGGTATATCAGTCTTAGATTTTGAAAATGAATTATGCTTTCATCTTTTGCTATTTCTGATGATACTTTGTTGAAAAATTTGGAGAAGCTACATTGGGGCCACCATCCTAAACTGGATGTCCCATTATAAGTTATTTTTAATAACATTTAATAGTAGTGCAAATAAATATGTTTATTGGGTAATTATTAAAGGCATTTATAATATTGAAAAAAACAAGTCATTGTTTTTATGTAAGTCATTAACATTTTTGGAGTGAAAGACGTCCTAAAAAAGTAACTTTTTTCAAGATAGTTTAAAGTGACAAAATGAGTATATGAATACTGTGTCTGTATAGGCTTTGCGTTACGCAGCTCAGGGGAAGAATGATGCCCTTGGAGTTGATGAATTCAACAGCCCAGAGTAAAATCATCACTACATTTACCCTTTAGTAAATGCCATAAAAATATTTAAAACTAGAAATTCCTGTCACATACTGAGATCTAAAACCGTATCTGATGGAAAAAAAAAGACATAAAAGAGGTGGCAAATAATTTTCCTTTTCCATAGCTGATGATGGACAGTGGCAGCCTGAAGAACTGTGTTAAGAAGGATTCCGGGGCCACATCTAAACCTAGAGGGAAATGGGTCAGGATCAGTTGTTCATGGTTGTCATAGGCACTGACCGCCAAGTGGCAATCAAGACCTGTGTCAAGCTTTTGCTGTCCTCAGTATAGGAGAAAAACAGGAGTAAAAAAAAAAAGAAACTAGGATAAGCAATATGTAAAACTAAATGCATTAGTTTCAAAAGGTCCAGAGATGTCTTTCCGCAGTTTAACGTGTGTGTACGTTAGTCCTGTGCTGTGAGCTCTGGGGAGAGACAGAGATGTTCAGTGACAGTGAGATCCCTTCAGATCCACGGACATCCATCCGTCAAGCTTGAATGCCAAAAGCTTTTACTTTTATGTAGGCAGAAGAATATTGACAGCCCTTACACAGTGCTCTTACTGAGCGTTTTGTAATGTATCAAATTTAGGGGACTTCACAATGATGAAAAGGAAATTTCCTCTATTGTGTTCATTTTAACAATGATTTTCTGGTGTATTTGTTCCAGCATTGTATTTGTTTCCTTGGGCTTCCATGTCAAGATACCACAAGGTAGATGGCTTACACAACAGAAATTTATTTCCTCAAAGTTCTGGAGGCTAGAAGTTGAAAAGGAAGTTGCTAGCAAGGTTGGTTTCTGGGGAAGCCTTTCTCTATGGGCTGTAGATAACTCTTTTCCAGCTGTATCCCCACAGGGCCTTTCCTCTGTATGTAGACAGACAGACAGACAGACACATACCCCCCCCCCCCCATCCTCTTCTCATAAGGACACCAGTTTTATTCAGTTAGGGCCCCACCCTTATGACCTCATTAAATTTGATTACCTTCTTAAAGGCCTTCTCTTAACTACAGTCACATAGCCAGTGAGGGCTTCCACATCTGGATTTTGGAGGAACTCAGTTCAGTACCTGTCAAGGATGGTGTGCCTTCCGTTGCCCATTATCTCCTGGAGGGGCAGGCATGCTCACCTCACGGCAAGCTGCAAGGCGAGGAGGATGGAGTCAGCACTGGGATAAGGATACAAGTGCTGCGGGAGTTAAGAGGGAGAGGTTGCCATTAGCAACGACCACAGCCTTCTGTGATTTAACTGTTTCCTTATCTCTTTAGCTACTTGGTTCTCCCTAAACTTCATTCACATCTGCCTCCATGGGGTTTTCAAACTGTGTTCTGCAGAGCCCTGGTGTTCCACGGCCCCACTGTAGTGATTCCTTAAATGTGTGATTCAGCTTCCGTTTAAAAATACATTTCAACTATTAAAACTGTAATAAAATAACACACAAGCAAGCTTCAAGAAATAACTCATGTGCGTTATTAGCAAATTTTCACACGTTACGGATCACTGACACACCAACTTCGGGTGTCAGGTTATCTTGATTTCTTGTAGACTTTGGAATAAAACCTCTGCGGTTGCATCCTCATTGAAGAATATCTTGAGATCATAGGATCAGCTGTAAGAAACAGCTTATCTGTGTGAAGAAACAACAACAAAATTATGCAAATAAATTGAGCACTGAGGTTAATGTATAATTTCATTTAAATCATGATTTCTGGGTGCCTGGGTGGCTCAGTCCGTGAAACGTCTGCCTTCGGCTCAGGTCATGATCCCAGGGTCCTGGGATCGAGCCCCACATTGGGTTCCCTGATCAATGGGGAGCATGCTTCTCCCTCTGCCTGCTGCTCCCCCCGCTTGAGCGTGCGCTCTCTCTCTCAAATAAATAAAATCTTTTAAAAAATCATGATTTCTGCTTTCGTTAATATAACAGATTTACTGACTTAAAATTGTTACAATATGAACTTGTTAAAGTACATTCATGCTAAGGAATGGATGTTAGTAAGTAATGATTTTATACTTATTTAGTGTAAGATTTCATGTGAAGGTAGGGTTGCCACTAAAGCAAGTTTGAAAACCATTGCTCTATTTGTCTACATGTCTTATATGCTGCCTGTGGTATTGACCTACTAAAAACTGCAGGAGCCTATCCTAAGATATAAACCAATCGGTTAAGATCAGGTGGATAGACATACATTGTCATTTATGTGCCACTGAATACTTGGTTTTACAGCCTGGCAGCAAGCAGTCATTCATTATAAATCATTAGAAGTTTAATTTAAAAAATTAGTGTAAGGAGCTGAGTTGTGGGGGGCATTAATATGAGTATTTGGTATTAAGATGAGAGCAGCTCGGCAGGAAACTTCCTAATGGAAATGTCACTGATAGTAATTACCCCTTTCCAGTCAGGCAGCTCTTTGATTTTCCTGCAGCATTAGGGGCCAGGCAGTCTGACAGATCCAGTGGAACGAGAAGGGTGATTTTAGAAAGCTAGAGAATCTGGAAAGCTGGCTAGGGAATTTGGAGACAGCAGCGTGGTTTGCTGTTTGCACCATCTGAGAATTGCGTTGGGTCACACTTTTTCATCACTAGGCAGATGCTCGTTGGGGGCAAACTGGTGCGGGACACAGAAGTGGAGCCGAGGAATGAGAATTTCAGGACCTGCAGATCCGTGCTGACAGGCAGCGGGTGGGGTGGGCAAGGTGAGGGGCCCGCTCGGCGGTGGCCGCTCTTGCAGTCCTCCCACGAGGGGTGTCTCGCTCTCAGGGAGCCCATGGATGGTGTGCCAGTGACCCTGGGAGGAGTTTTAGGACGGCGTTTAGATTCCTTGTTTTGGTAGGCAGCGTGTGAGATGTTTATTGTTACTCAAACCTCGTGAAATCTTATGTTGATTAAACTGAATGTACGAAAAGCTCTAACTAGGGTCCCTGAACCAAAGTAGCTTTTTTTAGTCTTTTCTTTTTTTTTAAATTAGCTCTTGGAATCCAGAAGCCAAGTACTAGCAACATCCTACTTCCAAAAAAATACAAGTTGAAGGGTGAAATTTCTGATGATTACACAGCCTTTTGCTGATGGATAAATATGTGTATCTTCCATTCCTGCCTCATTGAGACAGCGTTGTAACCTCAAAATGAAGAGATTGAATGAGAACCCTGGTCCTGTTTTTTTTTTCCCCCTCCTTTCTTCTTCTTCAATGATTAAAACTTTCTTTATTAAGAATATTAAAGGAGGGACGCCTGGGTGGCTCAGTTGGTTAAGCGGCTGCCTTCTGCTCAGGTCATGAACCCAGGGTTCTGGGGTTGAGTCCCGCATCGGGCTCCTTGCTCGGCGGGGAGCCTGCTTCTCCCTCTGCCTCTGCCTGCCACTCTGCCTGCTTGTGCTCTCTCTCTCTCTCTGACAAATAAATAAATAAAATCTTAAAAAAAAACAAAACAAACAATATTAAAGGAAATAGGGGCGCCTGGGTGGTTCAGTGGGTTAAAGCCTCTGCCTTCGGCTCAGGTCATGATCTCAGGGTCCTGGGATCGAGCCCCGCATCAGGCTCTCTGCTCAGCGGGGAGCCTGCTTCCCCCTCTCTCTCTGCCTGCCTCTCTGCCTGCTTGTGATCTCTCTCTCTCTCTATCAAATAAATAAATAAAATCTTTAAAAAAAAGAATATTAAAGGAAACATGTCAGAGGGCTTAAATTATCTATATTTGAGTGTGACAAGTTAATAATAAGATTGAGTTCTTCTGTCTGCCTCTGGAATAAATCCCATTTCTCTGAGAAGACATAATACACACAGAGAAATACACATTGATATGACAGTGGGCAAATACAGCAGCTATGTTTAAGAATATCCAAAGGTGGGGCGCCTGGGTGGCTCAGTTGTTAAGCGTCTGCCTTTGGCTCAGGTCGTGATCCTAGGATCCTGGAATCGAGCCCCGCATTGGGCTCCCTGCTCGATGGGTAGCCCGCTTCTCCCTCTCCCATTCCTTCTGCTTGTGTTCCCTCTCTCGCTGTGTTTCTCTCTGTCAAATAAATAAAATCTTAAAAAAAAAAAAAATATCCAAGGGTGAAATTAGACAAATACTTTCAGTATGTAAATTTTTGTTTCTCAAGAAAGGAGATACTGCAGAGACCTCTCTGCAAAGCTATGTCGACTGTCTGTATTAACTGGCTGATAAAATGTTCAGGATAGTTTTTGGTTGATTTCCTAGCAATCAGAGATAACGTGACAATTCACAGTATTTGATTTTTGTGGGTTGGTCATGGTTCAAACACATGGGAGTAATTCAAAACTTTGCTTTTGGGGTTCAATAATTCCGTTTCCACTTAGAAACGAAATGATAGATTTTTTTTTAAAGCAAGTAAATAATGCATGGTGTGATGGGATGAGGAGAGTATTGCTAAAATTCACATCAAAAAGCATCCTCTATCCTACCGCTCAGTTCTCAGAGCTGTTCCATTAGTGCCCCTTTAATATGTAATATTTTCCAATTAAATGTGTTGGTAAGAATTATTCATTTTAATAATTAAAGAGCTTCCCCAGCTCCCTGAAGGGCGTTACCATGGAGGCCCAGCTCCACTGCTGGGAATAATCACAGCATGCTAATGTAAGGAGAGGGTGACAGTTGAATGCTAGTATTGCCATCGGGTGAAACAAACTTGGGGCTCATTTCAATGGCTGGGCCCCGGGACACCCGCGAAGTGACCTTTTGCTATAGCAGGCTGTGATGTGGTTTAGTTTTGCGGCTATAACGGACTGTACAATTTATCAGTTATTATGTATTTAGACTATGCTTTGAGACATTCTAGGATGATTTGAGAAGGCTTTTTGACTGCCTTTACTACTACTTAACTATTACACAGTGATTTCCCCCAAAATAAGGGTTTTGTGATGCCTCAGGGCTGCTGTGAAATTCTGCAAACAAAAATTTCTTTCATTTTAGTTCAAAAGAAATACAGGGCCTTGGGGCTTTTAGGAGAGGGTGATGTAAAAGCAGACTGGAGAAGGGTCATACATAACTAAACGGGACAGACATCCGTGATCTGTTGGCAGCCGCAGCTAGGTTGAATCCGGGTCTCGGGGCCGGGAGTAAGGCACTGCCTTCTTGGGTATAAAATGCTGGTAAATGTAATCCCAGCTGATAGTATTAGGGGAGTTCCCTAATAGTTCCCAAACACTTGAGTTCCTAGTATAAGAAAGTTATGTAGTAGAGAAAAGCCAAAAACCCCATCCCATTACTAAAAATAGTGACGAGAATCATGGTAACCACTACCACTACTAATCATCATCCTAGGGGCGCCTGGGTGGCTCAGTCGGTTAAGCGTCTGCCTTTGGCTCAGGTCGTGATCTCAGGGTCCTGGGATGGAGCCCCGCATTGGGCTCCCTGCTCAGCGGGAAGCCTGCTTCCCTCTCTGCCCCTTCCCTGCCCCGCCCACCTGGCTTGTGCTGTCGCTCTCTCTCAAATAAATAAAATACATATAAAATAACCCATCATCCTACAAAAACCTTATGCTTACAGAGTGTTGCGCATTCCATAAATAGACTCATTTAACTGTCATCTACAAAGGTTGGGTCCTAGATTCTGATAACTTGCTTGAGATATCAATGGTGATAAGTATGTCTACAAATATTTGCACTACCCCTATGATGATAATGCTCTGTGACTATTTAGTACTACACAGCTTTCAAACCACTCTTAACGTTTATTCATTTGATTCTTGCAACAAACCATTGAGGTAAATAGAGCTACTTTTATGTTAATGGTACAAAAAAGTGATGGGATTTTCTGAAAATTTAACAGCTAATCTTGGATTCCCAGAATTTTCAAAGTGGAGTACTTCTACAGAGTTTTATCAGTGAGAAAACTGTCTAACAGAGATCTGTGCTCCGCTCAAGCTGTAGGTCTTGTCATTGTCATTCTGATGACTTTCCCATGGCATCAGTGTTTTTGCTTTGCTTATCAGAACTGGAAGAATCGTTCCGTAGCTTTCCTTGATAAGAGGAAGCTGTGCTTAAGGCCATTCATAACCTGAAAAAAAAAAAAAAAAAAAAAAGGAAAAATGACCAAAAAGGATCAGAAGGCAGAGGGGCGAGCAGATTACCTGTCTGGCTTCTGACGCCCTCCCCGGGACAGGAGGAAAGCGAGCACTTTCTGGTTTCTCGGGCAATGAGAGGACTGTGGCGCCATCCCCCACAGGATCACCAGCTGCAGTCAGCCGTCTCGGGGCGGCTCGCTCAGATTGTTTCGTCTACATTTGGGAGTCGTCATGATGGAGTTGAGAGGTGTGAAGGGATAGCCAGAAGCCTGGGCTTTGTTCCTCCCGGGGTGGCTCTGATTCTCCATCTGTCTGTCGGCAGGCCTCGCCACCGTCTTCTCTGTAATCCAGGGCCTTCTTGACAGATGGTTCTTATGCGATATTATAGCTGTTTTCCTTTTGGGGGGGAGCTTTGTCAGCCCTCAACTTACAGTTAACGTTCTAGCTAAATCTGTCTCTGTTCTCTTTGGGCAGTATATAGACATGACCTAGTGATTTTCCTATGCGCTGGGTGGTATCAATAACTTGCTGATTCCTAAGTTTCAATACAACAGTCATGTGCGCTGGAGCGGCCTTGAACTGAAGGTAGAGTCATCAATTTCCATTATGAGAAGAAAGAGAAAGTCTTCTCGTGGTTTGTCCCCTAAGTCCCTCTGGGTCCCAGTCCTGTTTCGCGTGTCCCCAGATTATTATGATCTGCTGTTTATCTGGTGACTTAATCAGGACACATCTAGTTGCAAGGAATAAAACTCTTTTTTAAGAAAAGGAGGGATTCATTTCGAGGATACCACAGGGAATGTCAAGGTAATCCACAGGTGGGAAATGAAGTCTGGCCTGTTTTTATGGGACTGGGACTTGGAGATAGGGGGCAAACTGCCTCTCTCTTCCTCTCTTTGACTTTTATTTTTCCAGAGCCTCACTGTAATTGGTGTTTTCTTTTCTTGGTGATCCGCGGTCTGTCTTCTGCTCTCACATGGCTTGTCATGGCTGCCTCCCAACAGCAGCTTCATGTCTCAGATTTGCTGTCTGTGGTCTCAAGCTGGCCGTCCACTGACCTGGACTCTGTGTATCGGCCCCTCTTCTCTGTTGTAAGCAACAGAAATCACCATGGCGAATTTAAGCAGGAAAGGAACTTACTGGAGGATATTATGTACAAGCAGAGTTGTTTGGAAGGGCTGGCGCATGGGAATGAAACAAAAGACTCCACAGCCAGAACCACAGCCACAGATGTGCCACAAAACTGGCCCACGGCTGATGAGTTAGACCTGACTCATCCTTGGCCCCCCGACGCTGGAGGCTCTTAGATTCTGCTGGCGCTGCTCTCACGGCTGCTCATCCTATCCCTTCTGAATTTGGATTCACTAGCGTCCCTGCATTCGAGCATCACTAGCGTCCACTCTGTCCAGGGTGGGGATTTCTGGCTGGTCAAGCCGAGGTCATGGGCCAGTTGCTTGCCTGCAAAGGAGACCAGGAAAGCCAGCATCACGTGCTTCTAGGCTCTGTAGTGGAAAGAAGGCTATTCCTCCCACCGTCTCATATGGTTTCTCAAACCTAAGAAGGGGGTTTAGATTCTGGGCAGTCCCCAAAATCAAAGCCAAATGGTCACTGCACTCAGTGTCCTTGTTCATCACAGCTGGATGAATATCAAAAGTCTATTTTGAGTCAGATATCCTTCCCTAGACCAATAGCCTATGACCCATGAAGCAAGAAGCTTTTATACAGAGAGCTGCATGTTCCAAAACTGTGGTTGAGTATATTCTTCTCTAGGAAGCAAGGGTATGTGTGAAATCATGGCTGGGAAATCATGGCTACCTCTATTTCTGATAATGGTTCGTGATTAATATCCTGAGGTGACTTGTAACATTGCTAATTTTCCATCAGTTGCATCAATATGTTCATATGGTTTTTAGCATCCCTAGAATAGAAATGGTTGCTTTGGAGCATTTGGTAGCCTCATGGATCCAGATCTCTTCTAGAAGGTCCAATTTCTTTACCTGCTTAGATAGTGGACAAATTCAAGCCTACTCTTTGGCTGGAAATTTGGAATCGTAGCTTCTAATATTCACCAGATTGTGCCTAATGAAACAGCCCTTTGGGGCTTTGATGAAGGTCCAACAAGTATCATCTTTGAGAACACCTGCCTGGGTATCTCTCAGAGATAGGTTAAGTGTGAAAATGGAAAAATGCTTTGGGAAGAGAAAATACTACTAGATAATAATTTATTACAATTACTATCGTTCACTCAAAAATGCATATTGATACCTTTTGTATGCTAGGCACCATGTCAAACTTTATTAACTTTGTTAAAGTTAATTCTTCTTAAATGCACAGTGGACCTGAATAGATATTTTTCTAAAGAAAACATGCAGATGGCCAACAGGCACATGAAAAGATGCTTAACATCACTAACTATCAAGGAAATGCAAATCAAAACCACAATGGGATAACACTTTATACCTGTCAGAATGGCTAAAATCAAAAATGCAAGAACTAACACACGTTGGTGAGGATGTGGCCAAAATGGATCCCTTGTGCGCTGCCAGTGGCCGTATAAACTGATATGGCCACGGGAGAAGTAGTATGGAGGTTGCTCAAAAAATTAATAACAATAATACCGTATGATTGAATAGTTCTACTACTGGGTATTTAAAACAAAGAAAACAAAATCACTGATTCAAAAGATACATTCACTCCTATGTTTATTGCAGCATTATTTATAACAGCCAAGGTATGGAAGCAAACTAAGTGTCCTTTGATAGATGAATGGCTCAGGATGATGTGGACACACACACACACACACACACACACACACACACACACAGAGGAATATTATGTATCCATAAAAAAGGATGAGATAATGCCATTTATGACAACATGGATGGACCTAGAGGGTATTATGCTAAGTGAAATAAGTCAGAGTGAGAAAGACAAATGCCATATAATTTCACTCATATATAGAGTCTAAAAACCCAAGTAAATATACAGACAGAAAGCAGAATTAGACCAATAAATACAGAGAACAACTGATAGTTGTCAGAGGGGAGGGAGTCGGGGATGAGCAAAATGGGTGAAAGGGTGTGGGGGACAGAGCCTTCTGGTTTTGGGATGAATAAACCATGGGAATAAAAGGCACAGCATAGGAAATATAGTCAAAGATACTGTAATAGTGTTGCATGGTGACAGGTGGTAGTTATACTTGTGGTGAGCATGTTATAATGTAGAGAAAAGTTGAATCAGTATGTTGTACACCTGAAACTAATGTAACACTGTGTGTCAACTCTACTCAAAAACAAATTAAAGTTAGTTTTCTTAGCAATGCTCATGGTAAATTGAAATAAAAGAAATCTCTTTCAACTGTAGCCAAATAAATAACCAGTAAGAGCCACATATAGCTTTTCACCTCTGTATTTTAATAATTTGGATATTTGGGATTCAGATGTGGGGAGACTGGATATCTAGCTCAATATTACAGTCCCTCCTCAAGAGAGTTTTAATTTTTTTTCATTTAATAAAGAATTCTGAAACTCTGGAGTCTTTGTTTGGGGGCCTGAATTTTAAGAGGTAGAACTGGGTATTTGTTTCAAATGATGTAAATGGTGCCAGCAGCAACAATTATCATTAATATTTACTGTTATTTGAGCTTTACAGGAGAAAAAAAGAAAGCTCATGGAAAATACCAAAGTTGATAAGTAATATAAGGAGCTTATAGGAGGCAAAACACAACCAAGAATGAATATTTCATGAAAACTCCATTATATGGAAGGGGCAAGAGTAGTAAAAAGATTTTCTTAATCATATACAGTCAGCTTTTAAAAGTGTGAGGCTGTTATATTAAATTTGGTAAAAATATTTGGGCTTTGGAAGGAAAATGTAGATATTGAAACAAGGGCAAATATTAAAAGAATATCAGTGTTTTACTCCATCTTCAGCTTATTTTACTAATCCACCTTATGATCCACATCCATGTCAAATCTCTTGTTCTGAAGGTCCGTCGAGTCCCATAAAGCTGTTGTAGTTGTATTTCCAAAGTAATGACACAGTTGTGTCATAAAACAGAGTGGTGGGGTGCCTGGGTGGCTCAGTCGGTTCAGCGTCTGCCTTAGGCTTAGGTCATGATCTCACGGTCCTGGGATCGAGCCCTGCATTGGGCTCTCTGGTCAGTGGAGAGTCTGCTTCTGCCTCTCCCTTTCCTGCTGTGCTCTCTCTCTCTCTCAAATAAATAAATAAAATCTTAAAAAAAGACAAAACAAAACAAGAGTGATGGGGCAGCTCTGTTTGACAACGTGGTTGTATGTGACATGTAGCAAAATAACTGTGTTCTTTGATAACATTTAAAAAAAAACATGATGACATGTGAAAAGTAATTTGTCTATCCAGTAGGATTAAGACAAATATTTTTTATTAAAAAATAAAATAATCTTAGGCTTTGGGGAGACTGAGTTTTCTTTCAAGGGACAAATGCACGCAGAGCAGCAGGCATGACTGTAACTTAGACCCATATGCTTTGGGGTCCAGCGGAGTAAGACTCCCCTGCACCCGCTCCACTCCTATTCAACAAAAATATGGGTGGATAAAACTCTCCTTATGTTAAAGATGAAAAACAAGCAAGCAAACTATCCAACTGCATTCTCTAAAAGAAGAGGAGGCCAACTTTCTATAAAGGGCCAGATAGAGAATATTCTTGGCTTCGTGAGTACTACGGTCTCTTGTCACAAATACTCCACTCTGCTGTCAGGAGCACAAAAGCATCCATAGGCAATATGGAAGTAAGTGGAACTGTGTTCCTGTAAAATTTTATTTATGGGCACTGTAATTTGAATTTCACATAACATCCTGTATCATGAAACATTCTTCTTCTTTTGATTTTTTTTCCCCCCAGCCATTAAAAAATGTAAAAAGCATTCCCAGGTTTGTGGGCCATACAGAAACAGGTGGCGGGCCAATTCTGGCCTGTGGGCTATAATTTACCAGCCCTGCTTTAAAATGTACTAGCGTTTTCCTTTGCTCAAAGCTTCCAAACTAAATAGGATTAAATGCATTTTCAGGAGGCATAGCACATTTCCTCTTGTGTCACAACTTTGTTTTAAAATTTTGTGGTCTCACCTTTCATGCCCCCTCCCCCATCCAGGTGTTGCTATCTTCCAATTTATAATGTCAAGAATGTGAAATGTAGGTAAGACTGGTCAGGAATTATAGATTCGGTATTTACCCTCTTCCACATGATTTAATTCATCTTTTCTTTCCTCAATTTCATGGCATAATTCCTAATCCCCTGCCCTTCACTTTTCCCTTCAAATCTAATTTGTATGTGACATATATAATCTTCTTTAGAAAAGATATTTGCTGTGACTCAAACAATCCCTCCATTCGCTGTTGGTTTCTTACTCTTGAAATGAGAGAACACACATCTTAGTCCGGATGAATAAGAGAAAAAAAAAAAAAAGCAAATGGAGTTGAACCTCAGCCAAAATACAGGCTTTGCATAAGATGCCCAACTAATTTCCCTCAGCTTTGTCCGCTCTATTAATTTTCTGCCAGTTGCTTATTTTGTCCCGAATTGTACACATCCTCTGCATGCAAAAGCAATACCAGCGAAAGCTCATATTTGAGCCAGAGAAGCAGGGAGAACTCAGCCATTCTTACTATTATAATAAAAAAGCATTTCTTAATTCAATTTAACCAATAATAACGGTGTGAGCATGTGTTTTTCCATAGACAGTACTGTGCACACCAGGGAATGCTAAAAGCCCATACATCGTAGAGTATATACCTGCAGGGAACTTGCAATCAAAGAATGTAGTTAATATATTTAAATACAAATATAGAAGAAGAAATATGCCAACCTGAGCTGGCTAGGAGGGTAGCAGCATTGGAAAGCAAAAAGTATTCTGTCTGGCTTCTTTGCCTGCCTTCTTCTGGTGCTGCACCTTTGAGGAAGTTTTCTTCCCTCTGACATTCTTTGAAGGCTTTTAGGTTGCTGAAATTTCTCACACATGCTGTCTGTTGTAATTCCATCTATATGTCATGACGGCTTGGCGTTCCACCTTGTCGAGCACATGTTAGATCATAGCACAGAAGATTTCTGCTAGCCCGAGTTCCCCACCTGGACAGTGCCCCACACCTGAGGGTGCCTGGCTGTCTATCCTCTGTTGTTTCTAGCTGGGCACCCTGAATGACATGTTCCTGGTCTGGAGGAAGTGTCTTTTGTTCGTTTTTGTTACTCTCTGCTGCAATGCACTACTGTCTCCCCGCCACGTTTCTTATCAGAGAACAGAGCTATTACATTTTAATTTCATGTTAATTGCAGCCCCATTCCCCACTTCCCGACTCAAGAACTCATCCTTAAAGACTATGCTGTGAATAATTTGGGGGTCAGACACCAAAATATAGTCATCTCTTCCCTAAGAACCCGATAATCTTGACCCACATGTGTGCACCTCTGTTCTCTCTTCTCTTGACATGAATGTCTTCGCCTAAAGTTTCTCAGCCACTCAGTCATCTAGATCCCAGGCCAGGCAAATCCCATAAGCCCTACTAAAATGCTCCATGGCCACACAGCTTAGATTTCCATCTTGGGATCTCCACAAACAAACATAATTAATAACCAGAATAAGTCACACAAACAAAGTTTTAGGTAAGTGTTTGGAGAGAATAAAGATTATGTTTGAGTTAGAGTTGTCAGAGGAAGAGTCTATTAGGAACTAAAATTTAATTTAGATTTTGAAAGAACAAAAAATTAGAAGAAATCAGTGGGAAATGTGTTCCTTATATGTTGTTGGTCAGTGGTTTTTAGGGGCACACATCAGAGTCCATACTTTGCCCTGTAGCATGTTTCAGTTATGTCTGCACAAGATATGAGCAGATTTGTGTGCAAGAAAGGCTTTATGGAAGAGATGGGATTTCAGAAGTTTCTGATCACTTCCCTGAAGGCTTAAGAGGCTCTGACCAATATTAATTCATAAGATTTGTAGGATAAAGTTTCTTGGAATACCACCAAGATGAAACCTGGGGTAAAACAGCTTATTTTTTTGCACTTGCTTTAACAGCTTTTTCCTTGAATAGAATTTTTTTAATCTCTAAGAGGTTGATTTTTTGACTGAAAAGGAACCTTTGTTTCCATGGTAAACCACTGAAATGACAAAAAAAAAAAAATAAGGCAAAGCTAGTTGAATTCTCTGGTTATGGTTTTCATGGTTGTGTTTGTGTTGAGCCAAAGACAGTGATGGGACAGTGATTAAATGTTTCACAGGAGAATTACTAGGATTGAAAACTGTTAAGTTGATTGTGAAGTCATAATAGCTCTTAAGAGTGACTCAAATTCTTCTTTCTCTTTATGGATTATTGTTGTTTGATGGTAGAGGGTACTCATCACACACAGTTTCTAGGGCTGATGGACCCAGTCACGGTAGACTGGTGTCTTGTAAGATCTTTGTATCGTTCTCCCTTTTCGCTCTGCACTAGCATTTTCACCACAAATGAGGTCAAGGACAAGGAATATTTGTTATCAAATCCTTCGAAAGTTCAATCATGGATGAAGTTACGGGGAGGTTTGAAATGAAATCTGGCAATAGGTCTATGGATTTCTTTTGTTCAAGTCATCCAAGACAAGCAGTGGTGAATAGTTGAAAGACTCCAAGGTTTGGAGTCACAGTGCTGGTGTTGTCAGCCCATATTGGCCCTTAGTGACTACAGAGCTGAGTCAATGTTTCTGGAGGGCAGGGACTTTGTTTTTTTCTTTCTTGCAAATACTAAACACCTAGAACGATGTCCAGCACATAGTAGGTTCTTAGTTAATATTTGTTAAAATATGAATTAGTGAATTTTATGGTGAAAGTGACTTGTACAAATAAGGGGCCTATGTTAGTCAAATTCTCCAGAGAGAGAGAAAAAGATTTATTTTAAGGAATTGGCTAATATGATTATGGAGGTCAGCAAATATAAAGTTTGCAGTGTAAGCCAGCAGGCTGGAGACCCAGGAAAGAGCCAATATTGCAGTTCAAATCTGAAGGCTGTAAACTGGCAGAATTCCCTTTGGCTCAGGGGAGATCAGTCTTACTCCATTTAGGCCTTCAACTGATTGGATGAGGCCCACTCACAGTATGGAAGGCAATCTGCTTTGCTCAAAGTCCACTGATTTAAATGTTAAATCTCATCCAAAACTACCCTCACAGAAATATTTAGAATAATATTTGACCAAATATCCAGGACTGTGGCGCATCCAAATCGACACATTAAATTAACCATCTTACTGCCTAATACATGTGGATTCACACATTCATCTTATCCCTACTAGGCAGTGGATTACTATAGAATTGTCTATTACCAGAGCACAAACCCAGACTCAATTTGTCATCAGTAATTAATTTTTCTGTAGAAGAAGATAAACAAAAATAAGGCGTTTCTTTATTGATGTATGAATGTCTTGTTTCTTATAGATATTTCTTCCCTCAGCAGTGAAAATGTACACTTGGACTATATTTGGGGGCTTTGCTTACTCTCTTGCCATAAGGAAATTTCTTTCTTCTATCACCTCTGGAGCCACCTTCATCTTCTGAATACTTTCTATTTTTAATAGGGTACTAGTCACGGGAGGTATGATCATTGGCACTGCTGGAGTTGGAAATACAGCCTTGCTTCTTGTGTTGCCATTTATGTTCCCTTTAGTTTCTTTTGGCTGCAAGAAGCAGAGGCCTACTTGAATTTATTCATGTGAAAACATACTATTGTAGGGACTCAGGAAGATGTCATGGGAATCTAAAGGCACATGGCTTCAGCCACGTTGCAGAGGGACTGGAAAATGTTAGTGAACAGAAGCTGCTCTCGCAATTTCTCAAGCATTACCTGGTCCTTTAGCTTCCTAGGGTTGCTGTAACAAAGTACGACAAATACAGTGGCTTTAAAAAAAAAACACCAGGGGTTTATCTTCTTAAATTCTGGAGACTAGAAGTCTGAAATCAAAGTGTTGGTAGAGCCGTTCTTCCTCTGAAGGATTTAGGAGAGGATCTTTCTTTTTTTCCCGTCTCTAGTTTCCGATGGCAAACTTTGGTGTTCTGTGGCTTATAGCAGCAGAGCTCCAATCCCTGCCTCTGCCTTCATATGGCCTTTTTCTCTGTGTTTCTCTCTGTGTCCAACTTTACCTCCTCTTATAAGAATACCAGGTGTTGGATTAGGACTCATCCTGCTCCAGTATGATTTCACCTTAACTCGATTACTTCTGTAAAGACCCTATTTCTAAATAAGGTCACATTTGGAGGTATTATAGGTCAGAATTGGATCATGTCTTGTGAGGGTATACCATTTAGCCTATAGCATTTGATATCTCATTCTTGCTCAGAGTGAGTTTTTTTTTTTTTTTTTAAGATTTTATTTATTTATTTGACAGAGCGAGACACAGCGAGAAAGAGAACATAAGCAGGGGAAGTGGGAGAGGGAGAAGCAGGCTTCCCGCTGAACAGGGAGCCCCACGGATGGCTTGATTCCAGGACCCTGGGATCATGACCTGAGTCGACGGCAGACGCTTAACAACTGGCCACCCAGGTGCCCCCAGAGTGAGTCTTATATACACTCAATGAATGAATAGCTCCTAAAACCGCACTAACCAGCAAGATATATATATTTTTAAAGATTTTATTTATTTGAGAGAGAGAGCCGTGATTGAGGGGAGGCGCATGGGGGAAGGAGAGGGACAAGCATGGAGCCCAAAGTGGGGCTCAATCCAAGGACCCCAAGATCATGACCTCAGCTGAAAACCGAGAGTCAGACGTTCAGCTGAGCCATCTAGGTGCCCCAACCAGCAAGATATTTTTTTAGAAATAGACAACAAGATCATTCTGAAATTTATATGGAAAGACGAACTAGAATAGCAAAAAGAAGTTTTGGAAGATAAGAAGACAATGGGGATAATCATTCTATTTTATGTCAAGACCTATTATAAATCTATGGTAATCAAGATTGCGTGGTATGGGCAGAGGGATAGAATGATAGAGCAATGGAAAGTAACAGAGGACCCAGAAATATACCCGAATAAATATGCCCAAGTGATTTTTGACTAGTGTGCAGAAGCAATTCAATGGAGATATGATAGTCTTTTAAACAAAGGGTGTTAGAACAAATGGTGTTTAAATGGTGTAAAAATGGGTTTAAACAAATGGTGTTAGAATAATTAGATGTCCATAGGCAAAAAAAAAAAAAAAAAAAAAAAAAGAAAAAAAGAAAAGAAAAAGGAAAGAAAGAAACTCAAGCTAAACCTTACATGTTATACTAAAATTAGCTCCAGATGTATCACAGATTTAAATGTACATGATTCGGCCCCAGCAGTCAGGATCTTATACCTCTTCTCACAGCATTTCCATTTCATTTTCTTACCTCTCTGAACCGAGTCTTTCACAATGCAAGAGTTTAAAATTTTGATGAAAATTTATTTTTTTTCTTTTATTAATTGTGCCTTTGGTATCAAGTTTAAGAACTTTTGACCCAGCCCTAGATCTCAAGGATTTTCTCCCATGTGTTCTTCCAAAAGGTTTATGGTTTTGAATTGTACTTTTAACTATTTGAAAATCACATATCTGATAAAAGAGGCATATCCAGACTTTGTAATGAACTCTCAAAATTCAGCAGTAATAGAGAACAAACAATTTGGGGCACCTGGGTGGCTCAGTCATTAAGCATCTGCCTTCTGCTCAGGTTCCTGGGATCGAGCCCCACATCGGGCTCCCTGCTCGACGGGAAGCCTGTTTCTCCCTCTCCCCCTCCCCCTGCTTGTGTTTCCTCTCTTGCTGTGTCTCTCTCTGTCAAATAAATAAATAAAACCTTAAAAAAAAAAAGAAAACACAATTCAGTATTAAGGAGGGCACATGTGGTGATGAGCACTGGGTGTCATACACAACTAATGAATCGTTGAATGCTACATCAAAAACCAATGATGTACTATATGGTGGCTAACTGAACATAAAAAAAAAATAAAACTGTGTACTGGCAAGAGTCAGGAGGGAGAGTTTCAAGTAATAATAATAAAAAAAAGAAGATGGGCAAGAGACATGAAGAGTCATTTTATCAAAGAGAGTAAGCGACTGACAGACAAGCACAGAAAAAGATGTGAAACATCCCTAGTCACTAAGGAAATAAAAATTAAGACCCCAATGAGATGTTATTCCACATCTATTAGAAGAGCAGAAATAAAAAATGGAACACCAGATGCCAACAAGGGTGCTAAGCCTCTGGACCTCTGTTAGAGTGCTGATGGGTGAAGTGGTGTAGCCACTCTGGGGACAATTCGGGAGTTCCTTAAGAAAGTGAAATATACCCTTATCATATAAGCTAGTAATCACATTTATGCATATTTATCCCTGGTAAATGAAAACTTTTGTCCACAGAAAAAAAATCACATGCAATGTTTATTAGCAGGTTTATTTTTAATAGTCCCAAACTAGAAACAAACAAAACGTCCTACACCAGGTCAATGGTTAAACAAACTGAATAGAATAAAAGGTTCCTGAAACTCCTATTTGTGTTGATATTTTGACCTCTTCCCATGAGTCACAAATGTTCTTAACGTCATCTAGAATGGTGAATCCTTTCTGGAAGGTTTTCAACTTAATTTGACCGGATCCATCAGAGGAATCATTATCTATGGCAAGGATAGCCTTATGAAATATATTTCTTAAATAATAACGCTAAAAAGTCAAAATTACTCCTTGATCCATGGGCTGCTAGTGAATGTTGCGTTAGTAGGCATGAAAACAATTTTGTTTTAATTTAGTTGTACATCTCCATCACAACTATAGGCTTAATTTTGTTGTACATCTCCATCACAACTCTAGGCTGACCCAGGTGCATTGCTAGTGAGAAGTAATATTTTGAAAGGAATCTTTTTTCTGAGTAGTAGGTCTCAACAGTGGGCTTGAAATATTCAGTAAACTGTGTTGTAAACACATGTGCTGTCATGTCATCCATGCTTTGTTGCTTCATTTATAGGGCACAGGCAGAGTAGATTTAGCACAGTTCTTAAGGGCCCTAGAATTTTCAGAATGGTAAATGAGCATTGGCTTCCGCTTAAAGTCACCAGCTGCATTAGCCTGTCCTTTGAAGCTTTGAAGCCAGGCATTGACTTCTCCTCTCTAGCTGTGAAGGTCCAAGATGGCATCATCTTCCAATGGACGGCTTTCAGCCACTCTGAAGAGCTGTTTAGTGTAGCTGCCTTCATGAATGATCTCAGCTGGATCTGCTGGATCACTTGCTGCAGCTCCTGCATCAGCACTTGCTGCTTCGCCCTGTGCTTTCATGTTATGGGACAGTTTCTTTCCTGAAACCTCATAAACCAACCCCTGCTAGCTTCAGACTTTTCTTCTGCAGCTTCCCCGTTCGTCCCAGCCTTCATAGAATTGAAGAGAACTAGGGTCTTGCTCTGGATTAGGCTTTGGCTTAAGGGAATGTTTGATCTATCAAGACCATTAACACTTTCTCCATGAAGTAAGGCTGTTTTGCTTTCTTATCATTCATGTGTTCACTGAAGTAGCACTTTCAATTTCCTTCCAGAACTTTTTCTTTTTTCTTTTCTGTTCTTTCCTTTCCTTTTCCTTTCCTTTTCTTTCTTTCCTTTCCCTTCCCTTCCCTTCCCTTCCCTTTTCTTTTCTTTTTTTTCTCTTCCCTCCCTCCTTTCTTTTCTTTTCTTTTCTTTTCTTTTCTTTTCTTTTCTTTTCTTTTCTTTTCTTTTCTTTTCTTTTTTCCTTTCCTTTCCTTTCCTTTCCTTTCCTTTCCTTTCCTTTCCTTTCCTTTCCTTTCTTTTCCTTTCCTCTTTCTTTCTTTCTTTCTTTCTTTCTTTCTTTCTTTCTCTTCCTTTCTTCTCTTTTCTTTTCTTCTCTTTTCTCTTTTCTTCTCTTTTCTCTTTTCTTTTCTTTTTTTCTTTTCTTTCCATTAACAGCTTGGCTGTTTGATGAAAGAGGCCTAGCTTTCAGCATATCCTGTCTTTTGATATGCCTTCCTTATCAAACTTAATTGTCTCTAGCTTCTGTTTTAAAGTGAGAGACACGTGACTCTTCCTTTCACTTGAACTTTGAGAGGCCATTGGCCTAAGTTCAGTATTGTTGGGTGTCAGGGAATAGGAAGGCATGATGAGAGGGAGAAAGATGGGGAAATGACTGGTCAGTGGTGCAGTCAGAACACATACAACATTTGTCAATTAAGTTTGCTGTCTTATATGGGTGTGGTTTGTAGTACCCCCAAACAATTAAAATAGTAACGTCAGAAATCACTGATCACATATCATCATAACAAATGTAATCATAATGAAAAAGTTGGAAATATTGTGAGAATTACCAAAATGTGACACAAAGTGAGCAAATACTGTTGGAAAACTGGCGCTGATAGACTTGCTTGACGCAGGGTTGCCACAGACTTTCAATTTGGAAAAAGTGCACTATCTGTGGTGTGCAGTAAAGCAGGGCTCGGTAAAACCAGGGATGCCCAGAGGCACCTGGGTAGTGCAGTAGGTTGAGCGTCTTACTCTTGGTTTCAGCTCAGGTCATGATCTCCTGCTTGTGGGCTCGAGCCTTGCACTGGGCTCTGCACTCAGTGCAGAGTCTGCTTCAGATTCTTTCTCTCTCTCTCCTGCCCTCTGCCCCTCCCCACTCGCGTGTGCTCTCTTTCTAAAATGAATTAAAAAATAAATAAAAAAAAAGGAATGCCTGTATTTTATCTTTGAGGGGAGGATGGGAGGAGTTTTGACATCTTCGTGGTTCCATAGCCAATTTTGTTTTTAAAGCGTGAGAGATACGGATGTCTTATTTTATTTATAAGCCTAGCTTGTGGCCACAGCAGGGAAGACATACTTCCTCATCCCAATATTTCCCCCTTTTCAGAAGGATCACATTAGAAGAGATATTTGATGGTGCCAGATACAATCTATTTAAAAATGGCAGTAACTTATGGATTTAATTTAATTTTTTTTCTTATCACTTTTGGGACCTGTGTCATGCTAACTATAGCACTATTGTGTAGGTGGTGTGACTTGGATATTATCTACAGATAACTAATGATGAGTTGGATGCACATCATTAAGTTATTTCAAAGAGGATCTTAAAATTATGCATTTGCAACTCATAAACTTTAAATTATCAGTGTTAATGGAGATGATCAAAAGTGTGATAATATCCAATTATTGGGCAACATGATGATCATATATATATATATATATATATATATATATATATATATATTTACTTATTTATATTGGAAAATAGTTTTATTTATCACACAACTGTTTTTAGCTACCAGGGTTAAACATGGTATATGTATTCTTTTTTTTTTTTTTTTGGTATATGTATTCTTTAATTGAGTCTTGACATTTCTTTGAGGTGATTATTGTATTATCATCATTTTACCAACATGGAAACTGTGGCTAAGAGAAGTTAAGTAACTTGCTGAAGGATGGACATATAAAACTTGGTGTAATGCAGGGGCATCTGGCTGGTTCGGTCGGTAGAGCGTGTAACTCTTGATCTTTGAGTCACGAGTTCAAGTCCCATGTAAGGTGTGGTGCCTACTAAAACAAAAAAACAAAAAAACAAAAAAACAAAAAAACAAAAAAAACCCCCACAAAACGCGAAACCTTGGTGTCATGAAAATTAGAAACCCAACTGGTGTGACTCCTGAGACCTTATTTGTTTATATTGTTTATATAGAATGTGGCCATGTGATGTGAAAATTCACAGTATTATTTTCAACTGGGGGTAATATGAATTTTAGAAGTGAGATTTTTCATTTCCTTACCCCCCTTTTCTGCTGAACTTTTAGCCTTGCTTCTGAGACTGATAAAAAGAGTCCATTTACAGCAATTCTAGCCTCTCCTACCTTGCTGATCTTTAACTTCCCTGGGGCCGAGTGGTAGTTGCTTTTATGTACCTCATCTTATTGTCTTGCTTTGCTTGGGACAACAGAATTTATAAGTACAACTGTTTTATAGTCATTTAAATATAGGTAATCTTCTCCTTGTCTTCCAACCAAGTATTAGAACAACTTGGGTTTTTGTTTTTGTTTTGTTTTGTTTTTTGAAATAAACATCTTGGAAATTCACAGCTTTCATCCCTGTTGCATTAAACAGAACAGAGGTCCCAGGTTATGTTTTCTATTTCATTTATTATATGCAGAATACATAACGATGACATGAAGAATATGCAAGCCAAGATATTTTTTGTCCTTAGTAAGAAGCTTTGGGATAAACAGAGATATTATGTACTACCCTTGAGTTTCATTCATTTAGTCCCAACATATGATTCTTTCTTAAAGACATCATGAGCCCAATATTTGGGAAACACGTTAGATGCGAGTGATACCTCAGATATGCAAGACACTATTTATTTGCTACCTTCATTTTTTGTTGTTTGTTTGAGAGCGTGCGGGAAGAGTGACCCAAGTATTTCCCCAGTATCCCTGGGAGCCAGCCTGGGAGGGACGCATGGCCAGATAGACTGAGTATGCGAACGGTTTACCTTTTGGGAATGAATGCAGCCCAAATTATTTCCACGTCTTTGAAATGCTCACAAAAGAGGTGAAAAAGATCTCATGAACTGGCAACATAAACTAATGGTCTTCACCTTTGCTGAGGTATTGCTGCTGGCTGTGGGCTTTCCCGAGTGTTGGGGGTGATTCTGAGTCCCGAGGTACACAGACAGCCCCAGAAGCCACTCTCAGTGAAAAATGAGCAACAAGAACTCTCTAAGAAGAGCTCATTTTTTCCCGAAGTTTGAATCATGTTCATCTTTTCCCCAGAAGCTGTTTCGCCCAGAGCTTATTTCGTTCTGAGGTGGCTCAGCATTTGAACCTATCAGGGCAGCACTTTGCATTCTGTGTGGTTCACTGGGCAGATATTTTTTTGATGTAAAGCAGGAACTAGTAGAAGATTCTTTGCTACAGAGGTTTGCTCAGAAATATCCTGCATCTGAAGAGATTGTCAAGCCCCTGGATGTGTTCATTGTCCTTAAAAATCACCACCACAACCACCCCCCTGCTCGTCAGAGTTCTTGTCTGTCTGGACAGTTTCAAACTGTCCGCACAGTTTCAACCAACCATACATCCCGTCCTGTAGAATCAAGAATGCGGTGTGGTGGCTTCCAATAACAAAATACAAACAGGCAATTATAGAGGAGTTCGGTTTTAATGCAAAAATTGTATCTTGATGCATTGAATGCTGCTGTATTTTTGGGGGCAAAGCATCATTTTTTTCCAGGCTGCCTTTCTTGGAAAGTGGGGTTTCCAAACCAGCTACTTTACAAAAGGAAATTACTTACAAACCAGCAGAAGTTTAAGTACTCTGTAATAGAAAGGAAAAATTGAGGAAGGTTTCCAAATGTGGCCCCAGCATCTGTCATGCAGTATTCTGGCTTGTAATTAGAGTTCCCCAGGAACGGAAGCACGCAGGTTGGACATCTGAGCAAATGAAAAGGAGGGATTATGGGCAGAGGAATGGTCCACAGAACTATTTCAGAAAGCAGTACATTGATGAGCAGTCCCATAGTCCCCAGGAAAACTCCCAGACAGGAGGGTTTTTGAGGAGGAGATAAATGTCCCTCCAGACATTTTTAGATAAATAATACGAAGAAAACAAAATCTTTTTCCTTTTTTACTTCAAATCGATGTGAAACCTGGTCCATTGAAACTCCTGGTCTAGAAAATAAAGGAATTAGAGTCGACACTGAGATGTAATTTTTCCATGCAGCTCTTCGGAATTCAAAATCCACACAGTGGAATGTCAGCTATTGCTTATAACCGGACATGGCTGTGACGGTCCATAAATAATAAATGCTCTCTTTGTCTTCTATCCGAGAGCCTGGGATGCTGGGATGACCTTAAAAACGTTGCCTTTTTCTCCCTGGCAGTGATTTGAGGACTTTTCTGACCCATCAAGGTAGAAACCAACATTCCTCCCGTGAAGCACTATGTTCATGCCATCGGTTACAAGAAAACAGGCTGGATCGGTTGTGTTCTGGTTTCTTTGGAGGTTTCACCAACATTCTCAAATGAGAATAAGATAAAATAAATAGGGATACTATTTACCAGCTGTATTATTCCTACACCTCAGAGTATGTAATCATATGTAAGAGTCAGCCAGGCTCCAAATAGAAGGTACTCTGAGCTGGAAACAGAGGAGATTCAGTGCCAGGTTGGGAAGGGGTCTAACTTTTAGGTGGCTTAAGTGCCATTTATAATGAGGATGGGACATCTGCTCTGGGACCATCTTTTGGCCCCCGGCTCCCACTGCAGTGAGTGCAGCTCGTTCTGCCTGTCCGAGGGCATCTTGCTTGGGACTTGCCAGGCTGCTGGGCTTCAGCCGGCACCTTTGATGATGTCTAGGTCCTGCCTGTGATTTGAGGGTCCTACAGTTTGCATCTCTCTTATCTCAAACTTGGGTCTCTTCTGGTTCACATCTTGGCCTTCAGAAAGCCCGAGAACCTTCAGCTGCCTTTTCTGCACCATCTGAGAGCATATAGGTCCCTGAGGCTCCCATGGGTCCACCTGTGAGTTCTATTTTGATCACCTAAGCAC
>CM052892.1:69255363-69276788 GCA_028534135.1 Potos flavus
TGATATATCAATTCACAGCATTAGGCTGACGAAATTGAACAAACAAACATGGAAATGTAAAGTCCTGTCTTGGGGGACACACACATAGAAGCGTACATTTATCCATTGACGATAGAATTTGTGACATTCTTCTGGAAAGAGACATGGCAATGCCTCCTAAAATTAAAATAAAAAAAACAGATATCTGTAGACTTAGTGATTCCACTGACAGAAATGTATTCCATGGAAATAAAAAGCCCCAAAGGGAAAGATATACAAGAATATTGATCACCATGTTATTCATAACAGTTAAATAAATTGTGGCAAACTCACAGCATGGAAAGCTATGCATCTACTAAAAGGAATGAACTAGAGCTATATTAGTCATCTTGGAGGGATTTCCATGAAATATTGTTGACTAAGCAAGCAAAGAAATGTGTGCAATAGGATCTAATTCTTATAAAACAATAACAACTCTCCCATTTAAGTGACTGCGTGTATGTGTGCGTATGTGATTAGAGAGATACACTGTTGATTTTAACATGGGTTACCTGGAAGAGTAGTGATGGGGTGGAGGAAAAGGAAAGATGTTCGATGGAAAGCAAGGAAAAAAACCATCTAGACTAAAAAAGCAGATGTCCAGTCCCCAAATAAAAATACACACATACACACACACAGAAATTAGAGGGAAAAAAGGATAAATTTAGTTCTTTGTGAATGGCCCATGATCTGTCAAGTTTGTTTATAGAATAATATATATAGTGTACTATCTTTGTTAAAACAAGTAAATAATCTCATGTATATATGTTTCTATATATGTGTGTATATTCATGCACACACATTGTGCAAGGGAAAAGCACACACTAGACTTAATATTGCACATGTTAGGAGGTGGGAATGGAGCAAGCACAGGATTACATCTTTATTTCTTATGCATCGTTTGACTTTTCATACTCCAGTGAATTTTAAATTTTAAATAATAATGCCTTCTAGATCCCATAAATTTGTTGATTCAGTCAAGTAATGTACCAACCCTGGCCTGTGGTCAACATGACCTAAGCCAAACTCTGATCTTATCCTGAAGTAAAGTTTATTTTCCTTACGCTAAGTGACTGCTAAGATGCCATTTCCCCATTCATCTTCTCACCTACTTCTCATCAGTAGCCTGAGAAGGTATTACTATCCTCATTTTATATATATGGAAGAAGGACTCAGAGGGCTCAGTGACTTGACAAATGTCACAGAGGACCTAAATCCAGGTCTCAAATTCTATTTTTTTTTTTTTTTTGCCTTATAATTATATCACGAATGCTGCTAAGGAAGTGCTTTCCTAGTTCCTTCCAAAAATCCACCACTTGCCCAAGTCCTGGCAATGGAGGGATATTCATGCCACATAGTGAAATTCTGCCCCCTGGTTGTCAAGAGATCATTTATTTTTTCCAATCTCTGATGCCTTCTTTTCTTCCACCTTCTTGGCTAAATTCTATTTGTGAAATCATTTAGATACCTCCCAAATGGACAGCATCAAAAGAAAACTCGGCCCTATTAGCTGCCTTCTGTTTCAAGTAAAATAACCTGGTTCTTAAGAAAGTACACGATCAAGGGTTTCACAGCCTGAGTGCTAAAGAAATAAGATGAACAACACTAACAAAAAAGGCCTCATAGTCTCAGGCTACTACAGTGAAAGAAACAGAAAAATAGCCAGAATAGAAGATTGGTATGGACTGAATGTGTCCTCCCCAAATTCACAGATTGACGCCTTAACCCCCCAGCGTGATGGTATTTGGAGGCGGGGCCTTTGGGAGGTAATTAGAGCTAGATGAGATGGTGTGAGTGGGGCCCTCGTGAAGGACTAAATTCCCTTCTACAAAGAGGAAGAGACAGAGTGCTGTCTCCGTCCAGCATGAGAGAACACAGCTGGCAGTCTGTGTGCAAAGGCAGGAAAAGTGCCCTCACCAGATACTAACCTGCTGGCATCTTGATCTTGGACCTCCCGGCCTCCAGAACTGTGAGAAAGACATGTTTGTTGTCTAAGCCACCCAGTCTGTGGCATTTCGTTAGAGTAGCCCAAACAGACAAAGACAGAGGTGAATGGAAATCACGGATACAGCCAGGCTTTTTGCATTTGCTGTTGGGCAGTGTAGGACTGCTGCACGTACGTGTGTGTGCTTTTATTTCTTCAGTCAGAAATCATACTTGGGGTAGGCAGGATTCTAAGCTGAGAGTGTCCCCACCTGACCGCCAGCGAAGAAACCCAGGGACTCCAGTCCTACAACCTCGAGGGCCTGAATTCTACCAACAGCTGCATGAACTTGGAAGAAGACCGTGACCTCCAGAAATGAATGTGGGCTGAGCGACGTCTTGATTGCAGCCTTGGGAGACCCTGAGTAGAGGATCCAGCTATGCAGTGCCTGGACTTCTGGCCCATGGAAACTCGGAGTTAAGAACTGGGTTTTGTTTGAAGCCACTAAGTATGTGGTAATCTGTTAGGCACCAATAGAAAATGAATATGATACGTAGCAAGTACTAACCAGGATGTCATGGAAAGCACAGCTCTGGAACATAGGAGACTTGGCTTCTTTCCTCATGTCCAGTGAACTTGCTATGGGGGCATCAAGCAAGTTGCATAACCTTTGGAAGCTTCAGGGACCTGCTCTGTGAAATGCGAGCCTCTTCAAGAGTTCTTTACGGTCTTGTTGCTAACACCTCCTGGCTAGTGTTGACATTAATTACTACAGGATTTTTAGCCATATCAAATATATCAAATATCCTATCAAGTGCATATTATCATCATATATTTTAATCTGTTCACGTGTTTATTGTCATTGTCACCCTCCCCTGCCCCCAAGTCTATTACATTAGCATGCTCAGATTTTTTTTTGCTTTTTTAAATTTAAATTCAATTTGCCAACATATAGCACATCATTAGTGTCAGATGTTGTGTTCAATAATTCATCAGTTGCATAGAACACCCAGTGCTCATCACATCACATGCTCAGATTTTGATTTAAGAACTCAGGAAGAGGTCTAAGGACGAGTTTGGAAAGGTGTTTAAGAGAAATTGTATGATGATCATTATTACTTTTGAGAAATTTCATTGTAAAATTGAGAAATAAGACATAGCTAAGGTCAAAAAAGAAAAAAAAAAGGGGGGGAAATGGGGATTTTACTTTCCAGAACATTTTCAGGAATGTGAAAGATCGGTAGATCGGTCAGATGTGATTTGTGTCTCTATTTCTGGAGCATTGCATAATGTGGGAAAACAGAGCAAACCCCCACATCTCTGGAGAGAATGGTACACATTCCCCAGGTGAGACTCTTGCATCAGAAGGCAGCACCTTCCCATCACCGTCGGGATGCTGGTGGTTCAGCAGGTTCGTCTTAATGGTGTGCAATGGAACCAGCAACCGTTTTATTGTACTTTGTCACTATCATGAAGCATCATAGTTCATATTTAGTATAAGTAATGAGGCTTGGGGAGGCAAAGCCCCATGCTGCACAGGGTAAGTGGTATATTCCCTCCTGATCCCACAAGGCACTGCAAACAAAAGCGATTTCTGCTATAAATAGGACCTGGGTCAGGAAATGCTGCATGCAAGTATTAATAATCGATGTCCTACACAGACAGCGTAAGGTGAAGGCTGGGGTAATTATCATCTAGTTAGGAAAACGAAGAAATGACTTCCTTTGCTCCAGGTGGCAGTTGGTGTGACCAGATGAAGGAATTCTTTATTAATTTAATTTTCCCTCCTTGCATTGACTTAGCTCTGCAGTTGACCCAGGAGTACTGGAGCTTACTCTAGGAAGGCAGCCCTTTGGAGCAGGGGAGTTAGCCATCATTTGCAAACTCACCACGAGACTGGAAGCAAAGCTAGAAGACGGAGCTGCCAAAGCCAATAGCTGCAACCTGTGGCAGGCTCCACTGCCTGGGCTCTCCCATCGTCCTAGGAGAGAGGTCCCTCCCCCTCAGTCCTCCTCGACGGGCGCACGGGGCTGCTGCTCTCCCCGCACCTGTCGCACCTCCCGGCTTTGGCAGAATGAAATGAGGAGACAGCTGGAGTCATTATAGTTCCTGTGTTTGAAGGTTGCCCAAATGAAAAACAAACAAACAAATCTGGTGAGTTTCATGTTTCTTTTAAGTGTACGGAAATGCAGCTGCTAAGTGGTGTAGGAGATCAAAGGAGCCTTTTAAATTCAGGACACGAAAGTGTTCCTCCTGGCTTGATCCTTGGTGGAGATTTGTTAGAAAACTTTAGAAGGGAGGTGCAAAAGAGGATTAGGTCTATTAAACTTGTCTGAATTGTGAAAAGTTCTTTATAAAGCTCATTAAGTGTCTTCGTTGCTGATCTGTGTGGAGAATGGGATAGTGCAGGGAGCCCCTAGGTTGTTATTTCGGGTGGTGAGTCAAGTGCATAGTTGAAAAGCATTTATTTAATAGAGTGATAAGGTAATATGATTGATTGGCTATTAATTTGTCAATTTCTTAGAAACAAAGATATATTCAAAGATATTTTAAAGCATCCAGTAATTCCAGTAGTTGGAATGAAATGAAGTTTAATTAGCCCCCAAATTTGAAGTTGTGACTTAAAATATAAAGATGTCATGTAGGTAAAATCACCGGCATGTTATTTTCAATGTACATTGCATTATTTTAAATAGCTTAGACTCCAAGTGATTGGGGCAAACAAAAATGTGTATTTGTTGTTTTCTATCAGTACCTCAGCAGTTACTAATTTTCTTAACAGTGAGAGAATGTGAAATTACTTTGTCATTGGAGATTACGATAGAAAAAGTGAGCGATAGTATTTGAGTATTCAAGGTTTCTGAACATTAAAAAAGTCTTATATATTTTTAAAGTTATAGTTTCTATTTTGTCCAGAATTGGTTAAAGGTCAAGTTTGTGAATGGTTTTTACTTTAAAGTCACTTTTCTTTAATTTGATGTGCTTTAAATGACTTCTTGATCATGTTACCCTTCTATTTAGCAGCAGAAAATCAAAAAATATGCTGTATGGATAGAACTAACATTGCTAATGTGTCTTATAATACATTTTAGTTATTGTTGTTGACAGTGTTTGTGCGTGTGATAAGATCTATTTTGATTATTCTGAGATGTTTTTCCTATTTGTTATCCAAACTGAATGAGTTGCTTTTGGCTAAGTTTTTTTCCCCCCTTTGGCTATAATAATATATCTAAAAATATTAGTTTTCACCTGGAATTTTTTTAATCCACAAATTTAATTGAGAACTCTTTCATACCTGGTTATTTTGGTCAAGTTTGAATCTTATTTCAACAGTTTTAAGGAGCTTTCCGGGGCGGGGAGGGGGGGTGGGAAGAGAAAGGGAATGTGAAGAGGCTCTTGAATTAAATAATGTATAAAGGTTAAACATCAAACACTCGTGACTGTTATCATCATAATTCTAAATCACAGCTGACCATAGATATTGATCTGTTCCTCCAGTAAATCCTCACCTCCTCGATCTATTTTTTCTTCTGTTGACCTGATTTTCATTTTCTTAGCCTCTGGGATGTAGCTCCATAAAAGGTAGGTTTGAAGTAGGTTTTCGTTTTGGATACATGCCGGAATTTGGAATTGGAATTGGAATTACCGGAGGAATTCCAGAGGAGGCCCCGCGTGGGGCACATTCTCAAGGTGGTCTTGTCAAGGTACTGAGTTGTAACATTGGTTGGTTCTCCAATGAAAGGCAAGCAAATATGTGTGCGCATTTAACTGCAAGAGAAACTCTGGTTTTTAAAGGACGTGTGTAGAATTTCTGGAAATGAAACTTTAAGAACAGTTTAAAGGCATTCAACAAAAAGCCATTTTAATTTATTTGCTCCCCACATTTGAGGATTAAGTCACAACCATTTTAATTTGGTATTTGGAATATGGTTTGCGTGGTTGAAGGGAGCTGTGCTTGTCTTTTGTCTTCTGTGTGAAATGCCCCCGTTTTTTCTTATTTTGGTGCCTAATAGTATAGGTTTAGGTTTTCATCTCCTAATTTACATTTAAAAAATAAAGTCATTCAATTTCGAAGACAGAGTTTAGTATTTGTAAATTAATTTTATTAGAAATTTGACTGGAATATGTGTTTTACAAGGTCCATGGGAATTGAAAAATTCATCAAGATAGTTGCTTCTTAATTTGTAGTAAAATAAATGTCCATTTTGAGAACAAATATTTTAAACATGGTACATATTCACTGTAGATAGATCAGAAGATATAGAAAAGTACAAAAATAGTTTTAAAAACCACTCAGTCTCAGAGTGAGGGGACTATTAAATATGGTGTATTTATCAGTATAAAGTATGCATATTTTTTAAAAAGTGGAATCATACTGTATACAAACTATATTTTGCCTTTTCCAATAAAATATTAATTATTTTCAAGCACTTTTGACTATTTTTAAGTAGCTATGTAATGTTTTTTTTGTACAAAATCCAGTTTCTTTTATTGAACTTGCATGATTGTCTTTTCGTCTTTTGATTTTTTATTCTTTGGATATATCACATATGAATGTGGAACATAAGAATTACAATCCTAATAGTAGAGCATTTACTATGTACTTATTACCTAAATCCCAATGGCTTCATATTTAAAATTTGTAATGACAAACTCATTGTTAAACATGTGTCATTAAGTATCTCATAATATTCTATTAAATGGATAAATCATAATTCTTTAAAATATTCCCTTGCTGACACTTAAAATTTCATTTTAGAGTAAGAGGGTATAATAAGATTTGCTTGGTACAATTCATTTTATATATTGAAAACGCAGGCTCTTCCTTATTCCCAAATATGGATGTTTTCACCTCTTCACGGTGGAATATTTCATGGCATGGATAAAGGAAATTCTCCATTTCTACACCTTCATTTTAATTTTAAGCATTGCAAACACCAATTATTGTAACTAATATTGGCTGAGTGGGTTCTATAAAGATTCATTTAAAAAAGACTTGATAGACCATTACTATTTCAAGGGAATACCTTGTAAAGAGTATCCCTTACAAATCAGAACACTCTTCTCTCTGATGGGCACCATTACACGTGTATATTTGCAAACAAATAGAATATTGGCTTTATTAAAATTCTCAAGGTACTTTTCGTGCTGCTACCTCTAATATAACAATTTGGTGTCAGCGCAGGTCTGTGGTTTTAGGTGGGATATAAAATCGGTAGGGGCTGATGGATTTTGAAAAACTAATTACCAGCTACTAGCTTAAAATAGCATTTGGCTAGCAGTTCCTATTTAATAGTTCCCCACTTTACAGTAAAGTTCTTAGGAAGACATTCTAGAAGATGAATTCATAATACTTCCAAAGACCAATACCGATAGTCAACCTGTTGCCAGGATCTGGGAGAAATTTCGCCAGACTAGAAAATATCAGTATCTCAAGGTTCAATAGCACCAGAAAATGGGAAGAAATCCAGTTTATGCCCTTTTTTGTGTGTGTTTGCCTTCTAATTCACAACCGCGATACCCAACCGGGAACTGAGTCTCTGTCCCTTTATTAGGTACTGCTTTTGAGGAAGCCAAGCCAAAGTACTCTATGTTTCTGCTAGATATTAGCATTTCTCTTTCTAAAACTCTCCGAGATGGCAGCCCTTGTCAGCAGCTGTGGAGAGAGGATGGCGGATTACCGGTGTTGGTGACGCCTTGCACCCCTGCGCGACTCTCCGCAGGTGGGTGGAGAGCGTGGGAGGAGCCTGAGAGCCGTGCACACGGCGTGGGGGGTTATTGTGTATTCCATCTCTTCAGGCCGGGCTCCCCGAGCAGGGCTGTGCAGTGTGTACTCTGACCAAGTGAACAGGGCACATGGAGACTGCCTTAAAAAGGAACGGTGCCTTTTTGAAGCGTGTGTGTGTGTGTGCACGCACACACACACATCATAGAAAGTCCTTGCATGGGCTAGTGGTCGCCTTCTCTTTAGAGCATCAAAAACCCCGACTGTGCAGGTAGGGAAAATACTCAGTAAGGCCAGTAGAAGCATGGTGTAAATACTGCTAGACCGAGGAAATTGGGATGGGAACTGTGCAAATCAGTCGATGTGCTAGCAACACAGATCTGAAGGAGATGTGAACAGTGCCCAGTGGACCATGACTGAGGCCAGGGAAATTCTCAAGACCTCTCTCTGTGTTGGCAAACAGCTGGCTGACCTCTCTAAATTGAGATTGAGTGCAATTCTGTTAAATAACAGGTGGCATTGAAAAATACTGGAAGGAAGATAAAATCTGGACATCCTCTATCTGGCAAGACTATGGGGTTACCAATGATTATTTATGTAAAAGTAACTGCATAATACTTTAATAATAAAAAAATGGAGGTCCTCCTTAAATAAGAAAAGAAAATATGCTGAAAGTTTTATATTCATTGATACTCTGACAATGGAATTGGGATCTTTCTTGCCTCTTTTTAAATTTGCTTTTTTTCTTAATTAGTGAAGGTATCTAATAAGAAGATATTAATGGTTCTATTTTCCTTTTGGACCGATGCTCCAGTGATGGTCCCCTTTTTGTTTATTACACACAGGTTGGTTAGGTATGGTGGTGAGAGCAGGAAGATTGCTTAGTCACCCAGATTTTCCCCCTTCCTGGAGTAGTGACACCACAAGCCACACCTGAAACAACTCTTTTAATCTCAAAAGTCTCCCTCCTCGCTCTGGTTAGAGAATGTCAGCGTACTGAGCAACCAAGGTTATGTGATCTGGTGGGCCAGATCCGATTAATGTTTTTAATTGTGATTTCAAGATGTAACACACCCAGGGAGATTTGTTCCAGATGGATGCAGTACAAAATGAAAAATAAAATAAAACCCCCTCCAAGCACAATATTGTTCTGAATACTTCTCTGAGGCATCAGCAGGTTTTAAGTCATTGGGAGATGGGCCGAAGGCGTTCTCTACATCATTATGCCTTTCCAAGTTGTTTGAAATAAGTTTTAGTTTTAAAGGCTTTTCTCTGTAGCTCTATTCCCTACCTGCCATTGGCAACCTCACCTATTGTATTAAAAAGAAGTAACAGAGAAAGGTATATAAGTCATAATGTGGATGATTATGACTCTTAAGAGTATTTTATATGACTACCCAGTATTTTCTCTCAGTGCCTCAAAAGTTCTGCAAGTGTTTGTGTGTGTCTGTGCATCCTTTATAAGGTCAAAGATGATACAGAAACTTTGCTTAGAAAATAATAAATTAAATGTTAAAAGTATATGAGCAAACAATTACATAAAAACTAATGAAACAAATATATTTGACTATTTTCTATATAAACACACAAGTATCAAATAAGAGAGTTTAATTATGTAATAATTTCTGATAGCTATTAGATTCTTGTTACATATCCTATAAAATAGAAATAAATAATTGAAATGACTCTTAGACTCTGCAAGCAAAAACAAATTTGGGGGGGAGGACATTTTCAAGAGTAAATTAATTTGGATTTAGGTCAGTAAAGATCTCACAGACACACTGGGTTTACAAACTGATGAGTTTCATCTTGGTGCTCTTGGTTTAATAACTAGTTCTTACAGCTGACCACTAAGAAAATATCTTGGCATATTAAGATGCTACTTCATATCCAATGCAATTTTAGTTTGTTGTTGTTGGGGACGCTCAGGATCTATCCCCAGGGTATTTCAATTGTGTAAACACAATTAAAAACCTAGCATGGTTACTTCTCTTTGATTTTGTAATCATATGCCCTTTCTCTTTGGATTTGGGTAGCCTTAGAAAAATAAAACTTTCTTAAACTCTCTCTTACAATATAGAAGAAAAAAAGGAATGCATCATAATTGGGGGCATTAGGTGTTTGAGGAGTAAAACTCTGTTTAGGAAACCTGTTTCATGTTAAATCACCATCCAGAATGTAAATATCGGAGTATGACCTAGGAGGTGTGGATTTTGTTCTGTGTGATCAGATCATGGGGAAAATTTGCACATGCATACGAGATGAAAACTTAAGAAAGCTACTAAAGAACATGTTTAAAATATGCACACCTCAGACAGTTTAAAACAGGCTTCTGCATGGCTACCTTCAGGTCCATTTATAGGTAAACCCGTGAAGCAGTTAGCCATGAAATTCTTCCTACTGGAGATTCCATAATCTCTAAAACAAAAGAAATAATATAAACCTATTTCAAATGTTTAGGCCATGGTCACTACCACTGAGGCTTTGTTCCTCCTATTTTTTTTTTTTAAAATATTTTATTTATTTATTTGACAGAGAGAGAGATCACAATTAGGCAGAGAGGCAGGCAGAAAGAGAGAGGCAGAAGCAGGCTCCCTGCTGAGCAGAGAGCCCGATGCGGGGCTCGATCCCAGGACCCTGAGATCATGACCTGAGCCGAAGGCAGAGGCTTTAACTCACTGAGCCACCCAGGCGCCCCCCTCCCATTTTTTTTTAATGATTTTATTTATTTGAGAGAGAGGATGAGAGAGTGCGGCAGGGAGGAGGGACAGAGGAAGAGGGAGAAGCAGACTCCCCACTGAGCAGGGAGCCTGACATGGAGCTCCATTCCAGGACCCCGGGATCATGACCTGAGCTAAAGGGAGACGCTTAACCAACTGAGCCACCCAGGCGCCCCTGTGCCCAGATTTTTATATGAAGTTAAAATCACATAAACGTAACAAATAGCACAAGCATCTTTGGTTAAGTACTATAACTGTTTGAGCTAGTGGGACTAGTTGCCTTCATTTTTGAAAGCTAATCCCATTAGAAGGATGATTTGTTGACAGAGTCCTGGATTAAGTGTGGACAGCTAGGGATCTTTGCTCTCTGGGTGCTGTCCTACAATTGTTTTGAAAGCAAATTGACTCCTTAGAGAACCAAACGTCAGGGTTCTCTTTCTTTACCTCCAAGTTCCTGAGCTTCTCTTTGAAAGCAAAATTTTCAGCTGTGTAGCTATCCACAAAACAGATATTTGAAAGTGAGGACGATTCAGGAAGCTAATAGAATAGGAACTATTTTAAGTTGTTCTTTCGATCTGAATACAGTTGCTAAAATAACAATGCTGTTTGGTTTTAGTACAGGAAAATAAAACATATGCCAAGGATATTGTTTTTTTTTTCAGTAAGTCTCCAAAGAACTGGAGAAAACTTCCTGGCTTGCATGGTTGAAAGGATTTGACTTGTGTAGACCTCAGGTTCTGTATAGATGTGAGTTGGAAATTTGGGAGCAGGGGTGGGGGGAAATGGCCCAATTATTCTCTCATTTCCTATATTCTTTGTTGATTGATTCAATTTTTCTCGGCCTCTTCGGGCACAGTAGATGCGTGCTAAAATTCACTAACAAAACCTTTCTCTGTACAGTAGCCCCCCTTATCTGCAGTTTTACTTTCCCCTGTGTTAGTTACCAGCAGTCAATTGCAGCCCAGAATTAGACGATCCTCCTTCTGACTTACTGTCAGGTCAACAGTAGCCTAACCTATGTCACAGTGCCTCTGTCATTCACTTCCCTTCATCTTATCACATGGGCATTTTATCATCTCACATTATCCCAAGAAGAAGGATGGGTACGGTACATAAGATGTTTTCAGAGAGGCCACATTCACATAACCTTTATTATAGTGTATCGTTGTAATTGTTCTATTTAATTTTTAGTTGTTGTTCATCTCTTACTATGCCTAATTTATAAATTAAACCTTAGCCTAAGTATGTATGTATAGGAAAAGCCATAGTATATGCAGGGCTCAGGGCTGTCCACTATGTATAGGGCTCAGTACTGCCCAGGAATCCACTGGGGGTCTTAGAATGTTTCCCTGGCAAATGGTTGCGGCGGGGGGGGGGGGGGGCTGTAAACACTGAAAGACCTTGCCAGTTCTAATGGAAAATTTGGCAAATATGGAAATCAGTATTGTTGTGGAGAGGCAAAAATTTCACAGGCAAAATGTTTTCTGGACGCCATTTAATTTGGTGGCATTAGAAGAGAAAATCTCTTGGAGATGATTAATTTTCAGCAGGAAGGATTGAGTAGGTGCTGCATAATCAGCCTGACCGCGGCTTCTGTTTTCTTCAAGCCAGGCTTTCGTTGCTCACCTTTTGTCAGTCATGACTTTACCTTTTACAGAATTTATGCCAAATAGGAAAGTTAAAATTGCATGTGGGGTTGGAAGATCTTTTCACCTTTTTTTTTTTTTTTTTTAAGGTGGCTATTTTGGCTTATGAGTTATGTAGATTTCTTCCTGCTCAAATCTCACATTGCAGCTTGTCTCTCAGTATTTATCCAAGCGGGAGCAAAAGGATTATGGCCAGAGGGAGGACCCTGGGATCTGCCTTTTCAACAAGCGTCTCTAGGTCAACTTTGGGAGTCAGTGCTTCAGGTGCTCAGAAGTGACCCCTCCGAGGTCTCCTTCCCCACCCCCATCCAGTAGATCTTTTTTTTTTTTTTCCCCCTTGGCATTTTGACAAAGGGTTTCATGGGGAAGAAATTAGCCTGGATGGCTAAGACTGGAATGTCTAGAAGTTTAGTTTGTCCAGTGCACCCCAGGTTATTGCAGAGCTGACAAGTAGCATGACCGTTCCAATAATCATATAGTGCGAGTATAGGTATAACAGTTATGGAGGGAAATTTCCTGAGTAATAAAAAAAAGAGGTCGGTTCTTCACCATTATTGTCAGTCATCGTCGTTACTGCCATCATTAGCAATGGCAGTTTAAAACACTGTGCTTTTGAAGTTGAGCTAAGAGGTCTAAATGACTTCCAGGCTGTGGGGAAGATCTTGACCTACGGGTGTTGGTTTATAGCAAAGAAATATTGCTACGTCAGTGAGCCAGTGCTAAAATCTAGTAATATAAAAGTCAGTTGTGTGTACTTATGGTGACTTTTTTTAAGGGAAATTTTGACTCTTCACAAGGCAAAGGAATAGTTAAATAGATAGATACCCAAAGTAAACATAACACATGCCATCTTGGTATGCTACTGAAAATAGAATGAGATAAAAAACAGCTAGGAAGAGAGGAATAAGCTATTAAAATCTGCTAATTTGAGACTTTTAAAGTACATAAATTTATGGCTAAAATGAACTACACGGAGTAAGCCAGATGTATATAGAGAAGCAAGTGACTTGTGAGGGAAACAATATTTAGTAGTATTCTAGGAGAACAGATACAGCAAACTGTTGTGATCTTGGGGTTCCTAACATCAAATAACTCCCAACTATTAATAGCCCCACAATTACAATATGGTATAATAAATGCCATTCTAGACACACAAATGTTAGAAGAGAAGGTGGGCAGCGTTCTAAACTTTGCTTAGGGAGGTTCTGGAAATTTCATCAGAACAGATGACCCTAGAGGTCCTTATGGGTACTGTGTGCTCAAGAAATGTTTTCCTATCATCATTATTGTTAATCTTCAGGACAACTGACCTGGGAATCAGGTTATTTTCCAGATTATTTTTTTCGCTGGGTTTAGTTTGACTTTAAACTGTGGCTTTGGATATTGTGGTTTGTTCTCTTTCTTCCTGTCTGTAAATCCTATAGAAGGAGACCTATAGCAGAAAACCAATTTGGTGTTTGTTAGAATGCTTCTTAATAATACTGTTCAGTGTGCATTCAAGTTTTAGAAATTCAGGGCCTTTCTGCAAATAGCTCTGGAAATGGTGTTGAGTTGCAGCTTTTGCATCTGGGAAAGGATGTCCCGGAAGTAGGTGTATTATACTTAAAGGATAGTTTGAGGTTTTGTTTTGTTTTGTTTTCCCCAAATACTTTTATTTTATTTTTTCAGTGTTTTTTTGTTTAAAGTTGAGTAGATGGTGAGTGTGGCTATTAAGAATACCGTGTGTCTTTCCTGTCAGGAAAGCTGGTGGTAGCCCAGGGGCTGGTTGGTTGGGTTCTCTAATTATTTCCCTCAGAGTCATTTCTTCTTCAAGAGCTAGAAAAGAAATGAGGAAAACACAGAATTCACAAACAGGGGATGTTAAGTAAGGTCTTGGCATTTTAAGTAAGTAACCTGGGCGAGATGCTTAGATTTTTAAATGCTAATTAAAGAGGAACCTGGCTAAGAATGAGACACAGCTTGAGGTCAACTGAATATTAAACCACGCTGAAACTTTGGGATGAATCTCCTGGAGGAGCATCCCTACAAGCTAAAAAAATTTGGAACACCGACTTCTAAAAACTGTGTTCATTTAATGAGAACTTTTGTTTTAATTTGCCAAATTTAAATTTTGCAAGTAGAAAAACTAGCTTTTAAAAATTTATTTATTTAAAAAAATTATTTATTTTTAATTTGTTATTCAATTTTTTATTCAGTTATAATTAACATAAGTCTTATATTAGTTTCAGGTGTACAATATAACGATCCAACAATTCTATATATTACTCAGCGCTCATCACAATAAGGGTGCTCTTCATCCCCATCACCTGTTTCACCCCTCCCCCCCCATAGCTATCCGTTTGTTCTCCATATTTAAGAATCTGTATGTCTTCTTTCTTGTTCATTTATTTTGTTTCTTAAATTCCTTGCCTGAGTGAAATCATATGGTGTGGTGCCTAAATGTTGCGTCTTTTCCGATCGCATCAGGCCCCCAAATGTGGGGTGATGATCGATCAATCCCGCGGAAGCTGGCGGCAAGGGCAGTGAAAAGAATTCACCTGAGGCAGAACAAAGGTGACAGAAGTTGACTGGATACACCTCAAGGGAGCAGCACGCAGGTCAGCAAAGGAGAGACTGTGTGTAAGGAGGCAGTGGGTGGAAGCTGTTTTTAAAGGGGGAAGGTGAGGAGGTGTGGGGATGTATAGAACTTTCCCTTTTTTGGTGACTGTGCCTGTTTGAAGTAGCCCAGTGGTCAGTTAGGGACTGTGGATATTTTGGGGTGGCCACCTGAGGGGCCTGTCTGGATTCAACCAGCTGGTTGCTGTGGGCCCTTTCTACATTCCATGCGCAATGTATGGCTATGGTTGCCTATGAGCGGGCTCTACATGTGGTATTTGTCTTTCTCTGATTCGTATTTCACTTAGCATTGTACCCTCCAGATCCATGTTCATGCAAATGGCAAGCTCTCTTTCTTTTTTATGGCTGAGTAATATTCCATCACCCCCCCCCCCCATTCTTTATCCATTCATCAATGGGTGGATACATGGGTTGCTTCCATAATTTGGCTATTGTAAACAATGCTTCAGTAAACATAGGGATGCATATATCTTCTCAAATTAGTGTTTTCAATTCCAGTAGTGGAATTGCTGGATCATATGGTAATTCTATTCTAATTTTTTGAGGAATGTCTATACTGTTTCCCACAGTGGCTGCACCAGCTTGCCTTCCCACCAACAGTGTGTGAGGTTCCTTTTTCTCCACATACTCACCAGCACTTGTTATTAAATCTATCTTTTATGAGGAAGATCTTGACTAGAGTTATCAACCTTTGCGGAAGGGCGCTCACCATGTGACTCGAGTTATATGATGGAGGCACCCTTGCCACCTAGTGATGGTATAGTAAAATTGAAAGTCTAATTTCAGTTCAGTTCAGTTATGAACTTCCAAAAAATTTTTAATACTAAACAGCACATAACATAAGAGAAGTGATGGGAAATATCATCTATCATCTTAGTTTTTCTAAAGATATATCAAATGAAGCATATGGTTAAAAAGATCATGGAAATCTCTGGAAAGCTGAAGCTGGAAAAGAGTCTCTCCTTCACTGATGGGATCTTTCTTATTAAAGTTAGAGCACTGAATACTAAGAAAAAAATTAAATATCTTTCTTGAAAGGTAAGTGAGTAGAACACAGTCAAAGTGTTGCATGTGACATTTATCAAGCTTCAGAGGAAAAAAAAAAGAATTTCAATCCCTTGTCTGTCACTCATTGGGACAATACTTTCTATATTTATTAAGTCAATGATATGCAGCTCCCTGAACCACAAGGGCAGGCTGAGATGTTCTTAAGGGAAGAAAAAAGGAAGAAGAAGAAGTCTAATATTTTAGCAAGAAATAAGTAAACCTGTGGTTAGCCTTGTGGCTGTTACTACTTTTAGTGACCTTTTCCCATCTACATTCTTTTTAGCATTAAGAATTGAATTTCTAAAAAGCCAGACATGCCATCAGAATCTGTAAATTATCACTTTGGTATTATGCTTCTAGAAACGGAATTTCCCATAATTGACTTCAGGATAGTAAAAGCAAAAGCAAACATATATCCCTTTAAATGTGTTGATTTGCATAAATTGTCAGGTATTTTAGCTATCAAGCCATAAAAGCACACAATTCTATTCTCTTCTTTATTCACCTCATTATGAGAGTTCCCTGACAACACTTGGTGAACTGAGTGCTGCCACTCAAGCATTTTGTAGAAAAATCTCTTTTGAGAAGCAAGCGACCAAATGTCACCCTGGACTTTTGACATATGATTGGTGATTTCTTGGGAGTGATAAGGTGTACTGGGCTAGTTTTGTGTCTTTCTTGTTTGTGTTTTAGATACAGACCATCCTTCCCACCATTTCCACAATTTGGCCAATCACGGGGCTCCATCACAAGACCCTGACACCATGACCTGAGCCGAAACCAAGAGTCGTATGCTTAACCAACTCAGCCACCCAAGTGCCCCTGAGTTTTGTTTCTTCAACTATACACTGCAGATTAAGACTTAGTCAGTCACCATATGTAAACAGTACCTACTGCGTCCTGCCGTTCTTGTTCCCAACTTAGATCTACACCCCCTTCTGTATGACTTTAATGAATAGTAGTTATTGTGGTTATATTGTGAATGTGTTTCTTCATGACTTTGTGTCTGGGACTACAGCTAGATTTCACATATTTTCACATATTTTTTGTCTTGGTCATCACAGTCTTCTTTTCATTGCCCCAACCCTAATCTCAAAAATATCCTGGCTTTCATACAGCCCTCTGTATGGTTGTTACTTTCTAAATGTTGATGACAGACTGTCCTTTCCTGATTTCAAAATGTCATAGACTTTCTAATGTAGGCATTGAAAGCAATGCCATAGAATCAAGTCTTGAGTAGTTCAAGTCATAAACTCTGTAGAATTATATTGTAAGTATTTTTAAATATGATATTTTGAAATAATTGTTCAGTCCCAAGTAGAATCACCACTTTATTTTTATTTATTTATTTATTTTTGTAAGCATCAATCTGGATTTGAATCTTTATTTAAGGTAATTGTGGTTTTATTACTTTCTCTAATACTGGCCAAAACATAGATTCACCACTTTAAACTAATATGGAGGCATAATGATATTTTCATGTAAAATACATTTTTTCATTAATAATCAGAGGCTGTATAATTATATAAATGCATGCACAAAATCAGAGAGTCTGCCAAGAATTATCAGCATACTATTTTCATTTATGATTTCTTTCTAATGTAAAATCAGTTACTGTGGCCTTTTTTCTTTGAGCTCAAATATAGCTTTGATTATATCTCGGGACTGTGCCTTGTGGTCCTGTAAGCTTTCACACTGTGATGCTAAGAGCGGATGGAAAAAGGTGCTATAATATTGCAATGTAGTCTTGCAAATAGGTGTGAAGAATCAATCTTCTAAAATTTCATAGTCTTTGTCTTCTGGTGGCTGCACCTGTGTAGTTGTTACAAACAATTTTATAATGTAACTAACATTTTTTTGGAGTTTATTTTTATTTCTTTTATGCTTCAAGTGTGGTTTCATAGTGATTTATTTGAGCTCCAGCCTATGGAACTGGGACAGACAGGAAGGCTGCAATGTATGTGCAAGTTGTGTTGACTTGTAGGGTCATGAAAGACCATTCTGGATCTGAAGTTGCTTTTCTGTTATCACCATATCATCTAAGGGGCCATTTTGCGCCATGGCAAACAAGAAGAAACTCCAAACCAGATATGCTAACTTTGGTTTGGACTTCCCAGCATTTCTTTCCTGCCCACCTCCATTTTGGAATAGGCACTTGGGGATGCTGAATGTTCTCTCCACACACAGGAGACTCAAGCTCCATCAGTGTGTGCTGGTGAGGAGCCTTGGTCTCTAGGGAGGGGGATCCATGTGGATTTTGGCAGTGGACTCTGCCTAGGAGCAGTTGAAAAACAAGTATGTAGGGAATGCCTACTTAGCCTTTACAGACAGCATTCTTGAGTGGCTAGTATTGGGTCTTGAGTGACCCTAACATCCTTGGTTTCTGGCAAAAGACTTTGAGTATTATTTCATCTCAGGAATGACAACAGAGTGCTTTCCAAGTGGTTCTAAATAAATAATTGACCTTGGCATTTGCTTAGGTTGTCTATAATTTTAGACCCTGTGTAGAAAAATTTCAGAGCATAAATTCTGTTCAGGTAAAATGGCATTCCAAGGCAGCTGTCTTCATATTGGAGTTCACACGTACTGGGGGTGCATGAAGACTTCCCAGACTCTTAACATTCATAAGTACTTTTCACTAATGATAATGCACCTGAGATTCACCATTTCTCCCTGCCACCCTCCTCCCCCGCCCCCATCGCAGTTGCTCTTTCTAGGCTTACCACATAATTTGTCATTCACATTGGAACGCTTTCAAGAGTGAACAGGGGCACTATTAATAATTATACCAAGGCAACAAGTGTTGGGATTATTTTGGAGAAAGCTGCATTGTATTGTCCCCTTATACTACTTCCATTTTACAAAAGGAATGCAAACCTCTTCCTCCTCTTGATTCTTACTGTGGCAAATGACCCTAAGTTTGTAAACTTCTGGATACCAAATAAACAGACAAGTGAGAATGCATGACTCCACAGAGAATAACTAGCAATAGCAAGTCGAAGAAAGTTGCAATAGGGATGGCACCGTATATCATTTATGCAATGAACTCATGGTGAATTCCTATGATTTATCTCTCCCTCATTGTCTTATAATTAAAATTCACAAGTGAGATGGTTATCATAAGCATGTGACACACTCATTTAAAATGAAATGAAACCTGGCTTTTTTAGAATGGAACATAACTCTGATTTGGCTGACAGATTTGGAACCCCATTACCTATTAGGTGATGTGACACATTTTTTCCCTAAATCAAATGAGCTAAATCTTTAGCTCTAAGGTTTTGGAAAACAAACAAACAAACAAAACAGTATTAAGCCCATATGCATTTTACCGTGTGCCATGAATTACACCTATAGCGACTATTAAACATTTTTAAACTAATAACAATTTTTAAGTGATAATTTAAAAATACAAGTAGTCACATAGTTTTTCATGATTCTGTTAGCAAAAACCTTGGACGACCATTTGAACCATTTGCATTGAAGCATTCATGATGTTTACTGACCTGGTCTCCTGCCCCATAGTCACTGGTCAGCCACAGCAGGTGCCACGTATTTCCAAATGTCGCCTTCCCCCACCCATGTGGGACCACTGTGGGCCCAGGAACTCCTCAGTAAGTGAAGCCCATGCTAGAGAAAGTATCTGAAAGGAAGACTCCACCATCTTGCCGGCTGGCCTGGACACTTTGTTTGTGATTGGGTCTGTCAGGGTCCAAGTATACTTATCTCTGGGAGACTTGCTAAGGCCAATTTATTTCAAAACATATGCATTTTTCCCTTCTTATTTGCCTATTTGGCAACCATGAGGTAAATTTCTGTTCAAAGAATACCAGAATTACACCCTGGCCATGGTCGTCAATCTGATTAGGTCCTTATTTCTGAGATTAGCAAATTTTCCCTGGTACCCAGCAGATAGCTGTTTTGTGTGTTATTTTGTCCTTCAGGTGAATCTTAATACAACGACAGAGATGAAACCAAGAGAAAGGTGATTGAAATTTTCTTGAGTAAATTGGACTTTGGGCTTATTGGTGAGTGCACAGAGGAATAAAATCAGGTTTACGCAGGAGAATATATTGATGGGAATGACGTCCACACTCTTCTTTGTAATGCTCTAACTCCAATTTGCTAAAACTCAACTGGGAAAAAAAAAAGAGTTTTTGGAGTATGAAGGTAAGGAAACAAAAGAGCAGATTCAGGAAAAGGGCCTGCTGCTTTGGAAAAGGGGACAGTGTGGCGGGCAGGTGGCTTGCTCCCCTGTACAAAGGGGCCATCGTAAACACTTGTTGTCACATAACTACAGATGGAGGATGGAGTTGTTGGTGGGCAACTAGGAATTCCCATCCTAATTCTTAGTTTACATCCAGATGGTTCCGAAAAGTCCGTTATCTCTGAACAGAGTAGCAAAACTAATGTGTGTTTGGTACCTGACAGGCAGAGCTACAAAAAGTGGCTTATATTTTTGTGGATTCTTGTCAGAAAATGGCACCCTCTCATGTATTATTCCTTCTGACTTCAACAAGAGGAGCGCACTGCGTGTGGAAATGGCATTCAGGCCGAAACCGCCGCGCTCAGAGCATTCTTGCCGCGTCGGAAGGGTTATAAAAAGCATCTTCCGGGTTGCACTGTGATTCTGGTGTAAACGTTACTCATATCAGCAAATTAGCCTGTGAAACGGTTAGTTGACTCATGCCTAATTAAAGAATGTCTCTGTAGCCATGATGAAAACAATTAAATGAGTAACTTACGAAATTATTTTTTAACATTTGACAGAGCTAATTATACTGACACTGCTACTGTAGGTAACCCAAAACCAGCCGCATTGTAATTATAGTGTACTCTCTCCACTGGCACAGATTGAACCTGTGGCTTCAGGCTTTCAAAGATGATTTTCCTTCTGCTCCCAAACTAGTAATTTTTCACAAAAGTCCATCCAACCTCCTAAAATGATATATCATTAGAAAGCCAAGGACAATAAATTCATATTAGAGAACACAAATTGCCACAATTCTGCATGCTACCAAGGTGAAGGATTGGGTGTAAATAGTGTAATTTGATTGAAATAGATGAACCCACAGGGGAAAAAGATGGGTCGGCACATTAGATATTAATGTTTGTGTAGGATTTCTCTTGTTTGTTGATTTTCGCCTAACTTCTTCTTTTCTCCTTTTCCTTCTTCCTCTTTCTCCTCCTTCTCTTCTTCTTCCTCTTCCTTTTCTTCTTTTTCTTCTCCTCCTCCTGCTCCTTCTTCTTCTTCTTTTTTTTTTTGCTAGCAGTTTACCACTTAATAGTTATGATGAGGCTTTATTTCTCATGGAAGTCCTTACTTATAAACTGAAATGTTACTCCAATACATGACAGAAGGGAAATTACCTAAAATTGTTTTAACCATGAGTCTTGTTCCAGTTTTTCTTTTTCTTTCTGCTACCACAGAATAGATTCAGACACTTTTATTTCATGGTTGGATTATTGTAATAGTACATAAAGCAGTCTTGTATCCCTCTTATTCACTTCATTCTGCTGATTTAGATTAATCCTTTTAAAAAATGTTCTTTTGAAAAGATTTTTATTTATTTGAGAGAGAGAGAGAGAGAATGCACACGAGTTGAGGGGAGGGGCAGAGGGAGAGAATCTTAAAGTAGACTCCCCGCTGAGTGTGGACCCTGACTTGGGGTTTGATCCCACGACCCATGAGATCATGACCTGAGCTGAAACCGAAAGTCAGATAGATG
>CM052892.1:69277288-69306114 GCA_028534135.1 Potos flavus
ACTTACTTACATAAAGCACTCAGAACAGCATCTGGCATAAATTAAGTACTGGGTTAAAATAACGTCACTATATTATTAGTTTATAGTTTATTCGTAAAGAATCTTATGACATTTCCAGTATATAGGTAACTAGTATTAAATGCCTCTTGTAGTATTATTTTAAGGCTCTTATAGATTTCTTTTTATTTCTATCACACTTACCGGAATTTTTTTTCCCCTGCTTTAATTTTGTTTTGGTTGTTTTCTTCCTTTTTTTTTTTTTAAATCTTTTTTTTTTTAAAGATTTTATTTATTTATTCGACAGAGAGAGCAGGATCACAAGTAGGCAGAGAGACAGGCAGAGAGAGAGGGGGAAGCAGGCTCCCTGCTGAGCAGAGAGCCCGATGCGGGGCTCGATCCCAGGACCCTGAGATCATGACCTGAGCCGAAGGCAAAGGCTTTAACCCACTGAGCCACCCAGGCACCCCTTGGTTGTTTTCTTTATAAGAAAATATACTGTTCAAAGAAACCTACTTTAGTATTATTCTTATTTCTAACAGGGTCATGATTAATTAATTGATTGTACCACAATTTTATTATTTTAAAGAATTTTCTTTAATCCAGGCTTTTAATTCTTTTTTTTTTTTTTAAAGATTTTATGTATTTATTTGACAGAGAGATCACAAGCAGGCAGAGAGGCAGGCAGAGAGAGAGAGGGGGAAGCAGGCTCCCTGCTGAGCAGAGAGCCCGATGCGATGCGAGGCTTGATCCCAGGACCCTGAGATCATGACCTGAGCCAAAGGCAGAGGCTTTAACCCACTGAGCCACCCAGGTTCCCCGCTTTTAATTAATTCTAATCGAACTGCTTTTATGGTTTCCCTTAGGTCTAATTGTTTTACCTGATGTCTCTTCTTTTTTCTTCAAACTTTTATTGAAACTCTAGTTAGTCAACATATAGCGCAGTGTTGGTTTCAGGAGTAGAATTTAGTGATTCATCACTTACATATGACACCCAGTGCTCAATGCCACAATGTCCTCCTTAGTACCCATCCACCTCCTCCCTCCATTGACAACAGGGTCATATTTTAATGATGGGGTTCCAAACATTATGTTCCTATTGTGATTTAGCCTCATTCTATTTATGTTCATATTTTTTACTCAGCGATATAAATGAATGCAACCTTTTGTGATTACATATTTACTTCTGTATAATAAATTTATCTTAAAAGTGAAGACCAAAGTATAGAATATGTTAGTAAAATCTTTTGCCTCTGAGTCTGTTAATTGTTACTAAACTCTGGATCCTGAAGCTATTTGGAGCTCTTACTTATCTTAACTCATCTACTTCAGACAGCAGCCACAAAAATAATCTAATCAAGAAAATTACCCCTTTTGGGTGAAACAAATATTTGAAAACTGTTGAAAGGTAGAAGAAAATGTGTGCATAGTAGCAATAAAAATATTGGAAGAACATTTTGTTTAAGGAGAAGAATCAGTTTCTTATCTTTTCCTAATGAAATCAAGGTGCCTGGGATAAAATCTGATTATGGACATCTTCATGATCTAAGAAAACATAAATTCCTGGAGAGAGTGGGGACTCCCTTTCTAAAAATCTTTTTATTTTTCCATCCACAAAGGAGTTCTGGACACAGATATATTGTTGACAAAAGGACACCCTTAACTGAAGGAAGAAAAGTAGGCCTCAGGATTTATGGATAGAGGAGAGGCAACTAATAGCAGGGCCACTCTGGGCCAGACACTTGTTATTTTATTAGAGAATATTTGATAGAAATTTTTTTTTCCTGGTGGCAGGTAACAAGAACTCAAAACAGCTTAGTTAAAGCAAAAATAAAATGTGTTGTTACTCTGTTAGTGAGAAATCCAAGATTAAGGCACAACTAGATGCTCTGCTTTCCTTCGTGTTGGCTTAATGTTCAAGAAAACTCTTTCCATGAAGAGGCAAAGATGGCTGGCCATTGGTTGATCTCATCGAGGCTTACATTATTCTTCTAGGAATTTCTGCAAAAACTAGTGGGGGAACGCTGGTCAGCCTTAAACCTGGATCTTGTGCCCATCCTTGAACAAGAGCTGTGCTTAAGGGATGAGGTGATGAGATTGGCTAGTCTGGGTCACTTGTCCGCCCTCATGCTGGTGGAAGCAAGGGTTTGTGAGGTAGAGGAAGAGCAGCTTCCAGAACGGGAAAACGATAATGAATATCCATACAAATAAAACCCCTAACCATATCCTGGGCTAATAGGAATGGGTGTGACAGACATTTATAAAATAAACCACGATAATTCCCTTCTTGATTGTTTGTCCTTCAATCCATGATGTCTAGGAGGTTGAGCATACTCCGTACACATTTGTAGCTGCAGTTTCACTTCAGGCTCTGGAGAGGAGACCTACTCTTCATCTTAGAAAGGTACAGGTCCCATCGAGAGCCCAGCGTGTGTAATTCACCAGCACTGTCACCAGGCAGTCTTACTCTTGCTGTCACTGCACCCGTATATGCCAGTTCCCCATTCACTGGGTTCCTGCTATGACTGTTTGTTATTGAGTTTACTATGGCTTACTCCTTGTCCTGTCTCCCAGGGTGACACCACCTGTAATTCTATGATCAACTTCTTTTTATTCCCCTTCCCCAGTTACTGAGAATGCCAGTTTCTGCTCTGTCATTCTTTGACCGAAGCCCTACTTATTACCCTAGCTCTGCCAGGAACTGAATTTCCTTTCTACAAACTCCTTATCACAGAATTAGGTCCAATACGGGTTTCCTGATCCCTCTTCTCTGTGTTTCTACCCACTTCACTGTAAGAACATCTCCCATTATCTTGTCCTTTGGGTTCCACTATTTACTTATCCATTTATACTTTTATCCAATAGTTATACTTTTTTTCCCTCAGTAAATATTATTTCAGGTCTATTACTTAGTTCTGGGTTAGGGCTGGAGAAAAGAAGATGAATGGTTTCTACCCTCAAGATTTTGAGTTCAGAGAGAAAAGAGCTAATAATCTCCAAATTATTAGAGAGCACTAGGGGTGCATATATAAAGGGCAGATCTGAAAAGAAAAAGGTCAGGAAGCCTTCCCTGTGAATGTGGTCCTTGAATGAGTTGTAGTTAGCGGGGCCAAGGGATGCCCAAGTAAGGGGAACAGAATCTGCAAAGGCTCAGAGTCATGAGAGAGTGGAACCAGCCCAGTATGATGTCTCACGTGTGATGTGTATGAGAGAGCATTAGCAGATGAGGAAAGTAGGTAGAGTGACAAGATCATTAAAAAAGCTCACTGTCTCCTGCTTTTCCCTATTGAACAGACCCTTTTTACATTTATCTCACTGGATGATTTGGGTGAGTGGCAATTAAATTCTGCCTGTCTTCCCTTCTGTGTGATAGATATACAGGCATCAGTTCACCATAGCATTTGGATTTCTGACTGCATGGCTGTTCTTAAAACACCTATCCTGGGTCCCATTTCTTGAGGTCCAGGCAGCTGAGGCCTTCTCTCTTTCATCGTAAAGTTCTGAAAATTAGCTATGGGCTGATTGTAGAGATGGTGAAGTAGACATCCTCCTTTGGGAGTAATCTGATATTGCAGAAGGGTACATCTCACAAAAAATACTTTCTCAATCCTGGAATCTGAGATTATGATTAGAATTATTTCTTAAGGATCTTCTAGGATGAGGGTGGATGTCTATTTTCAAAGCAACAGGAGAGAAGACATGCTAGGTTACTGACACATTAGAAAGACTTTGTCTATCCGAGTCCATGTAAGCTTTTATGATGTTTAAGGGAATGAGATCAGGAAAGAGGAAGATAGAGTGCTTCTCAAGTCTGTTAGCCTTCACCACCACTAACCTTTAGAAGGGGCTCTCAAGTCTGTAGAATTCTGATGGTCTTCAGGTATCCAGTAAGTGGGTAAAGGGTTCTGCAGTAATGCTAGCCTAATTCATATATTTCTGAGAGCGAGCATAATTTAGAAGGAGAGAAATACTGGTTATAAGGCATGAGGGGGAGGAAGGTTTAACCATAGAACCTGAAAGACAAGCTAGATATGTATTCAGAACTTAAAAGTAGTTCTTGGCCAAAAGAAAATCTTACAGTTCCTGAGAAGGCTGGGCTAGACTATCCTCTAGACCATACTAGAAGTGAGCCAATGACATTTAAAATTTATGACAGGAAACAATTCCACATTTTCACTTGTCTTCATAAATGCCTTCATTTCAAGGAGTAGGGGAGGGAGGTGGGTTGGGGAGGAGTAGCAAGTCATCCTCCCTTCTGAAAGCGCTACCCAATTCTGTGGTGATCTGGATCTGGCTGTTCCTTGGATCTGAGCGCATTTCCTTCTACATTCATGGCAATGATTTGGCCTGATCCCCTCTTTGCTTTATTAGAGCAGCCCCATTTACAAAAGGCAAAATCATTTTATTTATAAACACAAATACCTCTGTATAAAGAGAAGTGAAATTTTAGGTATGTATATTTTGATGGGCACCATAGGCCATGCTCTAAGCCCACGTCTCCTCCCCCCTTTACACACCTGTAAGGTCAGCACGACTCCCTCCTGCTCCGTTAGAGCATGGCCTAGACTGGGGCTGGTTTTCTTCCAAGAAGAGAAGCTGTATTTATTTATTTATTATTTTAAAATTAAATTACAATTTATTTATTTATTTAAATTAAAATTTATTTTTATTGAAGTACAGTCAACATACATGTTACGTTAGTTTCAGGTGTGCAGCATAGTGATTCAACAAGTGTATGCGTTATGCTGTGCTCACTGCAAGTGTAGCCACCATCTGTCTCCATACAATGTTGTGATGATACCATTGACTCTGTTCCCTAGGCTGTACCTTTTATCCTTGTGACTTATTCATTCCATCACTGGAAGCCCGTGTCTCCCACTCCTCTTCACCCATTTTGCCCACCCCCCCACTCCCCTCCTTTCTGGCAACCACCACTTTGTTCTCTGCATTTGTTGTTCTCTACCTTTTTCTGTTTGTTCATTTGATTTGTTTTCTAGATTCCACATATAAGTGAAATCATATGGTATTTGGCTTTCTGTCTGACTGATTTCGTTTAGCCCAATACCATCTAGTTCTATCCATGTTGTTGCAAGTGGCAAGATCTCATTCTTTTTTTATGACATCTTTTTTGTCTATTCATCTACTGATGGACACTTAGGTTGGAGAACCATTATTTAAAACAAGCATATATGAAGTATGACTCTTATATTTCCTTGTTTGTCAATTCATTGCAGTTGCTTTATACTTAGGGTGAGTTGAGCTCTGAGGAGCTGCACCCTACCTCATATATTCTCTTCCATCAAATGGCTATAGGGCTGAGCTCTCCTTTCAGAATTGTGCTTTGGGTAAAGAACTGGTCTCATGAAAACATGTTAAAAGAAAGCTATGGAGCTGTAGCGTTTAAGAGCGGGAGCATGAGAGCGGTGTAAGGATGATAAATGCACGGCGTGTTTGCTACTTGTCCCCCACTCCTGACCTGCGGCTGACATTGCAAATCAAGCACAATGCTCTTTGCCCCTAAATCTCAATAGGGCCTTAAAATCCTTGCCCATCCATGCCCCAGCAGGCATTAGCAATCAAGTAGGATCAGTACTTGGAATAAAATCAATTTGCTCTCAGTGCTTGGCCTGAGTAGCTTATAAAATTGGCATAGCAGAGAGTCATCATCAAATAGTGGGTCATTAGAACACTTGTCTTTTGGTAAATGGAGGGAACTGAGGAAGGAGAATGTGTCCTGATTGTAGATGAGTGCAATGTTGAAGAAAAATTGGATACAACAAGAATGAGTGTTCAGACAGAGACAGACTTCACAATTTGTCACTAAACTACTTCTGCTCAGGTGCGTTATATTTCTCTATGCTGTAATAACAGTAGGAAAGCTGAGAGGTTGTACAAAAACATTAATTAAAAATATCTACCCCATTAGTTTCCACCATTCCATAGCACTTTTAGGCTCTAGGGAAGGTCTCTGCTGGGTAGAATGTTGGCATGAAAAAAATCATATTGAAACCCTGTTAGGATCTGAATTTCTAAAATTACTAATTGACTGGAAAATTTTTCTTTTCTGATTTTCTCTGACCACTGTTCTTCATAGTCATTTTTAGTACATTTTAAAGGAAATTACTTCCCATTTTCACTCTCTTGATCAGAACTTCCAAATGGATAAGCTCATTTTATCCAAAGAAAGGTTCTGTTGAGTAGAATCTGTTTTCAGTTCCTCTCTTGGGTAAGGTGTGACATACAAAGATAAAATATATCTCACTAAATTTGAAAGGCCCTTTCCAGGGGCTCCTGGGTGGCTCAGTGGGTTAAGCGTCTGCCTTTGACTCAGGTCACGATCCCAGGGTCCTGTGTCTAACTCCCCTCTCAGCGGGGAGTCTGCTTCCCCCTCTTCCACTGCCCCTTCCCCTGCTTGTGCTCTCTCCCTCTCCCTCTCTCTCAAATAAATAAAATCTATAAATAAATAAATAAATAAATAAATAAATAAGAAGTCCTCTCTCTCACCTGTGTACTGTTACATTTCCAGGTGGACAACACTTTAGGGAGCTTAACTTTGGACGACAACCTTTAGGAGAAATTAATCAATGTTCCCTGAGTGTCAAATAGTTCAACTGAGGAGATATTCCAAAAGGAAGGTCTTGGAATCCAACCCAAACACATTAATGATTGGAGACTGTGGTTTTAGAGAATGTTTGGATGGCTTTTTGTTTTGTTTTGCAATAGTTAGACATTAAAAAAAAAAACACCAAAACCTCTATACAGTGAAGCTCATCCATATAATTCTTCTGAGTAATTTTTTCCTGTGCTATTGTTCATGTCTATGGCCCTGCCAGAAGAACATGGGCTTTGAATTAATTTTTCCTACACATGCCATTTTGTATGTGTTCTGTCTTTTTTTTCGGTTTTTGTGAGGTCACCAATTTTGTTTTCCCTTTGGTATCCAATATTCTTGGACAATTCTCCGTGGCCTCGGAGAGACTCAGAGGGAACAGATGTTGTGTAAACTGTATCCCCCGCATATTTTCCTACTTATATTTTCCTTTTGAAAGAAAAAACAGAGGATAGCTCTCTGTGTATGGAACCTTTTTCTGTTTTTTTTTTTTTTTTTTTTTTTTTTAATGCCCAGAGACTATTTATTAAGTCTATCCTACTTCTATTGTGGGAGAGAAAGCTCCTTTTTGAATGGTATGACCAGTAAACTCTTGTAGCTGCTCAGAAAGCTTGATAAAGGACATTTTGTAAAGATACCCATCGCTCTGGATAGCAGCAATAAGCCACTAGTTTGCTTATTTTTTAATCCCCTTATGTAGAGACCTGTTAAAAACACATATTAAGTTTCAGCAAAGGTCATCAAGTCCGGGACCATATGTCAAAAATCTCAGCAATGACTTACCACCCTACGTGGTTGATAAACACAATTTTAGTATCTGTGAACTTTAATATCTGGATATTATATCCACGGGCCTGTTCCAATTTGCCAAGTCAAACCAGAAATCCATGTCACCGCTTTCATCCTTTTTCTCTGTGTACATTTTGTGCCCCCCTCTCCTGCAAATGTTTGAAATAAGCTGAATAAACAGAACACAGTAGGTAACCTGGGGAGTGTTCTAATCAGAAATATTTTCACTCATGGGGTAAGGCTTGATATAGCCCACCAGGAGCTGTGATTCGAACCACCCATTGCAAGCAATAAAGCACTGAAATAAGGACGTATTTTTATCAGATCTCTAGATCTATATTTATTTATTTTTTCTCAGCTGCTCATGTAAAATTTCATTGTGAACTGTGCAGATGTGTAACTCTGCCTGTCTATTGGCCAATGCATTCGAATGTCAACTTCTAGTCCCTGTTAATCTTTTCCATTATATTTTTTTCTTCTGTCTTCCAAGTGTCAGAAGAGAATATAAAAACACAAGTGCTCTGAAGAGACAAATGCAAAATAAAATCTAGCCTTGTGCGTTGCACATTCAAACTCAGATAGCTGCCTTCCAGCACATACTGGAGTCCAGTGTCTGCTAAAAAAAATCATTTGGTCCTGTGGCATCAGCACAGTGAGATGTGAAGAAGATTCTCTTTATTTGGCTTTCTAAGCAGATTTTGGCATAAACTGTATCCCCCCCAAAGTTGTATAATGCGTATGGATAACATGTATAATACAGTTTAGATTAATAATAAATCGAACAGCTGTGTTTTCACCAACCGCTTAAGAAATTATCAGTTCTTTTTCAGTCCTTTGTGGGTGTTTTTTTCTGTTACCCTTCCCATCTGTCTACTCCGAGATCCCCTCTACCCCGAAAGTTGTTACCATCTCCTGCTTTTCTTTCAAACTTTCCTGTGCTTTACTTTGCGTGTTTCTGTAAGTAATTTTAGAGCAGGTGGGATGTTAACATTATGCTTGTAAGATCCATCCATGTTTGTGTGGGTGGCTCTAGTTCATTTATTTTCACTACCATATAGCATTCCATCGTATGAAGAAAAAACCCCTCTGCTGTTCAGCCCTTCTCTCTTTCAAAGGACATTTTGAGCTGATCTTCATTTTTTCTTATTGCAAGTAACATTGCTAGAGAGATTCCTGGTCCATGTTGCCTGGTAGTTGTGGGTAAGAGTTTCTCTAAGGTGCATATCCAGGAGTGAAATTACTGAGTCATAGAGTATGGGCGTCTTCAGCTATACTTGGCATTGCTATACTGCATTTGGTTTCTATTCAATCTTTTAAAAAAGTATGTATGAAAGAAATCAAACTTTTGAATACAATTTCAACATGATGCTGATCTCTCCCTTTTCTCCCCATATGCTAAAACAGTGGCCCCTAGCTTAGAGTTATAAGCCATAAATCTGCATGAAGCTGTTATTGGTAGATTTGCAGTGTTTTCTTTCCTGCCCACTCTGATTATGTGCAATGAGTCTAGACAAGGCTCCTTCCATTCCTTAGTGTAACACCGTGCTTCCTTTGTTCACCCGCCTCTAGGGTGTTTCCAGGCGGTAAGGGGATGAATAATTTTTCTCCTTATTTGTAACTGTAGTGGTCATAGAATGTTTCATTGGAAACAAACTCCAGCTCCCTTCTGGGAATGATATTTCCTTTTCTTTTTAAGAACTTTAAATTTATTTTTCATGTACAATAAACCCAATATAAAATGGACTTCTTAAACACTTTTAAGAGTTCAGTATTTTAAGTACATTCATGTTGTTGTGCAACCAATCTCTCTCCAGAACTCTTTTCATGTTGCAGAGCTGAAACTTTGTACCCATTGAACAATTCTCCTTTCACTTGTCGTGCTAGTCCCTGGAAACCACCATTCTGCTTTTTGTCTTTATGAACTTGACTACTAGATACCTCATATAAATGGAATTATATAATATTTGTCTTTTCACAGCCGATTTATTTCACTTGGCATAATGTCCTCCAGGTCCACTGATGTTGCAGGATGTGTCAGAACCTTTCTAAGGTTGAATAATATTCCATTGAATTTGTAGACCACATTCTTTTTATCTCTTCATCCATCAGTGCACGCTTAGGTTGCTTCCACCTTTTAGTATTGTCAGTAATGCTGCTGTGAACACAGGTGTACAACTATTACTTCAAGGCCCTGCTTTAAGTCTTTTGGGTATACAGCTAGAAGTGGAATTGCTGGCATACTTCCTCTTCTTTAAGAGGACTGCTCCTGTTCCTGTTCCAACCATGAGAGAGTCCTGGCAGCATTTATTTTCCTGTCCTTTCCCATAGTCATGTGAGCTAATGAATTCCTCTCTTCCCTTAATCCATTTGAGGAGGACTTCTATTTTTTGCAGCAAGTGTCCAGACTAATATGGTGCATAGTCACATCCATCTTATGCACTAGGTCAGTTCTTTCTTATATTGGCCAAGAGTCAATATTGATTCCTATAATTCTGTTATAATAAGAGAAGAAGAAATATAATGATATGAGATAGAATAAGTGGTGCCTACATTCCTTGCTGAGATTGGCTGTCGGGAAGAATGAGAATGAAACTGATAAGGATTAAAACTAAGAAGGTAAAGAGACAATAATGAGCCATCAGAAGAAAAGATTTGGGTTCATCTCAAATGTTAGATGAGGAGGCTGTAAATCTAGGAAATGCGACTAATAGAGAGATTTCTGGGATTATGGAATGCAGAACAATAAAATTTTCTGGGAGGGCATATTTATCTTAAATCATAGGATTGGGTATGGACTCTACTTCTAAATGGCTTTGATCTTTCCCAAAGTTTGGAAGCTGAGAATAAAAGAGAGGGTTCTAGCCTAGCTAGTCTGGAAAACAGACATTTATATATAGCCTTAACTATTTCCTGGTTATAAGAAACAGAAATCCTCTCCAATGGAATTAAGTAAAAAAAAAAAAAATTACTGAAAGGGAACCCTGGTGGCTAAAAATTCAAGGACAAGATGTACGAACTGTGGCCTCATGGAAGACTAGGGACTCAAATGAGAATGCCCAGGGAGTGAACGCATTTATTTTCTTGCTGTCTTTTTTTCTCTTTGGAACCTCTCTTTTCTTTCTGTGTTTCTACTTTATCTGTCTGTTTCTTTTTATAGTCTGGCTTTCTCTGTTTGCTCATCATATTTCATGCCTTGAACATAGCCCCCTCAGCCCTGACTTTACATGTCTTCACACATCCAACACTGAAATTTCAGAGAATGAGAATTTGATCGGCCTAGGTTGGGTCCCATCCCCGACCCCTCCAGTCTGACTAGCAGTGCTCAGAGCTTACTGTCAGTTCAGCACAGAACAGGCTAGCTGAGAGGAAGAGGAAGATGTGTGAAGATGTGTGAGAGGAAGATGTGTGCACAATCTCTAACAATGAAGTGGGCAAAAGAGAAGATATGATTGACTTGTATATATGTTAATCTGGACCAAGTTGGGCACCATATGTAATGGTCCAGACCTGGTTGATACAGGTCTGCACGTAGACTGAGCTATCAAATTCCTCAGATTTCAGTCCTTCACTTTTCTCCAATGCCAGTGGTTTAGTTGTAGTTTTTATACTTGTAGAACCTTCACCATGTGTATTTTTGCTACCCAGAGGATACATATGGCTAACTTTCATGTTAGTGGTAAGGCCATGTGGTCTGGAGCCAAAAGAGGGTGGAAGAGAATAGGCTACTGTTTAGTTGCATGAGATTTTTAAAAAAATGTTACAAAAGTTGAATGAGATATTGGGAGTAAAACTGATTTGTAACCTACAAAGCAGTTCCAAAGAAATAGTAATGAGAACTGTGGTTCTCAACCCCAGTGTAGATATCCTGGACTGTTATTATAATTTGTGAGAGGTAAATGATTTGTCGCCAGTAATTTATTACTAATCATGAAGATCTACTGTGTATGAAGCCTTTTTAAAAAATGAAGAGTATATTCAAAGTTATGTGTGTAATGGTGTCACTGTCATTTATTTGCATTCAAACATTTTCCTTAGTGGGAATAGAAGGAGTGGGGTTTGGGATAGCATGGAGAGAATTGCCTGTAACTTTGACCTTATCTGTGGGAGTGTGTGCAAATGTGTGCTTCATCTGCTGTGGGTATTGTGGCCAAATAGGGTTGAGCAGTTGGGAAAACATTAGACTATGAGGTGCATAAGGTAGGATCCATATTGTCTCATTCACTGCTGTATGCCTAGCAACTAGCATAGTTCCTGCCACATAGTTACTCAGTGGATATTTAAATGACCGGAAGCTGACTTCCTAAGGGACTACAAATAGTTTTGCTCGTGCTGTAGATGCTAGAATTTCATTATTGTACCAAGTGGAGAGGAATATGTCTTCTCTTCACCCGCATTTAGGAAAAAAAATATGATGCTCAGGGTATTTGTGATTGATTTAAGGTATTAGTCACAGTTGCTAAGTTGTTCCTTTGAGGTTCTAGAGGAAGTTGGGAACAGTGAGACAGTTATTTACTACCGAACATCTAATTTTGAGGCATTTCCCTATGTGTACATCCTAAACCATGAGGGATTTGTTGCTGTATTAAAGAAAACAATTGATTGAAAAAAATATACAAAATCTTGCTACAGAAAGTGGGTCTGAGGAACAGAAATTTAAAAGGGTGCTTGCTCCCTTGTTTTGAAGGAAAATGAAACTAAATAAAATCTTTGTCCCGTTAAAGACTCTGGATGGGGGAGAAGTTTGAATTTCTCTAAGAATGAGTTATAGAAGATGGTGGTAGTCAACCAAGGGATTGGGAAATGAAATAAAGAGCTAAAATTGATGCCTTTGGTTTTGAAATATTATTTATTTATTTTTTTTCAGTTGGTAACGAGTCATAAAGTGATTTCCTATGGTCTTGGCAGAGTGGGCGTTGGGGAAGAGAACAACTGCTCCTTTGAGGGAGCTCATTGGGTGCTTGCCTCCTGCAGTTAGATTTTTCTATTTAAGAGAGCCATCTGCTTCATTAAACTTTCCAAGATCAGGCACTATCTACAGGGAGTTCCACAATGTCTTAAAACTGAGAACTGCAGCAAAGTTTTAAGTTGCTGCCAGAAAACCAGATGTTAACCAGATTGTCAAGTTCTTTTTTTCCTTCTAGAACCAAAGGTTTCATGTGAGGCTGAATAAATGCAAATGTTGGACAATCCTCATGGTTAGAATTTGGAGCCAACATTGATCTCCTTTGGCCTCTATTCATAAAGCCCCTCTAAAATCAAAAGGAACTCTGTTTATGGTTTTTTGTTTTTTTTTTAAAGGAGTGTTTGGGGGAGAAATTCTGGCCTTCCACATTCCCTAATGTACATTCCTTCCTGAAAAATTACACAATGCTAAATGCTGGGGAATTCAATAGATATTCCCAGTGCTGCTTCTTTAATCCAGCACGCATTTCTCCACATTTTGGATGGGTATTCATTTCTGATTATACCCTGCAGACTGCCTACTGATCTCAAAAAGACTGAGTGGAGAAAAAATATGCAATGGAAACTGAAAATGAAAACTGTTCCTTTCTACATAACCTAAGAGCTGACATTAGAATATCTGAATTATTAGAACTGGGGCTCTCAGTAGAGATTTGCAGGCAGAAAATAGATATATTCTCTTTAGAAACAAGTGCTGACCGAAGCTGCATAGTCAAATGCTGTAGGTAGGAAGGCCTCCATTTTTGTTTTGACAAGTGCTAATTTATTTCCTGGGTTTAGGGGGATCAGAGATTCTCCCTGCACCAACCAAACAAGGCAATGTTTATGTTTTGGGGATCCAAAGTCTTATATTTCCCCTTCTTAACCACTTTTTAAATTAAATAAAATCAAAACACTAAGCAGCTGCACAAAAACAAAATGAAACTACAATCCTTCCTTGCCTCTAATTGTGTTTAATATTTTAAAAAGAGAGAGATTAAGTTTTAGGTGAAATCCTTCTTTCATTAACTATTATCCTCCCATTTTATGAGACTAAAACAAGAAAAAACATAGTTTTGTTTACACTTATTAGTTTTTAAATCTAACATGGCTTTTTAATTTTATTTTATATTAACTGAAATTGGCCATATTTGAGCTTAATATGAATGCCTAACTACTAATGTGTAGGAAAACCTGCATTTTAATAGTATTAGGAAAATCGAAATAGACTGAATTCAATGACAGGTGTGAAGGTGTTCCACAAATGTACCCAAATGGATCAGTTCTGCTTTTCGGCCCCCACATGGCTCCTCTAATCATTGCAAACAAGATGGCATGATTTCTTCTCTGTGATAAAGGTATGGTTTTGCTGTCATAATTTGCTATCATATCTTCAAAATGTCTTTACCTCTGCTCATTTTCCTTGAGGACCATGAGAGAGAGTTGTATAAAACAGACTCTTCCATTGCTAAGGAAAGAATGACCTACATTTCCTGCTGCTTTACTTTTACAGGTAGAATTTTTTCCATGAAGACTCATTTCCTAATTTGGAAAGATACAAACTCTTAGGTCAATAGCACCTCTCACGATTCTGTAGGTCTCCTCATAGCTGTTTTTGTGATCACTTAGGATATTTCATGTCTATTTTTTTTTTTAAAGATTTTATTTATTTATTTGAGAGAGAGAGAGAGAGAGCGAGTAAGAGAGAGCATGAGGGGGGAGAAGGTCAGAGGGAGAAGCAGACTCCCCGTGGAGCTGGGAGCCCGATGCGGGATTTGATCCTGGGACTCCGGGATCATGAACTGAGCGGAAGGCAGTTGCTTAACCAACTGAGCCACCCAGGCGCCCCACATCTTTCTATTTTGAGCCAATATAATCCAGTCGAATCAATGTAGCCTTCTGAAGCATTAGTTAGTTGCTGCTAGAAGAGAAATATCCTGCCCCTTATAATAACAATAGCTTAAAGTTGCTGGCATTTAATTGTTCATTCACCACTGGCAAGCAGAACGCTCACTGTCATGGCTACTCTGCTCTTTTCCCAATGGTATTTCCTTCTCTCCAAGTAGCAATGTATTATCCTGCTATTCCCTAGAAACCCTGGGTTTCTGCTACTCTGAGACAGAGTAGCCGCTACACACAGAACAGCTTTCTTATCAAATGAGCCATGGATTTTAAAACTGCCAATTCGACATGAATTAACATGAAGTTTCACTTGAGAAATGAGAATATCTTTCGAAGAATATTTTTTTTTAAAAACCCAAAAGCAGTCACATCTTCAAAAAAAAAAAAAAAAAACCCCATCAATCATCGTAATCCCTTTCTAAGAACTCTCTTCACTCCTAGGATAGCAAATAATATGTCCCAGATTTTCTTTACAAATCCGAGTAGTCTGCCTTTTAGTTTTGCAAATATGAGAGAGACTTCTTGGCTGTTTGCCTGGTTTCTGCAGCTCCTACACTAGCAAATGGAGTTTGAATCAATTTTAGACCAGTGGTGATATGAGGAGAGTAGAAGGCCTTGGAGAGGTGTCAGCAATACCCACAACTAAATATAGCCACGGACCGTTCTAAGGCTAGAATTCAACTGTGAGCTCCTTTTTTGCCAGGGACCATGCCTTTTGCTTTTCTCTGCCTTCCTGATTTTGCCCATCGTAGAGCTGACCATGTAGTGGCTGCTCGATGAATACTCTGAACAATTATGACTCCTTTTTTCTCCCAGTTCAAAAAGCATACTCATGGGGCGCCTGGGTGGCTCAGATGGTTAAGCTTCTGCCTTCGGCTCAGGTCGTGATCCCAGCGTCTTGGGATCGAGTCCCACGTTGGGCTCCTGGCTCAGTGGGAAGTCTGCTTCTCCCTCTCCCTCTGCCTCTCCTCTCTGCTCATGCTCTTTCTCTCTCTCTGTATCTCTCTGTCTCAAATAAATAAATGAAATCCTTAAAAAAATTGTTAAAAAAAAGCATACTCATTAAACAACTTTAAGAAAATGTAGGAAGAAGAAAAAAATTACGCAAGACTTCACAAACCAAATATCAGCACAGTTGGTTTAGTAAATGTGTTGTTTGAAGTAATTTGGAATAAGGCTTCTATTGATTGTGCTGGCGCCCAACTGTCAGGTCATTAGCCCCACCCACTCTTTCTCACTCCCTGTAAGCCTATATATATAATATATATAATATATAATATATAGTTCTTAAAATACCCTTTTATCTGAAAAATTCCCATCTGCCACACCCACGACCACAGCTGGCTGAGTGAGACATCACAGTCCTTCTGGTATGGTCCTATGGTTGGGTTTAAGGGAACTCAAAATCTGTATGCAGAAGATGATATATAGAGCCCTTTTATCCATCCGTCCAGCTACCCAACCGTTCGCTTAATTCAACAAATATGTGATTAGTGCTCACTATGAACAAGGGCACTATTATTATATTCTGAGACCACAATGGTGAACAAATCGACCAGATCTCTTTTGTCCTAGAGCATAAAATATGGTGGGAGAGAAAGGAAATAGACCGGTAAGCAAGGAAGTGACTAAACATAGAATTCTTAGAAAATCAGAAAGCCAAGAGGAACAGGCAAGTAGACCAGATGTAGTTGCTTTTAATTTCTTATTTGGCTAAGTGCTTGTCTCCCTTAGTTTTTTATTTGTTTTTGTTTGAACATCAATACAGCTATTCAATGGGCATGCCAAGAAACCATAAACTGTACAAAGGTTGTTTGAGTCAAAGTTCTTGCAGTAGAAGACCTAGCAAGGTATGCAGACCAAAAACCAAAAAAGAAACCAACAAGACAAGCTGTATTAAATTGTTAGATTGTGAGTAACAGGTAAGTCACTTTGAAGATTGGATGTGTTTTGCAGACGAAGAATGATGCATCTAACTTAGTGCAGGTGCTGAGTGTACTTCTGGACAGTTAGAACTTTGGAATGTTCTGGATCCTCTTCCTCTCTGCACTGCTGCTTCACCAGTAGTAGTGACTTCTTGAAATATTATTGCAAGAGGAGATTGTTGATAGGGAGATATCGACTGAAAAATACTTGTGTCCTGGGAGATAAGGGTGGGGGGGTTGAGAGTGATACGGCATTAATTATCATTTTATTTCCCTACCAAAGTCACAATTAATATATGTTGTGCTATAGTAGCAAAGGCACTCACTTTGAGATGAATTGGATACTCATTTTTCTTTCCTCTACTTTTCATACCTCTTATTTGGAGTAGATTCTTTATGATTTCCTATTTTTAATTTATCTGGCTTGATTGAAATGTAATTGAGATATAATGTGTAAGTTTAAAGGTTTACGGTGAGGTAATTTTTTAAAAAAGATTTTATTTATTTTTTTGAGAGAGAGAGAGCCAGATAGCATGAGCAGGGCAGAGGGGCAGGGGGGCAGAGGGAGAAGGAGAAGCAGGCTCCCCGCTGAGCAGCCTGACACGGGACTCAGTCCCAAGACTCTGGGATCATGAACTGAGCCAAAGGCAAACACTTAACTGACTGAGCCCCCCCAGGTGCCCCTACAATGAGATGATTTGATATATGTATGTGTTGTGAAATGATTACCACAATAAAGTTACTTCACAAATCCATTGCTTACACAGTTACTATTTTCTGTTAATTTTGGAGGGCTTTTGGGATTTTCCCTTACACCCCAGCCCCTGGCAAGCACCAGTGTCCTCTCAGTTTCTATCAGTTCACTGTTTTTGTTTTGTTTTGTTTTGTTTTAGATTCTACATATAGATGAGATCAAACAATATTTGTCTTTTTTTGTCTGGCTTATTTCACTTAGCATAATACCCTCAACGTCTATCCATGTTGCTGCAAATGACAGATTTCCTTATTTTTATGGCCAAGTAATATTCCATTATATATAGAAGCACTGCATTTTCTTTATCATTCATCTGTCAATGGACACTTAATTGCTTTTATGTCTTGGTTATTGTAAATAATGGTGCAATAAACAGGGGTACAGAGAGCTCTTCAAGATAATGATTTCATTTCCTTTGGATATGTATAGTATCCAGAAGTGGGATTGCTGGGTCATATAGTAGTTCTATTTTTAACTTTTTGAGGAATCTGCATACTGTTTTCCATATACCAATTTACATTTCCATGAACAGTACACGAGGGTTCCCTTTTTGCCATATCCTTGCTGGCACTAATTATCTCTTGTCTATTTGGTGTTTGATAATAGCTATTTTAACAGGTATGAAGTGATAGCTAATTGTGGTTTTAATTTGTGTTTCCTGGTAACTAGTGACGTTCAGCACCTTTTTATGTTTTCATGTACCTGTTGGCCATTTGTGTATCTTCTTTGGAAAAATATTTATTCAGGCCTTTTGTACATTTTTAAATCAAATTATTTATATGTTTTTGCTTTTGGTTGTATGAATTTCTTTTTATTTTTTTTTCCTCCCCCTGTTTTATTGAACTATAATTGACATACAACATTGTATAAGTTTAAGCTATACAGCATAATGACTTGACTTGTATGTATTGTGAAATGATTACCACAGTAAGTTTAGTTAATACCCATAATCTTATGTAGATACAAAAAGAAAAAAGTTTTTTTCTTTGTGATGAGAGCTCTTCATATTTACTCTCTCAAGAACTTTCAAATCTACCATACAACAGGGTTAATTATAGTCATCATGCTGTACATTACATCCCTAGTACTTATTCATCTTGATAACTGAAGTTTGTACCTTTTGGCTACTTTCACTCACCCTCCACCCCACCTCTGTTGACCACAAGTCTAATCTCTTTTCTGTGAATTCGGGTTTTTTGTCTTTTCATTTATTTATTTATTTGTTTTTTAGTCCACATGTAAGTGAGAGCATACAGCATTTGTCTTTCTCTGTCTGACTTATTTTACTTGGCATAATGCCCTCAAGGTCTATCCATATTATCACAAATGGCAGTTTCCTTCCCTTTTTATGGCTGAATTATATTCGTGTGTGTGCGTGTGTGTATCACAACTTCTTTATCCACTTATCTGTTGATAGACACTTAGGTTGTTTCCATGTATTGGCTATTGTAGCTCATGCTGCTCTGAGCATGGGGGGGCAGATATCCTTTTGACATAATGTTTTCATTTCCTTTGGATATATTCCCAGACGTGGAATTGCTGACTCATATGCTAGTTTGACTTCTAATTTTCTAAGGAAGTTCCATACTATTTTTCATAGTGGCTGTACCAATTTATGATTTCACCAACGGTGCTCAACAGTTTCCTTTTGTGTGAGTTTTTTTTTTTAAAGATTTTATTTATTTATGTGACAGAGAGAGACACAGAGAGAGAGGGAACACAAGCAGGGGGAGAGGGAAAGGGAGAGGGAGAAGCCGGCTTCCCGCTGAGCAGGGAGTCCGATGCGGGGCTCGATCCCAGGACCCCGGGATCATGACCTGAGCTGAAGGTAGACACTTAACGACCAGGCGCCCCTTCTGTGAGTTTCTTATGTATCTTGGATATTGAGTCACCATCAGATATATGATTTGCAAATAGGTTTCCCATTCTTTAGGCAGTCTCTTCATTTTGTTGAATTGCAGAAGCTTTTGAGTTTGATATAGTTCCACTAGTTTATTTTTTGTTTTGTTGCTTTTGCTTTTGGTGTAAGAGCTAAAATATTATTACCAAGACCAATGTCCAAGAGCTTTTTCCCTTAGTTTTCTTCTAGGAGTTTTATCATTTCTGGCCTTATAATCCTTTATTTTGAGTTAATTTTTGTAAGTGTTGTAAAGTAGCGGTCCGGTTTCATTCTTTTGCATGTGAATAGCCACACTTCCCATCATCATTAATTGAAAAGACTATCTTATCTTTTCTTGGACCCCTCATCAAATATTAGTCGACTATGTATGTATAGGTTTATTTCTGGGCTCTCAATTCTGTTCTGTTGATCTAGGTGTTTGTTTTTCTGCCAGTATCATATTGTTTTGATTAGTATAGTTTTCTAATATAGTTTGAAATCAGGATGTGTGATGCCTGTAGCTTTGTTCTTCTTTCTCTGGATTACTTTGGCTATTCAGGGTCTTTTGTGGTTCCATACAAATTTTAGGATTGTTATCTCTGTTTCTGTGAAAAATGCATTTGGAAATTTTTTTTTTTTTTTAAAGATTTTATTTATTTGACAGAGAGAAAGAGATCACAAGTAGGCAGAGGGGCAGGCAGAGATAGAGGGGGAAGCAGGCTCTCCGCCGAGCAGAGAGCCCGATGTGGGGCTCGATCCCAGGACCCTGAGATCATGACCTGAGCCGAAGGCAGAGGCTTAACCCACTGAGCCACCCAGGCATCCCACACTTGGAATTTTTTAAAATTAACACATAATGTATTATTTGCCTCAGGGGTACAGATCTGTGAATCATCAGTCTTACACAGTTCACAGCACTCACCCTCCCCAGTGTCTATCACCCAGCCACCCTAGCCCTCTACCCTGCCCCTTCCAGCAACCCTCAGTTTATTTCCTGAGATTAAGAGTCTCTTATGGTTTGTCTCCCTCCTCGTTCCCATTGTTTCATTTTTCCCTCCCTTCCCCCCACGAACCCCACTCTGCCTCTCAAATTCCTCATATCAGAGAGATCATATGATAATTGTCTTTCTCCGATTGACTTATTTCGCTTAGCATAATACCCTCTAGTCCCATCTACGTCATTGCAAATGGAAAGATTTCATTTCTCTTGATGGCTGCATAGTATTCCATTGTGTGTATCTACCACATCTTCTTTATCCATTCATCTGTGGATGGACATCTAGGTTCTTTCCATAGTTTGGCTATTGTGGACATTGCTGCTATGAATGTTTGGATGCACGTACCCCTTCGGATCACTGCATTTGTATCCTTAGGGTAAATACCCAGTAGTGCGATTGCTGGGTCGTAGGGTAGCTCTTTTATCAACTTTTTGAGAAACCTCCATACTCTTTTCCAGAGTGGCTGCACCAGCTTGCATTCCCACCAACAGTGGAGGAGGTTCCCCTTTCTCCGCATCCTCGCCAACATCTGTCATTTCCTGACTGGTTATTAAAACCACAGTGAGATGCCACCTCACACCAGTCAGAATGCACATGGAATTTTTGATAGGAATTACATTGAATCTAAGGATGGTATTGGATAGTATGAACATTTTAACATTATGAATTATTTCAGTCCACAAACATGGGATATTTTTTCATGTATTGTGTTTTCAATTTCTTTCCTCAATGTCATAGTTTTCAGTTTATACAGCTTTTACCTCTTTGGTTAAATTTATTCTTATATAGTATCTTTTTTAATTCTATTGTGAATGGGATTGTTTTTTTCAGATAGTGTATTGTTAGTATACAGAAATGCTAGTTCATCTGCAAACAGAGACAATTTTAATTCTTCCTTCTGTTTTGGATGCCTTTTATTTCCTTTTCTTGCCTGATAGATCTGAGTAGGATTTCTAGTACTGTGTTGAATAGGAATGGTAAAAGTGGCATCTTTGTCTTGTTCTTAATTTTAAATGAAAATTTTACAGCCTTTTACCATTGTATATGAGTTAGCTATGAGCATGTCATAGATAGTCTTTATTATATTGAGATATATTCCTTCTATAACCAATTTATTGAGAGTTTTTATTATGAAAGTATGTTGAATTTTGTCAAATGCTTTTTCTCCATCTATTGAGATGATCATATGATTTTTATCTTTCATTCTGTTAATGTGATATATTGCATTTATTGATTTGTGTATATTTTACCAACCTTGCATTCAGGGCTGAATCCCACTTGATCATGACATGTGATTCTTTAAATATACTGTTGAATTTGGTTTGGTAGTATTTTATGGAGAATTTTTGCATCTGCATTCATCAGGGATATTGGATTTTATCTTTTTTTCTTGTGGAGTCCTTCTCTGGCTTTTGTATTGGGGTAATGCTGGCCTTGTAAAATGAGTTTGGAAGTGTTCCCTTCTCTTCAGTTTTTGGAAGTGTTTGGGAAGGATTGGTATTCTTTAAGTGTTTGGCAAAATTCACAAAACCATCTGGTCCTGGGGTTTTCTCTGTTGGGAGGTTTTTGCTACTGATTGAGTCTTCTTACTTGTTATTGATCTGTTTAGATTTTCTATTTTTTCATGATATGTTTTTATTTCCCTTGTGATTTCTTCTTTAATCATCAGTTATTCAGGAATATGTTGTTTAATTTCCATGTCTTTCTGGATTTTCCAGCTTTCTTCCTCTTATTGACTGCTAGTTTCATACCATTGTCATCGGTTCAGATACCAGATATAATTTCTATTTCCTTGAATTTGTTGATATGTGTTTTGTGGCCCAACATTTCATCTATCTTAGAAAATATTGCATGTGCACTTGAGAAGAGCATATGTTCTGCTGTTGGATGGAATGTTGTGTATTCGTTAGGTCCATTTGGTATAGTGTTGTTCAGATCTAATGTTCTCTCAATGATTCTCTGTTGGATGATGTCTCCATTGTTGAGAGTGAGGTATTAAAGTCCTTAAGTATTATTGTATTGCTGTTTATTTTTCCTTTTAGTAGTTAGTATTTGGTTTATATATTTAGGCACTCTGATGTTGAGCGCATATATATATTTACCATTGTTGTATCTTCTTGATGAATTGACTACTTTATGATTATATTATGACCTTTTTTGTCTCTTGTGGCCATTTTCACCTTGATGTCTATTATTTTCTGATAAAATTATGGCTATCTCTGCTTTCTTTTGGTTAGCATTTTCTTGGAATATGATTTTTCATCCCTTCACTCTAGCCTTAAAGCTAGAGTGAATCTCATTTAGGCAGCAAATTATTGGATTTTTTTTTCTATTCAACCATTCTCTTTTGATTAAAAAATTTAAACATTTAAAGTAATTATTGTTAAATAAGGACTTGCTATTTTATTCATTCATTTTCTGACTTTTATAGATCCTTTGTTTCTTATTTCTTGCTGTCTTCCTTTGTGATTTGATGACTTTTCGTGGCAGTGCGCTTTGACTTCTTTATCATAATCTTTTGTGTATCTGCTACAGGTTTTTCCTCCGTAGTTACGACGAGGCTTACATGAAATATGTTATAGTTATAACATACACTCTTAAGCCGATAGCAACTTAACTTTGAGAACATACAGAAGTTTTATTTTTTTACTCTCCTCCCTCGCATTTTAGGTCATTGATGTCATAGTTTTCCTTTTGTTTATATTGTGCATCTAATAAATAATTAATGTAGTTATGGTCGTTTTCAATATTTTTTTTTTTTTACTTTTAAGCTAGAGGTGTAAGTGATTACTCACCACCATTATAACATTGCAGAATATGACTTTCACTATATACTTACCTTTAATGGTTAGTTTTCTACCTTCATGCGTTTTTATGATATTAATTATTATCTTTTCATTTCAGTGTGAAGATTGCCCTTTAGCATTTCTTTTAAGGCTGGTCTAGTGGTAATGAACTTTGTCAGGTTTATGTGAGAATATCTTTCTCTCTCCTTCATATCTGAAGGACAGCTTTTCTAGGTATAGCATTCTTGGTTGAGTATTCTCAATCTCCTTTTCCAGACTTTGTAGGTTCACTGTAGAAGGGAAAAACCTTTACTAGTCAGCTTGGCTTGGCGTACTGGATGGGTCCGTTGATAGTGTTCATGGGCAGGCCGGGTATTGTCAGGATCTCCAGTTGGCGAAGGTCACTGCCTGTGCTCAGAGGTTGATGGAGGTTGCTACTAGCTGGGCTCTGCAGTTGGATGGCTCTCTTGGCTGGGTTCCATGTTCGAGTAGGGCTACTGGTGGGCTCCTAGTCAGGTCGGGCTGCTGGCTGTGTTCTGTGGTTAGATGGGGCTACTAACTGGGCTCTTCAGTCACCTCTGGTCAGGCAGGGGTGCAGGCTGTGCTCCCCTGCAGGGGGGTGCCACTGGTTGGATTCTGCATCTTGGCAGGGCTGCAGGCTGTGCTCTGTGATCAGGCAGGGCCACAGGCCGGGCTTCATGAATGGGTAGGCTGTTGACCGTGCTCTTCTTTTGGGCAAGGTTACTGGCCAGGTTCTCCAGTCGGATGCGGCCTCCAAGTGTACCCTGCAGTTGGAGGTGCTGGAGACTGTGCTCTGCAGTCAGGTTGGGGCAGCGTTTGAGCCCTCTCCCTGGTTGAGGGGGGCTGCATACTGTGCTCGGTAATTGGAAGGTTGACTGGCTGGCCTCCCTGCCTGGGCCAGGCCACAGGCTGTATTCAGCAATCAGGCAGGTCGTCAGCTGAGCACTGCTGCTAGGTGGGGTTGAAGTCTGGGCTCAGTAGCTGGGCAGTTCTATAGCTGGGCTTCACCTCTGCCCGGGGCCACTGTTCAGGCTACACGATTATGTGGAACCTGAAGCTAAGCTCAGTACTTGGGTGGGGCTGCTGGCTGGGCTCCCAGCCTGGATGGGCCTTAGGATGTGCTCAGTGTCTGCCTAGTGTCCGTGGCCAGTCTTCACTGAGGAGGAGACCTGGAGGCCATGTGCCACAGTTGAATTTGTAAATTTGTACCCTGGCACGGGTGGGGTCAAGGAGTGGTCTCCATAGCTGGTACAGCTCATCGGATGGGAATCCAAGTCAGGCAGAACTGCTGTCTGAGCTTGGCCTGATGGGGTCACCTGCTCAGCTCTGCAAATTGCCGTGGTCTGAGCACTGTTTCGTAAGCCCTGCCTTCCTTCTGTGTTTGTATCTGGTCACCTGTGGTGGAGCTCTGCAGATGCTCCCAGTGAACCCCGCAAGGTGAGTCCTGAGTGGGCCTCCTGGGAAGCATTCTGCAATGCTGGGGAACCCGGCTGTTGACCCTAGGCCACGGGGCAGAGTGCGTGTGTGGGGTCCTCACGGTGTGGCGCTGTGCTTGTCTGGGGGAGGGGCAATGCGGTCAAAGTGAAGTTGACCCTCTTACTTTTCTAATACAGACCTCCATCTCTGGGGTCCAGGGGGATGGTTCAGGCTCACCCCCAGGTTCTGGGATTTTCACAGTGGTGTTGTCTATGAATAGTTGCTATTGATCTTCTGAGGGAGGCCGAAATCAGGAATAACCCATGTCGCTCTCTTGACCTCACTCTTCTTCTCATGATTTTCTAATTTCCAGAGTTTGTCTTTGGTCTTATCCATGTGCATGTAGGAAAAAATAGAGCTATGCTGTGCATTTGAAGACAATTAATATCTAACATGGAATTATTGCCTCATTTCTATGGGCTTTAGATCATGACCTGAAAGAATCTGAAAGCAGAATAGCTTTACTTTGCTTACACTGTGTGTGCGATAAAGGGCATTTCTAACAAGGGCTAGCAGTTTTCAAATGACTTGAGTCAAAAGTCACGGAGGCTGCTTGGTCTGAATCTCACTATGCCTTCTTGTGAGTATGGGCATGTTAAACTTCTGCGGACTTCAGTGTACTCATCCATAAACAGTTTTGTTAAAGGCATTCAGTAAAATACTATGTGTAGAGTTTGATACTCAAAGCATGGCATTTAATAGACATCTAGTGAATGTAAGCACTCTCATTCATTATGGATGTTTGCAAGAATCTGCATTTTTCAGTATCCAGAAGCTAAGAAGAATTTGAAAGACTCACTTGCAGCTCATATACCATAGTGGTTCTTAAAAAAAAAAAAAAGTTATGTAAGTCTTAAAAATTAATAGTTTATACTTTAAAACCATTCAGATATGTAAATCATATAGATCAGTAGAAATGCAATAATAGTGTGGTAATAGCAATAAAAATATGATAGTAGCTAAAATTGACTGGAAGCTTATTTTGTGCACAGAGAGCACTGTCTCCTTTAATTTTTGCAAAACATCTGTGCTTTTATTATTCCCATTTTATGGATGTGGATACTGAGGCATAGAGATTAAATTAATTGCTGAAGGTCATGTAATTATTAAGTAGAAGATCAGGGCTGAAAACTTTTCTGTCTTGATCCCAAACTGAAAACTTCTCTTAATCCAAAGCCCAAGGTCTTCTATGACCAGTATCATTTTTAGGCCTATGAAAATGGGCCCTTGCGCTGCATCCCACACTTAAAAAGGATCTATTTTGACCTTTCTATGGCTGTGTCCTTTCCCAAGAGTCAAGAGCCTGAGGAGCCCAGGGGATGTGTTGACCTACACACAGCCTATGACCCCTTCTATACCACAGTCTGGGTGCTCAGGGCCTTGGAATTCTTTGCAGTAAAAGTTCTCAGCCAGCTTCCCACTTTTGCTTACACCTGTCCCCAGTGTGTCCTCCTGAGCATGGACCATTTGTGGTATACACACCCCAAGTGTATTGTGAGAGGGAGTGTCCATAGCTGGACATATGGGGCACCTTGGGGTGTGGGAATGAAATCAGGGGTGATGAGGGAAGAAGGTTGCATAAACACAGACAGGGTGCTGCCTGGCTTTCCTGATTGGCTCTTATATTCTGCCCTAGAACTTCAAGGAGTTGAAGCACCCTAAATCTGAATCTGGTCTTTCTGGTCAAAGCAAAGGCATTGTTCTCAAGGCAGGAGATAAAACAAATTTTATTTGACAGTTTATTGTCTTGATTTATAATTTTAATATATTTAGTTTTTGAGTTATAAAAGACGCTTTAAACCAACCCTTCCACTTCCTCCCATCCCCCAATTTTAATGTCTGGGTTACTTGGAGATCTGTCTCCAGTGGTTACTTTTTTCCCTTGAATATGGGCCACATTTTTCAGATTTTTGATAAAACTAGTATTTATGGATTGCATCCAGCACTTTGCAATTATATATTGTAGAGACTCTACATTCTGTTATATTTCATTGCAGTTTTTTTCCCCCATTTTATTCCAGCAGGCAATTAAATGGACTGAACTCAGACTTTGAATTCAAATCCCCTGTGTAGACAGAAGCTAAAATCTCAGATCCATTTTATTAGCCTTAGCTGAGCTGCTTGGAGTCTGCCCCACTTATGAATATTTTATAGGTCAGCCAGAGATTTGGGCAGAATTTTTATACCTAATTTGGGGCTATCACTCTTCTGGTTCTCTTCTTTCTGAGACTTTTCTCTTTACTTTCCGGTTCCTGTGGTTACCCTGAACTCTATCCTCTTTATCAAGCCAGTAAAACTGCAGGTTTCTATCAGTTTGATGGTGGAAGGAACCTGCCTTTAGATTAAAAGCTTTAAAAATCAGGGAATCCAGTGCTGTTCCTGTCTTCTAAGTGTCTGCCCCCTTCCACTGCCCCAGAATCTACCTTTTTTTTGGGTCACATGTAAACGTAATTAATGAGTTCTTTACTAGTGTATTTCTATTGTTGATTATTTTAGTATATCTTTTTTATTTCTTGGGCATGAATATTGCTCATTTTCAGACAAGCAGATAGAATTTAATTGTATTTAAAATTTTCAATCAAAAGAAAAAATAATATATCATCAAGCCTTGGCTTCTTGGGTTGATATACTTTTTCCCTGTGCTTAACGACAAAATGATTACTACCAAATTATCTCTTTGGACGTTTCAAGTATATATCTTACTGATAGTGAGTGGGTCAAAGCCATAGGCAATGTATACATTACTTAAAGAAGGAATGTGATTTTCATGAAAATAAGTTTCTATTTTTTTTTTTAAGATTTTATTTATTTATTTGACAGAGAGAGAGAGAGATCACAAGTAGGCAGAGAGGCAGGCAGAGAGAGGGGGGGAAGCAGGCTCCCTGCTGAGCAGAGAGCCCGATGCGGGGCTCGATCCCAGGACCCTGAGATCATGACCCGAGCCGAAGGCAGAGGCTTAACCCACTGAGCCACCCAGGCGCCCCAAGTATCTATTTCTTGAAGGCAAAACTGCATTGCCCATTTTCCAACTTTGTCCTACAGCAACACTCACATGTTGGCACTTGAAGTTAAAGGTCTCACAGACCCTACTTGCCTCACTACTTAAATCCAGTGAAAAATGTAGTAGCAATACTAATTCTAGGTTATAGCACTGCTTTCATCCAATTTAGGAGTTGTTTTTTTAAGCTAGAGCAAGTTGTTTTGGAGCGGTCTAAGTAGTTGAGACAAAATATACTAAAGACCAGTAACAGAGATTCAATGTCCAAGGATCTTGCTAATAAAACATAATCCAAAGAGAAAAAAAATCTAAAAAAGATTATTTTTTTCATTCACGTCTACTACTTCTACATCTTTTAAGACAGGCACACATTTGAATAGAAGATATCTGAATACTTGTAAAAACTCTGGGTATTTTTCATTTCAAAGGGAGGTTTCAAATGCATATAATCCTTTATACCAAAATATATCCATATGAATAATTAATAAAAGGAATGCAACTCTGAAGGCATTACCGCTGGTTTCTAATCAGCCCATAAGTCAGGGCAGATGACTTCTCTGCACTGGAGTCAGAGGTGGTAAATATTTCAGGGTATATGCCTACATAGAGGGGTTTTAACATCACCTGTGTCTAAGTCAGTTTGCTTTACTTCCTATCATCAAGCTGATAGTTCAGAACAACCAAAGAAAAGGCATTTTGTAAAAATAAGCTACTTTTGTTGTGAACACTAATATTTGTCTCCTTTTTCTGCCCCCAAAATACATTTTATTCCTTAATGCAAAATTCTATGTGTAGCAATTTCTCTGTAATAGCCATGGTTAGAAAAATCAGATGCTCTGACAATAAATGTCTTGATTAGTGGAACATGTTATGTTTGGCCCTTCTATGATGATTCCTAAAATAATCCAGTATCTTATTGTACTTTGCAGCCATTATAATTACTGATGTCGTTCTTTTACTTATATGCTGATTCATATAGTAACTTCTCTAATACTCATTTGTTGAATGTTTTCAGTGTGTAAAATACCACATTATGCATATGAATAGGATGCTGTTAAATAGAGTGTTATTTAATTGAATAATTTCAAATTAATCATTATACTTTCAATAAGCTTCTGTGTTTCCCAGATTGTGTTGTTCCCATGTCTCAATATATAGTCTAGAGGAAACTGAGGAATAAGCAAATTATTAACTGTCAGAAATCTGGTAGAAGCTGAAACATAAATAGAGCTACCTAAATTTGGAGACAGAAGTCACCATTTTTTTTTTTTTTTTACTTTTTAATCATGTTTTTTTGACAAGATGGAAGGCCAAAAAACAATGAACACTCTCGGGGCCCCCCCAGGTGGCTCAGTCCTTTAAGCATCAGTTCTTGATTTTGGCTCAGGTCATGATCTCATGGGTCCCGAGATGAGCCCCGTGTCACACGCCCTGGTCTGTGGGGAATCTGCTTCAGACCTGCACCCACCCCGTCTCGGTGCTCGCGTTCTCTCTCTTTAAAATAAATAAATAAATCTTTAAAAAACAAACAGAAGCAATGAAATCAACACTGTCTTCTGGAGAAATTTGCTGCTGTCCCATAAGACTTGGCATGTCCAGGTGCGCCTGGGAGGCTCAGTGGGTTAAAGCCTCTGCCTTCGGCTCAGGTCATGATCTCAGGGTCCTGGGATCCAGCCCCACATCGGGCTCTCTGCTCAGCGGGGAGCCTGCTTCCCCCTCTCTCTCTCTGCCTACTTGTGATCTCTCTCTC
>CM052892.1:69306614-69322007 GCA_028534135.1 Potos flavus
GGGCGATGGGAGAGAGGATTTACCTGTTACGTAGACAAAGTAGCTGTGCAAAGGGGGCCTCCTGGCAGAAGCTGTGACCTCCAGGAGAGGAACACAGCCAAACTATGACAACCTGGCAGGGAGAGACCCAAGCCGAGAAATTCCCTGGCCTCACTCTCTTCCTACTTTTTCTGGTACTTCCAGTTAGGCGAATTCATCCAGCAGTCAGAGGCAAGGAAGTCTCCACGGGCTCCGGGTAAGTAAAAAAGTGTGGAAAATAATCAGCATACACTGCATTGATTGTTGTCAACTCAGTATCTCCGCCGCTTTCTTCTAGACGTGAGGAGCCATGTTTCCCGGAAGCCCGGTCACCATTAGGTTCACTTTAGGGTCTGCCAAGGAAAGCCACTCATGGGAGATTAGAAGAGGAAGGAAGAAGAGGGGGGAATTATTTTTCTTCAGCATTGGTGGACAGATGTGTGCCTGAACAAGTGTTTCTAAGCAGCTTCTAGGCAAATCCTTGAGTACCACCCACTTCATGTTGAAGGCTGAGCTAGTTGGTTGGAGCACCAACCAGCATCTCCCAGAAGTTGGGGAGATTCATAGCCACTTTCCAACTCAAAGATCATAGGTTGAGCTCAGGGGTGGCAGTCTTTCTGTTCCTTGTTTTCTTAATACTTCCTGCGACTTTGTATGTCTCTGCCTACAAATCTGGAAAATGTACAGTGGCTGCAGTTTTCCTGACTGAATTCTGATTGATACCCAGTACAATCCCTGTCTGCTGAGGTGCCCGAAATTGCCACTTGATTTGAAGAGGGAATCTTGGGAGAAATGGTCAGGTTGGCACTGATACTAGGCCATGACTGTGGGCCTCAGGAATGGTGGGACAGGAGTACGTAAGGGTGAAGAAAGGGAAGAATGTCTTCAAGAAAGGAAATGGAATCATGCAGTGATCTGGAGTTGCCTGGGGTAGCTGTGAACAATAGTCTGCTGTTTCAAGCATACTGTTATTATAATCGTCAGGACTATTAGCCTCTTCAGAACATGGCATGTCTCTTTTGCATACAATTTAGCTCATGGAGATGCCATCTGCTATAGCTTCAATCATAGTCTAAACCAGTGGTTTTTAACTTTGGCTATTTATTACAATTAGCTGAAGAGCTCCAAATTGGCCTAAATTCCCAGGACTCACCTGAGGTCAGTTAAATCAGAATCTCCAGTTATCAGTAATTTTTTTGAAGCTCCACAGGTGATTATAATGGAAACCACGTTGAGAAGTGGTTCTAAAGCCTTGCTGCCCAAACACTGATCCACTGATAGCAGCATGGGCGTCCAACCATCCATCCATCTATCCTTCCATCCGTCCGTCCACCCAACCATCCCTCTATCCATCCACTCCCCTACCTTGACAGTAGCATGAGCAGCCTCACCCCAGACCTACTGAATTAGACTCTATATTTTAACAAGGTCCCCGGGTGACTTGCGTGTACTTTTAAAGACCAAGATGCACCAGTCCTGGCTGTTCTAAGCAAGTAACATTTACCTTTGTTCCTTCATACCTTCCCATCAGCACTTGCCTTTTTTTAAAAAAATAGCTTCTGGGAGGTATAATTGATAGGTAGTAAGATTTACATATTTAGAGCATACAATTTGGTGAACTTTGACTTATGTATACAAGTGTGGAATCATCCTCACAATCAAAACAGTGAAAGTATCCATCATCACCAAAAGTTTCCTCCTGTCCTTTGTAGTACCTTCTTCCCACTTGTCTCCTCAGTCCTTCCCCTACCCCCATCCCTATGCAACTAATGATCCACTTTCTGTCACTTTAGGTGAGTGCATTTTCTAGAACTTTTTATGCACACAATCATTTCATATAGAATTTCTTTGGCCTGGCTTCCTTCACCCAGCAGAATTGTTCTGAGATTCATTTGTGTTGTCATATATATCAGCGGTCATTCTTTCCCATTTCTGAGTAGTGTTCTATTTCATGAAGTAACACAATTTGTTTATTCATTCATCTGCTGATGGACATTTGGGTTATTTCCAGTTTTTGGCTTTCACAAACAAGCTGCCAGAACTTTCACGTACAAGTCTTTGTGTGGACAAGTATTTTCATTGTTTTGGGTCAGTACCTAGGAGTGGAATGGTGAGATTACACAGGAGATGTATATTTCACTTTTTGTAAAAATACTTTTCAGAACAATTTTCTAAGGTAGATATTACTGTTGATCTCATTTTGCAGTGGAAGGGGGAAAAAAAGGCCCAGAGGGTTTAAGTGATTACATTGCCTATTGTGATATCTTTTCCCACTCTTCATAGTGATACCTCAGTGACGACAAAATTCATATGTTCTTGGTTATTTATATTATAACCATTATTACAGTTTGAGGCTCACAGCTGGCATCTCAGCCAGATATGACTCAAACCCTTTGGTCCAGGAGGGTCCTTATATATTCAGCAAGCTCCCTTTCCCTCCGGTCATTTTATATATATTGTGAATTAACAGACGATGGTGGCTGAAGCCAAATCCCACTATGACCTTGAATCAGGTCAAAGCCCATATTCATATACTACTTCTTGAGCTAACACTGTTCTATATTTGTAGTGTATTTGTGAAGAATGTAGACATTCCCTAACTCTTGCCTTTGTCTAGCATGTAACTCATATCTTAGCAAAAAGATTTTATTCAACCTATAGTTACTAATAATTACCTTCTGAACAGTTTTACCCAATCTTATATGCCTGCCTCACTTAAATTATTTGCTTAGTCCATAAAAGAACTCTGCTTCATTGTGTTATGAATCCTATTAATTTAGTCAGTTTATGATATTTTCCTAGATACATAAAACAGAATATATATGAAATATGTATAGGTTGTAAAGTCTAATGAACATTCACAAAACCACTACAAACCTAGCTGCTAGAACCTTACCAATCCTGTTGCATCTCTGAGCTTCTCTGTCTCTTGCCTGCACCCACCAGAGGTAAATAGTATTTAGACTTTGGGTTTATTGGGGCGCCTGGGTGGCTCAGTGGGTTAAACCTCTGCCTTTGGCTCAGGTCATGAACTCAGGGTCCTGGGATCGAGCCCCACATCGGGCTCTCTGCTTGGCAGGGAGCCTGCTTCTCTCTCTCTGCCTGCCTCTCTGCCTACTTGTGATCTCTTTCTCTCTGTCAAATAAACAAGTAAAATCTTTAAAAAAAAAAAAAATTTGTGTTTATTAACACAAATTGCTCTTAAAATATATAATTTTACTTAATGTATATTCTTCCGTATACATTATATCATTTAGCTTAACTGCTTATGAGCTTTAAAAAATGGCATCATGTAATAATCTGAAAATTGCTTTTCTCATTCAAGAGTATATTTTTAAGGTTTGACCCCATTACTGTGCATTGCTTTTCATTTATTTTCTCTTCTTCTAGAATGATCCTTTTATGACAGTCAGTGCTGCTATGAATATTCTTATACAGGTTTACTGTTGCACTGTGTAAGAGATTCTCTTAAGAGATGTGCTTCGGAGGGCGCCTGGGTGGCTCAGTCAATTAAGTGTCTGCCTGTGGTTCAGGTCATGATCTCAGGGTCCTGGGGTCAGGTCCTGCATCAGGCTCCCTGCTTGGTGGAGAGCCTGTTTCTCTCTCTCTCCCTCTGCTGCTCCCCCTGCTTGTGTGTACTCTCTCTCTCTCTATCAAATAAAGAAATAATATCTTAAAAAAAAAAAAAAGAGATGAGCTTTGGAGTCTAATTAATATGTGAATGCTCACCTTTACAAGATTGTTGCCAATATGTTTTCCAAAGGGGTCGAACCTGTTTACATTCCCACCAGCAGTGTGCAAGAGTTGTCTTTACTGAATCTTTAGCAACAGCTGACGTTGCCAGTCTGGTGGCTAGAAAATTGAATCTCACTGTGAACTTACTTTGTATTGCTCTGGTTATAAATAAGTGTGGACAATATTTTATATTTTAATCACTGCGTTCCCTCTTGTGTGAAGTTTCAGATCAAATCCTGCACGTATTTAAAGTTTTGAATTGTCTTTTTCTTATTGGTTTTTCAGAGTTCTTTATCTTGATATTAATCCTTTGTTATATGTATGTGCTGCAAATTCTTTTTCCCACTGTGACTTGTGTTTTTGTTTTCCCCACTTCTTGATAGGTTTTGAGACAGAAATTCTTACTTTTAGTGTAGTTGAATTTTTCAACATTTTCCCTTATGGATAGTGTTTCTTGCTTTGTGTTTAGGAGATTTTTTTCTAATTACAGTAATAAAGATGTTGCATATATTTTATTTCTATATTGTCCTCAATACACTGGAAATTGGTTTTTGTGAATGGTGTGATGTAGCCACCCAATTTCAGTTTTTTTCCCTTATGGGTAACCAATTGTCTGAACACCATATGTGTTAAATTTCCATATACATATAGGTCTGTTTCTGGAATTTATATGTTCTTTATTTTGTCCTTTTTAGTATTATTTTTCTGGCTTTTAAAAATTATTTGAGGTTTTTATTTGCTCACTAGCTTTTCCTATTTAATTTTTTCTCATACTGGGTTAGAAGTTATATATTTTGCTTTTATTCTTTTTGTGATTATTTCTAAAATTTTAATGTGCACCTAACAAAATCTATTGTAACTATCTTAATCATTTTCCTAAATATTACAAGAATATCAGAGACTTCACTGTCACCAGGATTATTATCCAGTATTTTAATCCTGTTCTTTAAAAAAATAAGCAATCTTGTTAGTTAGAAACAAGTTATTTTATGCCAGCCATGTTTGTTTAAACATAACTACATACTTTCCAATTTCCTTACTCACTATTCTTTCTTTAATCTCAAACTCTCATTCTGGGGGTGATATGCTTCATTCCTGAAGTTTCTTTGGTGAACATCTGTTGACTGTAAATGCTTAATATTTTTTCTTTTGTTCATCTATTTAAGAATGGTTTTTTGGGTTATAGAATTCTAGGTCAGCTATTACCTTATATTAGCACACTGGAAATACTAGTTTTATTGATTTCTGGCTTCCATCCTGGCCGTTGGGAAGTCTGATGTTAGGCAAATCATCATACTTCATAAAAGATTTCTGTATCAGTCAGCCATTGCTGTGTAACAAACCTAAAATCTAAAAGCTTTCATTTATTCTCACGTGTGTGCGTTGGCTGGGAGTCAGATGATGTAGGCTGAATTTGGATGGGTAATTGCTTCCAGCTGTAGGTCTGACTGAACTTGGCTTTTCACTGTGTGTTGGGCTCATGTCAGCTCCGTCTTCCATCCTTCTGGGGCCTGAATATTAGTTATTATTACATTAATTCTTTGTGAGTCCAACTTGCACACTGAATCTTCTAGAAGGGAACTGCCAAGTCCATGGGTTGGTATAGTAGAGTAATGGAATAGAAACTGTACAAGTAGGGATAGAGAAGGACAGAAGAACACAGAATTTTTTTTTTTTTTTTTTTTTTTTAACGACTAGGATACCTGTAACAGCCACTGCAATTATTTCTTACCATCTAGTCTGTGAAGAGGCTGACATGTTGGCCTAAGGAATCTTGGCTAAATTAGGGGTCAACTGATTCCTGTAACACAGCAACTTATACCGAGAATACTGAATTCCATTGTGCTGCTTGAGAAAGGCCTGAATATGACCTGAAAAGCTTATAAAGGATATTCATAAACTCTAATCTGCCAGTTTATTTAAGGTTTGACTTTAAACAGACTGATGATCTAGCAGTAGGAAAATAAGTTTAGTACAGTAGGTTACAATGAATATTCTGGCAGAATGTGCAGGGCACAGCCCCAAATGACTTTGCATGGGATCATCAAAGTTGGTGATAAGAGAGTGGAAATAAATAAATGATTGGCAGGTAAGAGCATTATGTGATTTTTAAGTGATAATGGCATTCTTACTCTGAGATATTTCCATTAGCTACAAATACTTTAAATGTCATTAGACAGAATCAGCCTTTGACTGGAATAACGTTTCATTCTTTAGTGTTTGTGGCTTTGGCAGCAAATAAACATTTTTCTCACTCATAGTACCTAAATGCCAGATGAAAATGAAAACATAATTTGTATAAATATTCAGATCTTGGTAGGGTGTCCCAGTCTATTAATTCTAATTTCAGAAATTCATTGTCCTTACAAAACAGGTGAGATAAAAACCACTTGGTTTGCATATAATAGTACCAAACCATCACTATCAGTGGAACTAATTTAATGTGGCATCATGCAAATGAAACAGGTATGGTTCCCTAGGGTGAATTGCCCTCAGAGATGGGCAGGACACTGGCAGATGATGCATACCTACCAACCATGGAAAGGTGATACTCTGGCCAGGAACATTGCTATCTCTTTAATTTTTTTTTGTAAACAGACAGATGCTCTTCACTGAGAGGTTGAAAAATGAGTCCTTTCAATTTCATAAATTGGTAAAAATTCAACTAACCCTTGCATTCTTATTTATATCATAACACTAGTTGAAATACAAAATTTGTGGAAGCTGGTGTTCCAATTAAACTTCTATTAAGGAAGCCTGTGATATTTGGCTGGGAAGGCAGTGTAAGGCACGACCCAGTCCTCCAAGTTCAAATCAGGTCTCTAACACTAAAGTTGCTTCAACTTTTGTCTATGACATGCTACACAGTAGAGAAAGAGGTATTTTCCTTGTATCATTGTTTCTGTAACTTGGATGATAATAAACGTATTCCGGGATGCTTATTAAAACTTTAGGTCCCTGGGTGCCACCCCGAAGCTTCTGATTTGGTATATCTATCTTGGATTAGAATGCAAATCAGTGTTTTAAGCAAATATCACAGGGATTCTTTTGAAAGTGGTTATGAGCTCATGTTTTGGTGTACACTTCATTGGACCTTTGTGATAAGGAGTAGAACTGTCTCGTAGAGATAAGGGGTGATGTATCTTAATACCTTGGGATCTACATGTATCCCCCATCACCTCTTCTGCTTTATTACACAGAAGACTTGAAGCAGAAGGGTTTTTTTTTAAATTTAATTTTATTTTTTCAGTGTTCCAAGATTCATTTTTCATGCACCACACACAGTGCTCCATGCAATGTGTGCCCTCCTCAATACCCACCACCAGGCTCAGCCAACCCCCCACCCCCCTCCCCTCCAAAACCCTCAGTCTGTTTCTCAGAGTCCACTGTCTCTCAAGCAGAAGGGTCTTAAGACAAATGTAGATTTAAAAATAACGTATTATTAAGAAATAATAAAACAAAAAGAAACAATAAAACAGGGAAGATTTAAAAACACAATTGCAGTAAGAAACTAAGATTGAGAGATTCAGGCTATAAAATCTCAATTATTTGCTATAATTAAACTAACAACTTGGTTTAAATTCTCCAGGCAACAAAAACAATAGGAAGATATAGTCTGTTCTACAGAAAGGTGTTTTTTTTTGTTTTGTTTTGTTTTGTTTTTGTTTTTTATTACCAAAATGAGGAGGAAATACCTGTGCTTTACCAGAACTTTCCCTGGCATTTCCTTGGCATACAAGAACTGGTATGGGTGATATCCTCCATGGTTTTCTTCATTGGTAGGAAGGGGTGGTCCAATTCTCTACTTCGCTGTTAATTCCCTATTCATGGAAGATGAGGTATGAGGTGTTAGTGTCATCTCGTCCACAGTGCCCAGATCTTCTCTTTATTTCCTTTTGAAACTGGAGATCAATACTAAAGGTATTTTCCTCTAACTCTCATGCCTGTATCCTCCCATCATTGGTAGCAGGTACTAACACCAGTCTACTCTCCCGCCATGGAATTGTGTTATTCCAGCTATCAGAGTCCTGCACATGTGCTACCCTCTCCAGGAGGCCCTCCAGCCAGATGATGGTTATTCCCCCAATTCCATCCAAGAAAGAATGCAGTATGGAGTCTGCGCAGTTGAAAAGATGATATGAGCCAAAATCATAACATCTTGTCCATCAATCTCAGATCCCACTCAGTTTTTAGGTCTGGAAGGGAAGAATAAAATTGACACAGGCTCCTGAATTTAGCAGGATGAGAGGAAATCTCAAATCTTATAAGTTGCTTTAGGCTCTGGGAAGACAGTTTACATTTTGGAACCATTGCTAATCTTATGTGGAGTTGAAGTGAGTGGCCACCTAGATGTGTGTGTGATTCGTGGGGTAAGAAGCCCCACACTAAAAAAAGTGTCTCCCCAAGTAATAAGTAATTCAGGCTTGAAATTCCACCATTACCAATTCATTCGTTTGTTTGGAACTTTCAGTTCGGTATGGTTCCATCCTAAAACATACAGAATGATTCAGTGTGAGTGGATTCATCAGCTTACCCTTCTTTGCACTAGTGGGACAAGGATTGAGAACCTTGATATCTTAGGGGCAGGAGTCACTTTCAGAGGCATCGTGGGTATAGAAAGGTGGTAGGAATTAATGATATTTATGTATCTCATAATTTTATCTAGGGCTATTTTTGCCTCCCACACTTGGGTGAAATAAAATGAAATTATCTTTATTATCTCTGCAATGTGCTACGTAATCTGCTCTGATTAGTATAAGAAGAAATCTAGAAACAAAGGAAATCCTTTAATACTAGGAATGCCTGCTTTTGGTAAAATTCACACATGTTGTGTGGCTGTATTTTAAAAGGGCCAGAGGAGAGCATAATTAACAGTTGAAGCATGGGAGGGAACATGCAGGCTGTACAGCAGATCCCAAAGAGAACCTTGAATGATTCCCCCCTACCCCGCCCCACCCAGAATCCTTACATTACTTGTACATAGCAAGGTCTGAGTCACTTGGAGAAGTCATAGATCTTTAGTGGATTTTATCCACAACACTAGGGAGGGGACATTCTCAGAGGGACTCCTGGTCATTGGTCCCTATTTAATATGACAAAGTTTGTGTTAAGACTCCTGGCAGTCCCAAAATTTAATATTCTGGCAAAGTCTGGACAAAATGGAAATGTTACTCCAATTGAAAGTGGCCATGGCCTCTTTGTCTCATGAAGTACATCTTAAGAGAACAGTAAGGTGTATTTGTCACTGCACATAGAAATGAGCCAAGCTTTCTCAAGATTAACCTAAGGGAATGGTCCAAACTGTAGCAGGAAACTGTCCAGTGAAGTGACTGATCTTGAGAACATTTCATTACACTCAAAAAGGAAAGTTACATTAGCTTTTCATGGAGTGGAAATGGGAGGAATTTGTTTCTTTTTACTTTAAAAAAAAAAAAAGAGATTTATTTATATATTTTAGAGAGAGGGGTGTGGGTGGGCAGAAGGAGAGGGAGAGAGAATCTCAAGCAGACTCCCTGCTGAGCTTGGAGTCTGATGTGGGGCTCGATCTCACAGCCCTGAGATCACAACCTGAGCCGAAACCAAGATTCGGATGCTTAACCAGTGGTGTGGCCCAGGTGCCCTTGTTTTATTTTATTTTTTAAAATATATACCACTGGTATATTTTTAGAAGCTATTTTGAAAGTATCTGGAAAATCTGTGTTTTACACAAACATCTTTAAACCCTATTTATAAGCTAAAATCCAATTTTCCTTCATGAATTACAAAATGTGTATTTTATTATTATTTGATCAATTCCATTATTATTTTAATCATCTATTTTTCTTTTTTAATATCAATAAATGGCATAGCACGTAGAATATAAACCCATAGACAATGATACCCAAAGATGAAATGATGTAAGTAAAAATTAGATTCTTTAGTCCCCTCCTCAGACATGGTTGGAACCCACAATGTAGTCTGAACCAAATCGATTCTAACCACTCTGTCACATGTTCTTAGACCTCTGTGTTCATTAATCTATGACCCTCTAATCCTTATGGGTAGTGTTCCTGCAGAGAATAGGGTCATAGCAATGAGGGGCAAGCTTGGAAAAGAGGAATAAAAGAGGGACTGAAACTCCATTAACAGTTGTGAGGTGGGATTTGAGAAGAGTTCAGTTGCCATTGGAATAAAATAGTGATTGGTAGTTTGTAGCCCTCAGGACTTTAAGGCGGGGATTACCTGTCTCTCATTTTTTAGTATTTTCTTTGAGTGGGGAAAAAATTTTTAAATCTTTCATATTGCTCCTGTAGTCAACCAACAAAACTGGTTTTAGATATTTTCTTCTAGCGGCTCATAAATTTGGAGAGAAAAATTGGTTCAAAGTGATTGTAGAATATAATCTTTGGCTAGAAGTTTGACTCACAGCCAGCAGCAAATAGATGTCACAGATAAAAGAGAATGCAGTTAATAAGAGGTAAGAAGTAGATAGTTATCTAGGAGATCATTCTCCTTCCAGGTATACCTGTATGGGTTCTTCTTTTCTTAGAAATGCAGTGGATTATGTGGTGGGGCCCCTGGGTGGGTCAGTTGGTTGAATGTTGGACTCTTGCTTTCGGCTCAGGTCATGATCTCAGGGTGGTGAGATCAAGCCCTGCGTCAGGCTCCACACTCAGTGGGGAGTCTGCTTGAGATTCTCCCTCTCCTTCTCCCTCTGCCCCTCCCCCTGCCCCATCTCATATCTTAAAAAAAAGAAATGCAGTGGATTATGTGAAGTGCCAACAACAGGGACACAAATATGGAATTGTGAAAATATTATGCCAGCCAAATAAATATTAATATTGAAGATGTCTTTCTTTGTAACATAAAAGATACAAAATCTTAGTTTCTTGAAAAGACAAGCCCATTCATGGAGGAGATCAGTAAATAAATGAATAAAAGCTATAGAACATTACAGCTGGGAGGGTTCTGAAAGAGTATCTGTCCAGCTACGTCCTCTAGCTATGGAACCACACTTAGAAAAGTTATAACTTGCTCAAGTTTGCATGGCCCGAGGCAGGACTAGAGGGTTGGACTAGAATCTGGGGTTCCTGATTCCTAATCAATCTTTTCCTCTCATTTCTCTACATCCTCTGCCCAGAGCAGTGGTTCTCAAACAGAGGCAAGGTTGCTTTCTAGGTGTTCCCTTGGGCAAATCTTGAGATATTTTTGGTTGTTGCAGTTGGGTTCTTGGCAGGTGGCTGTTACTGGCAACCAGTGGGCAGAAGCTAGGGGTGCTCTTAAACATCATGCAATGCACAGGAAAGCCTCCACAAGAGAGAATGGTCTACCCAAGTGCCAGTAGTGTTGAGTTTGAGAAAGCCTGCTCTACACCGATAATAACAAATCTCAGGGTCCTGCATTACGCAAACAGAGAATAGGAAAATCTAGATTTAAAGTGAAGCAAATACTTTATAAAGGACTTGCCAAAGTATTTCATTAATTGTTAATATATTGTAATGTCAAAATCTTAAAAATTTTTAGTCAGCAGCAAAGAAGACAAATGTCAAAGTCACATGTACTGCAGAAAAGCCTGACATTCATGTATGAACAAAGCATGAAGACAAATGAGAAAGAAACCTAGTAATACTGTTATTTCTATACTTTCTATAGAATACAGGACAATCTCTCATGGGGTTTCTCACTATTAGAGTCTTATAACAACCAACTGAAGAAAGGGGAAGCATACCTATAAAATGTGAACGCTGAAGTTCAAAGATTTTATTTATTCGACAGAGAGATCACAAGTAGGCAGAGAGAGGCAGAGAGCCCGATGCAGGGCTCGATTCCAGGACCCTGGGATCATGACTTGAGCCGAAGGCAGAGGCCTTAACCCACTGAGCCACCCAGGTGTCCCCTGAACGCTGAAGTTCAAAGAGCTCAAAAGATTGACTCCCATCATGCAGTATTGGAGCTGACCCCCAAATCCAGGATTTCTGTCTCTCATGACAATGTTCTACTTTTATATGTTGTCTGTATAGTGTACAGGCATTTATATGTATATATTTTAGGAAACCATAGTCTACAACATGCGAAAGTTCATACATCTTAATATGTTTTCAAAGAACGTGAGCAGAAAACCAGTCTTGCATTATTTTTTGCTGGGAACTGAAAATGAAAATAGTAGTAATATTTTATAGGAACTTCTCTGCCTGAAAGTGGATTAATTTCATTAAAAAAAATTTTTTTTTTTTAAGATTTTACTTATTTATTTGACACAGAGAGAGAGATCACAAGTAGGCAGAGAGGCAGGCAGAGAGAGGGAAGCAGGCTCCCCGCTGAGCAGAGAACCCGATGCGGGGCTCGATCCCAGGACCCTGAGATCATGACCTGAGCCGAAGGCAGAGGCTTTAACCCACTGAGCCACCCAGGGGCCCCACATTTTAAAAAAAATTCTCAAAGTCACAACTTGTCTAAAGCCTGGCTTCTCGGGATCATGAGGTCTGTGTTAAGATTAGGTGGAGAACACCATGCCCCAAGTCCATGGAGGGTAACTGTCACAGCCGATGCTCTCGGTGAGTTTCTCAGATGCTTTTTACATGGTTTCTTTGCTCATTGACTACAACAGTGTTATGGGCATATGGTAAAGGTGACAAGACTTCATTAGGATTTGTTGAGTCAAAAGGCCACCATCCTCAAGAATGTCAGCTCTGTAACTTTGGGACTAAAATGTTCATTGTTTAATTTCTTTCTCAGTCTGGGTTTCTGTCCTTTTCTGAAAGATTTCAAAAGAAATAGCATCCCCAAGTGAGTATTTCAGTGACATGACACTTGGTATTAATGGGGTATCTCTGGTGGGTTCTAAATTTTGCTGTATTGTCTTAAAATCACAAGATAATTATTCTGTTTGAAGGAATTGGTAGTTTGAAACTTCTTTATTTTTGATCTTTTTAACACAGGCATTTTTATAACATGTAAATGCTATAGAATACATGTTATATACCACTTCATACACCAGGAACAAAAAACGAGATCAGATTTTTATTGGAATGCACTTTTAATTATTTGATTTGGCTTTCCGAAGTCAAATTCCGAGTGTCTTTCCAGTAGGCTAGAAGGTAAAACAATTCATTCTTAAGCCTTTTTTTCTCTTTTTCATTTTTTAATCTGTCCCATGGCAGAATGAAGGCATCTTTATTCTCTACTTTTACTCCCTCCCAACTCTGTTTCCATTTTCTACCCAACACTAAAGGTCAAGGAAATTTCTTCTTTGAAAGTAACATTCTCCTCGGTGTTCTAGGGAAGAAGACATTCATGCCTGGCTGGTTCTTGGCATCTCAAGGCTCGGAGGCAGGAGTTGGGTTTGGTCTGGGTTTGCTCTCATAGAATGTTCTGAGCTCGCTACATCATTTTATGCTCGTGTCTACTCTTAGGAAAGCTGACCACGGAAATGCACTGCAGCAGGGGGTGGGGGCTTAAGAGAAATCGAGGGTTCTGAACAGCCGTCTCTGGCAGCCCCATGGGTGGGTATAACAAAACAGGGCAGAACACTTAGAAGTGCAAGAAAATCCCCAACCTTTTCAAGATATTGTCCTGGGGGCTTCTATCCATAGCCACAAATCTGGCAGCTGGGGTTCCATTTATTCATCATTTCATTCATATATTCTTAATTCATCCATTTAGGTATTCATTTAATCAAACATTTATCACGGATTGTGGATGATTCCCAGCCCCACATTCTCAGGAAATTAGCTGCCCAGTAGTCTCAGGAAAGACTCTCCTATACATGAATTCACCCATGACATGAATTCTCCAAAGAGTAGAAGAGTAGGACTATATTAATACTTTTAGCACTTGTGGAAAGTATTTGAATTGGAACATCTTAGGGTTGCATCCTCACATGTATACACACATACAGAGAATCCGTAGAGACTGATGGAAGCATGACTTCCTTGCCATGCAAAGACGTCATTGTGTATGGAGGAGTATGACTGAGGTACTGAAGGTGATTTTATAGTCAGGCATGAAACTTATTCTCATCACTTTAGAGTTACAGAAATATGCTGCAAAGGCAGGAAAGGTCAGTCTGAGACAGAGTAAAAAGTGTTGGACAGGGATTTCTGGGTGGCTCAGTTGGTTAAGCATCTGAATCTTGGTTTTGGCTTAGGTCATCTCAGGGTTGTAAGATCAAGCCCCACATCGGGGTCCATGCTCAGCAGGAGCTTGAGATTCTCTCTCTCCCTCTGCCCCCCACCCCCACTCTCTCTAAAGTAAATAAATATATCTTTTAAAAAGAATATTGGACAAAAAGATAACAATTCCAGAGGTAGATGGAGTCAATGCATATTTGAGGACCAAGGGTAATATTCTGTGGAATTAATATTTTTACAAGCTATTTCTAAAATGATATATAGATGACATTTTTATCTCTGCATGTTATGGGTAAAAATAGAGAAATAAATATAAAGGAGTAAAAAAGCTTGTGTCCAAAAAAAAAAAAAAAAATTGTGTCCATACTCTCTCAATCCTCTATCCTATTGAAGAAATAAATATCAGTCTTTTATTTAGCAACAATGATTTGTTTATCATAACATAAGATGGATCAGAAAGCACTAATACCTGGGAGAAGTAGCTAAATGAATAAATGGAAAGAACTTGAAAAAGAGATTTATTTTTGTGAGTTTTGCAGACTGTGATATTAGATCTGGGCAGATATAGGGTGGTGTGGTGTTTGTAGCTTCAGATCCTTCCAACAGAGCCATTTTTATATTTATTAAGAGTGTGGAATGCGGGGTGGGACAGTAAAACCCCAAATTCGTCACAGCAAGGCTCAACAGGGGGAAAAATACGTGTGTAAGAAGCATCAGAAGACGTCCATTTAGCAACAGGAAGCTAATTTTTTCATTTTTATTCCACAGCAAAATCAGAGCCAGGTGGCTGGCAGGCAGCCCACACGTGAAGATGTTTCTTAGAGTTCCTAAGTCATGGGCCATGGATGCTGTCAGATGAAGTTGGAAGGCTGAAACAGCCATCTGGTGGCCGGTCATATTGTTGAACTCAGTGGCCTCGGCTCCAACACAGAGCTTTCTAGGTATATCACCTCTTGGTGATCTGCACATCTTTTATCCAGAATCAATAGGGCCACTAATGCTAGCCAGACAGGTAAGGTACACACACCTCATTACTCACGTAAGGTTGATATGCCATTCTTTGTAGAAGCAGGACTCATCAAGCAGTGTTTCTTAGACTTCAGCAGGCATCAGGATCACCTGGAAAGCTTTTCAAAACACGGAATACTGGGTCTCGATTGCAGCCAGAGTTTCTGATCTGGGTTAGGTCTGGGGTGGGGTCTGAGAATCTGCATTTCTAGCAGGTTCCCTGGTGATGCTGCTGATCTGGTCCACTATCATCTAGGGAACCATTGATTATGTCAAGTATAAATAAGATAAGAATAGAGCTATGTTACAATATATTTTCTCCCTTCATGTTTCACCTAAAATTTCTGAGTTTTTATTTCTGATAAAATTAAAAGACAGAGCTATGTGTATTAAACTTTGTCATATAGAGTCCTCTTGATCATCACTTCTAGGTGATACACCTGTCCCCACCTTGTCACCCTGAGAAGTGCAAACAAATTGATGTTCTTATTTAGAATGACTCGTTACTTGGTCAGAAAACAAA
>CM052892.1:69322507-69339768 GCA_028534135.1 Potos flavus
GAGGCTGGGGCAAAAGATAGGCAGGATGGTGGGCTCTGTTCTATCCTTCCCTTCCCTATCTCAGCCAAGCCAACAGGCACTGGGAACAGGGTTCTTGTCCTTTGGGGGAATGGAAATGCTAATCAACAGAATCCCATCATACATCAGGGCAAGCAGAGGGTAAGGGAGGTCTCCTATTCTGTAAGCATGTAGATAATCAGGATCTACTTCCTGGAAGAGCCAAACTGGTCCCCAGTCGGGTATGAATAAGGCTCTGGAATTAGGTTGGAACTGATGTCGAAGATAAAAAGTCTTCATTCTTCCGGTTGAACAGAGCTTGGCAAGGCAGGGACTGAGATGCTGCGTACATTAACATGGACTTTTTTTGGCAACGTGTAATCAACCTCGGTTCAAATCACCTCTCATCTTTCACTTTGTCAGCCTGCGGCTCTGTGCTCCTGGCTGACAGATTCACAGGCATCATGGAAAAATACTCTTTACTTCGTGCTAGCATTTTCTTTTTCAGGCGAGTGACAGGCTGTGGCCATGCTGTTTGTGTCTCGTGGCAGTTGCGTAAAGCCCCTGGGATTGCCCGCTAATCTGGACACCGTGTCTCAGGGCCCTGGGCTGGAAATCGGGAGGGCGTGTTTGTGTGGGTGACCCGCCTTGGCTATAGGTGATGCTCATAGAAGCTCCAGGGAAGCAAATCATAGGATGGTATAACCGGGAGGCCTTCTGAGAAGTCATTCAGTTTTGCCTCCTGTGGAGAGCTCAGAACACAGAAAATAAGGAAAAGAAAAGAAAACAAAAGAAAAGAAAAGAATAAAAAAAGAAAAGAAAAGAATAAAAAAAGAAAAAGAGTGTCACATTGTTATTAAATAGAAATTAAACCTTTAGAACGTGAATGAGTTCAACGAGTATTTATTAAGTTGCCACCAGTGTGGTTCTCAGATGACAAGTAGAAGAATCTCTGAAAGACTTGTTTAAAATGGTCCCAGGACCCCACACTCAGAATTTCTAATCCATTAGATTAGGAACGAGGTCCAGAAATCCATATTTTTAACTATTGTCCCCAGGTCATGCTCATGCTGGTGCTGTACAGAGGAAATGCTGAGTAGCACTGTTGGGGAGAAAAGGACAGATATTTTGTGAGGAGTAACTATGTTCTGGTTCTAGACTATAAGTTTTCTGCCATCAGGAATTCTGAGGTTTTCATGTACCACCAAACCATTCAGTGCCGTGGCTTTATATACCTCTTATTTGGCACAGACTCCAAGTCTGTATCTTCAGCCCATTCGACAACTCTGGACTCCAGCTCGATCATATACCACTAGCACTCTCACACAGATGTCTAGTAGACATCGCAAAGCAAACACGTTGAAACTGAACTTCTAATTTTCCCAAGCCTACATCGACATCTCTGATGACAGCAAACACATCCATCCAGCTGCTCAAATGAAAAGTCTTAGGGCCATCTTTGACTCCTTCCTTTCACTTATACCCCTCATCTAGTCTGTTCGAAATCCTGTTACTTCTGTCTTTATTATTTATTATTTTTTTTATTATATTAGTCACCATACAGTACATTATTAGTTTTTGATGTCGTGTTCCATGATTCATTGTTTGCGTATAACACCCAGTGCTCCATGTAATACATGCCCTCCTTAATACCCATCACTGGGCTCACCCATCCCCCCACCCTCCTCCCCTCTAAAACCCTCAGTTCGTTTCCCGGAGTACATAGTCTCTCATGGTTCGTCTCCCCCTCTGATTCCCCCCATTCATTTTTCCCTTCCTTCTCCTAATGTCCTCCGTGCTATTCCTTATGGTCCATAAACAAGTGAAGCCATATGATAATTGACTTTCTCTGCTTGACTTATTTCACTTAGTATAATCACCTCCAGTCTCGTCCATGTTGATGCAAAAGTTGGATATCCATCCTGTCTGATGGCTGAGTAATATTCCATTGTATATATGGACCACATCTTCTTTATCCATTCGTCTGTCAAAGGGCATCTTGACTCTTTCCACAGTTTGGCTATTCTGGACATTACTGCTATGAACATCAGGGTACATGTGGCCCTTCTTTTCAGTACATCTGTATCTTTTGGGTAAATACCCAGTAGTGCAATTGCTGGGCCATAGGGTAGCTCTATTTTTAACTTTTTGGGTAACCTCCACACTGTTTTCCAAAGTGGCTGCACCACCTTGTATTCCCACCAACAGTGTAGGAGGGTTCCCCTTTCTCCACAACCTCTCCAACATTTGTTATTTCTTGCCTTGTCAGTTTTTGCCATTCTGACTGGTGTAAGGTGGTATCTCAGTGTGGTTTCGATTTGAATTTCCTTGATGGCTAATGATGATGAACATTTTTTCATGTGTCTGTTAGCCATTTGTATGTCTTCTTTGGAGAAGTGTCTGTTCATTTTTTGACTTATTTGTTTTTTGGGCGTTGAGTTTGAGAAATTCTTTATAGATCTTGTATATCAGCCCTTTATCTGTAGTGTCATTTGCAAATATCTTCTCTCATTCTGTAGGCTGCCTCTTTGTTTTGTTGACTGTCTCCTTTGCTGTGCGGAAACTTTTTATCTTGATGATGTCCCAAAAGTTCTTTTTTGCTTTTGTTTCCCTTACCTCTGGAGATGTCTTGAACGAAGTTGATGTGGCCAATGTTGAAGAGGTTACTGCTTATGTTCTCCTCTAGGATTTTGACAGATTCCTGTCTCACATTGAGGTCTTTCATACATTTCCAGTTTATCTTTGTGTGTGGTGTAAGAAAATGGTTGAGTTTCATTCTTCTGTATATAGCTGTCCAATTTCCCCAGCACCATTTTATTGAAGAGACTGTCTTGTTTCCATTGGATATTCTTTCCTGCTTTGTCAAACATTAGTTGATCATAGAGTTGAGGGTCCATATCTGGGCTCTCTATTCTGTTCCATTGATCTATGTGTCTGTTTTTGTGCCACTACCATGCTGTCTTGGTGATCACAGCTTTGTAATATAGCTCGACATCAGGCAACATGATGCCCCTAGATTTTTTTTCCTTTTTCAACATTTCCTTGGTGATTTGGAGTCTTTTCTGGTTCCATACAAATTTTAGGATTGTTTGTTCCAGCACTTTGAAAAATGCCATTGGTATTTTGATCGGGATGGCCCTGAAAGTATAGATTGCTCTGGGCAGCGTAGACATTTTAACAGTGTTTATTCTTCTGATCCATGAGCATGGAATGTTTTTCCATCTTTTTGTGTCTTCTTCAATTTCTTTCATAAATCTGTCTTTAAATTATATTCAGAATCTGGCTACTGCCTATTTTGTCACCCTGATTCAACACACTCTATCTAATTTCTCTTGAGTTACAGTCAATTGTCTCTTAAGTGATCTTTATTCTTCTATACCTGCTCCTACGTCTATTGTCAACGTTGTAGCCTGAGAGATCCCATTAAAACATAAATCAAGTGATTTGACTCCTTGGTTTAATACTTCTTGCATCTCCCCATTTTATTAAGAGCATAAGTCAAACTATTTACAAAGGACTGCAAAACCCCATAAGAAGTGGCTTCTCATTGACTCTCTGGCCTCATGTCTTGCTACCATCCTTATTGCTAATTTCACCACATCCAAAGATAATCTGGCTCTTCCTGCCATGCACTTGGAATGTTTGCATGTAGGTCTTTATATTGGCTGTCCACTCTGCCTGGAACACTATTTTTCCCCATGTACCTGCATGGCCCACTCCCTCACTTTCTTCGTGTTTGGGTCTACTCAAATTTGTCTTTATTACCTTCTCAGTAAGGTCTGTCTTGGCTGCCTTATTTAATATTGTTATGACCCCATCTCCCATCCACTGTAGGCATTTCTGAACTTCTTCCCTCCTTCCTGTGATTTTTTTTCCCTATAGCATTTATTGTCATCTAACATGCTATGCAATTTACTGATTTATTGTGTTTGTTGTCTCTTTCCCCCCTGAATGTAAGCTTCACAAGTGTGGGGATCTTTGTCCATTTGGTTCACTGATGCATCCCAAACACCAAGAGCAGTGCCTACTATAGGGTAGATGCTCCTATTAGAGCATAGGTAGATTCAACATTCATTGAATAAATTAATGCTTGACAATGGTAACTTCTCAATGTTTATTGAATTAATATAACTTAATTTAACTCATAGCAGCCCTTTTATTCCCATTTTACAAATGGGAAAACCGAGGTTGACAGATATTAAGTAACATGATCAAGAACAAACATCCAAATTTGTCGATTCTGAAACCCCTTTGCTTTCTATTCTCTCATTACCTACACAATGTCTCAGGTACTAGACTAGCTATTTAAAGGATACAAAATGGAAGAGGTATCGTCCCTTCCCAAGGATCTCATCTGTTAGAGAAGCCAGACATACAGGAAAAAGTAACTATCCTACAAGGAACTTACGGGTTATTACCATAGCAAACATAAACAATTAACTACGCTACAAGGCAGATTCTGGCATATGTTATTGGAAATGGATGAAGTGTCGGAGGAGAGAGAGTAAGCCACTGCCTATAGTGATAAGAGATTGAATTTTTAGGAAAAGGAAATAATCAGTGAACACATGAATAGTCCTCAGTTACTGAATAATGGGTAGGATTTAATAGGTAGAGATGGTAAGAACTAGCATTTCAGCATGAGCAAAGGAAATCAGCAGGAAAGTGATGATTAGGTGTGGGGAATGTGATATTTTCTAGAAACAGTATATATATGAGGTGGCATAAAGGTAATAGCCTGGGTAAATCTGTTGGATCTTTCTCTGAATCTGTAGAAAGCTTTTATGAAGAGAAAGCTGTACTGTGGGAGGGCCATTCTGGTAGGCATGTATTCACTTATGTAACATTTATCAAGTGCCTGCTTGGTCTTCAATGAAGGGGTCAAAATGGAAAGAGATAAGGAGGATGCCTTAGTTTTTTATAGCTTGTAATCTGGTCAAGATGGCAGCTAATTAAGCGCCTACAACCCAGTGAAATATGTACAATGAAAGGAGACATAGAATCTATGATAAGGGAGAATATCCTAATCTGGGAAAATATCAGAGATTTACTAAAGGAAGTTACATTTTAGCTGAAGCTTCAGTACTGTGTAGGCATTAACAGAGCAAATAGAAGGGTGAAAAGTGTTGTAGGCAAAGGAATGACATGTAAGGAGAACCAGAAGTGACCCATACCTTTCGCTGAGCCCTCCAGGACCCTGAAGAAAGCTCAGAGTAACTAGGATATATAGAATGACAAAGAAGGGAGTAGAAAGAAGTGATGCTGGAGCAGTGGGCAGACGTCAGGTCATGAAGCACTTTATAGGTATGCTAAGAGTTTAAACTTTATCATAAAGGGAAAGGGATGTCATTATGGGTTTTAAGCACCGATTTTTTTTTTTTTTTTCCCGGTTGGGGTAAGCAGGGACATTTTATTTTATTTATTTTTTCTTTCAAGATTTTCTTTCAAGGTTCCTTCCTTCCTTCCTTCCTTCCTTCCTTGAACAGAGCGCATGGGGGTAGGGCAGAGGGAGAGAGAGAATCCCAAGCAGTCTCTACACTCAGCGCGAGCCAGTGCTGAGCCTGACACAGAGCCTGATTAGGGGCTCGATCTCCCTATCCCGAGATCATGACCTGAGCTGAAATCAAGAGTAGGGCAGTCAACTCCCTGAGCTACCCAGGCGCCTCATTTCAGGATTTTATTTAAATTCAAGTTAGTTAAGATACAGTGTAGTATTAGTTTCAGGGGTAGAATGTAGTGATTCATCACTTGCATACAACACCCAGAAGCAGGGACATTTTATGATTAGATTTACATCTTAGAAGCTTTACTCCTGCTTCAGTGAGCAGAGTAGGTTGGAAGGGACTAAAAATGGAAGTGGAGGAGGTTTGATCAGAGACTGCTGTAATAATCCAGTTAGGTGGGGATGGATTGAAGCGTATGGATGAAATTATCAGGATTTGGGGATTGATAGGATGTATGAGACGGAGAAAGGGAGGGGTCAAAAGTGACTGGCAGGTTTCTCAGTTGTGCATATGGGTCATGGTAGAGCCAGTTACCGACACATAACTGGGTGGAACGTTGCACATGTGTGGGCAGATAACACGCACAAGTGTGGGTGTGTGTGTGTAGGAGGAATCAGCTATTATCATAGACCAGATATGACACTGAAAAATGATAACAATAGAATGGAATTCAGGCAACTGATCTTTCATCAAATTCATAAATATTTTAAGGTTATTGGTAAGAATCCAGGTATCTTTAGAAAGTGATGATGGCACAGTTTTTTATAACCCATTTGTAGTTTTCTCTCTCTCTTTTTAAATATTATTTATTTATTTGACAGAGAGAGAGATAGAGAGGGAGCACAAGCAGGGGGAGTGGGAGAAGGAGAAGCAGGCCCCCCACTGACCAGGGAGCCTGATGTGGGGCTTGATCCCAGAATTTTTTTTTAAGATTTTATTTATTTTGAGAGAGAGTGTGAGCACAGGAGCTGGGGAAAAGGGGCAGAGGGGGAAGCAAACTCCCTGTTGAGCAGGGAGCCCGATGCAGGACTCGATCCCAGGACCCTGGGATCATGACCTGAGCCGAAGGCAGATGCTTAATGACTGAGCCAGATGCTTAATGACTGAGCCACCCAGGCGCCCCCCTCCCCCCATTTGTAATTTTCTAGATCATTCCTTGATAGCCTGTCTGCATACTGAGTTTTTAGTCAGTGCTTCATTTATTTAGTCAATGCTTACAGAGGAAGACGATTTTAAGTCATTTTATAGGATCAAAATTTGTTATTAAAAAATCTTTAAAAATACCCATGATTATCACTTTATCATTCATATCTCTGATGTAAAGAATGAAATTCGCTCTTTAAAGAAAGTGTTAATTTATTAAGTACAGTGCAAAAAGAGCCGCTACCTACACGTGAGAATTCTTTTTTAAGAAACACAGCAATCTGGGAATTGTTAAAGTGTAAATGCCTAAAAAGTAAATAGAGGCAACGAAAAGCCACATACGGCTCATCTACATGAAGGATGGATATAACTTCAACGTAGCTCGATTCTTCAGGGAGTGATTTTCTTCAAACACTTAGCTGAATTCCCACGTAATATTCATCCAAGTGGCTCACTGCATTTGCGGAAAAAGCCCAGTTGTGGACTTGCAAACATTATTCTTTTAAAATGGTAAACTTAAACATCACTTTTGAAAGCACTGGTACAGAAAATGAGCCTTCCAAAGCTCTACTCAGGGCAGTAATCGATAATGTGGCAAGCCTCACTGAGTTAAGAATGATGGGCGGCCAGTGTTCAGAGGCTGCCCCTGCACATTCTGATGCAGATCTGTACAGTGAGAAAAGATCCAGCTGATGGGAAAAGTAGCCTTTTCAATAAATACGCTTGGTGGAAAACTTTCCCTTCTACCTTTTGGAGTAAGCAGATGGGCTATGTTTTTCATATAATTCTCAGGAATGTGGTCTGCTTTTATTATATACCTCCCTCTTGAATTCCAACCCTCTAAGCAGGCACCGTGCTAAGTTTTGGGGATACAAGGTACGGGTTGTGGCTTTAAGAAGCTTATAGCTGGCAGCAGGTGCCTTCCCTTCATGCCATTCCTGGTAATTGAGCCAGTAACACGTCTCGACCTGCTTATGGGAAGTATTCAACAGATAAGTGAAATAATAAACAAGAAATGATTTATAATCCATACTGTTTGACTTTACTTCTCTGATTCCCTGTAGAGATCTTGGCATTTGGGAGGTCAATTTTTTATGCCAAAGGGAATACTTTGGGTAAGAAATGTCTTAGGGATAGTTATTGCAGAATCCTTAAATTTACGAAAATGGATTCTTCTCTCTAACCGTTGCTATGACTTCACTGAACCTCTAATATCAAAATTATTCCTTGAGAAATTATTAGCTAAAAAGTAACACAATTCTGACCTAGCTTAATAAAAATTCCAGAAATTGGATATACACGGCTGCATGGAAGACAATTTCCACATTTAGTCCCAGATAAAGGAGGATGACCCGCAAGTGTGTGGCGGCTTGAGGGGCCTTCAGTTTATCTTCTCGCTATTTTCTTCTCTCCAACTGTGCCTTCTTCTTTGGGTCTCTAATGCCATTCACGTTTCAAAATTTGCTCTCAGGAAAGCGTCTCTAACTGTGAAGAAAATCTTGAAAAATACATTATTCTGTAGGTGGCTCTGAAATGTTAAGGCCTAATTCTTATTGTGAAAAAAATACTTTGTAACTTCATAAAGATTTTATATCTTTTAGGGTTCAGGTGGCAGTCAGGAGAGGAAGGGTAGCAGGTCCTTCTCAATATCCCTGTAATCAGACCACACAAGCACTGTCTTTGGTGTCCATAAGAGTGGGTTGCTTTGAATAAACTTCCATAATAAATTAATTTATTCATTCGTTCCTGCAATAATTGAATGGTTAATAAGACTTATCAAGTTCTTGGGGTTTGCAAGGCAGGGTGGAGTCATGAAGTGACAGAAATTATGACTCGGAAGTAAAAGGTAGATAGTAAGTAAAAAGGGAATAATGAGGTCAGTAGGTGAGAGAGATGAATGGAGTAGACTCAGAGAAACGTAGACACCGCCAGGGAGAGTAGTGGGTCTTTAATGCCTCGAAAGGACTGAGATTCGGGTTATACCCGACCCTCATGCCTTTAGAAAAGCATATTGGAAAATATTTTAAAACTGTAAGTGGAGTAGAAGTGAGAAGAAGTTAGGAATCAAGATGTCAAGCCCATATCCTTCTCTTACAATGCCTTTCTCCCTTCTAACTCCAACTCCACCTTTTCTCATGGCCACTTCTCTTCTTGACATCCTTTCAATCTTGGCCGGTCTGCAAGCTACTTAATTTGTTTCCCATTTCCAGAAGACAAATCCTATGAGAGTAGGATGGGCCCAGCTCATATGTGCACAGTGGTTGGCTATATTGATGTCGTGTGCCTATATTCTGGTCTAATCCATCATCCATCAGTGGCTGCTTGAAGCTCGGGCCCTGGGTAAGTCTGCTTCCTTCAGAAGACATTTGGGATTCTGTAGGCATGAAGACTGAAAATTCTAGAACGATAATGAATTGTTAGAATATAAAGAGAGCTGACTTCTTTGAGTATTTGCCATAGGCTGCATACTGCTTTATACATCTTATATTTATTTAACCTAGATAACAATTGTTTGAAGCAGGTAGCATCATTATACTCACTTAATGAGGAAACTGAGGCACAGATTTATTCAGTAACTTGCCCAAGTTGATTCAGACAGTGAAGGGCAGTGTTGAGATTTGAACTCAGGTAGCCTGGCCCCCAAACCTGTGTTGTACTGTCTAGGTTTTAAATTCCATTTTCTCATTTTACTATGAAGTATGTGTTTCTAGGCCAATGGTGCAACTTCTTTAAACTCCAGTTTTTCCATCCATCCAATGAAGATAATACTTGACTACATACCACACGTTGTCAGGATTAAGTAAAAATGTACTTAAAAAATTCTTTTTGAACTGTAGAGCAAGGTATTAAAATTCGAAACAGCAATATTATCCATAATGATAGGAATAATAAAAGTGCAGAGAAGTTTTGTTGAGTAGTTAACTTTCTGATAACTCCTTAAATTCATGTCCTTTGCCCTCAAGTTCCATTACAAAATAGCTATAGTAATTTTTTACACTTTAACATGACAAGCTTTGGGGGATTTTTTTTTTTTCTTGAGGCAGATCAGATTACTGCTGTATCATCCAACAAATTATGGTATTATTGGAAAGGGGCAAATGTCCAGGATCTACATCTATTTTTCACTTTTGTCTCCTCCCACCCATGATTATTTGTAGGGTAGATAAATTTGTAACTGTTTTAAAAGCTTCATATGAAAGGTGTTATAAGCAATTTAATAACAGTATGCTCTGTTGCATTGTTTTTTTTCCTTGAGATTTTTCTATAACAAATTGCACAATAGAACTTTTGACTTATTATTTATCTCTTAGTTCTATGTTTTATTTTACCATGCTCAGATTTGCATAGCATACATCTAAATAAAGCTCTAAGGAAGAAATCATTTCTTAATTTTTTCTCATCTATGAGACTTTCTTTTAACCCAGTTCTGCAGAGCAAGTAGGAACAGCAGTGTGTTTAAAAGGGAATAATTAGGAGTGGAGACAGTTTTTTGTTTTTTTCCCTTCTAGGTTTTTCTGTTGAAGGAGCAAGCACATTAAATGCCAAAATAGCAATAGCCCCAAGAACATATTAGCTTGCTATGGGATACTTAAGGCTCCATGGTAACAATTATTTGCAGAATTCACAAGATATACTTCTGGAATTAAAAGACGCTTATCTCGTTTTAGGAAAAATAACATGCCTAGATGGAGGAGAATAGGGGAAGATTTAAACCAGACTATTCTTTTTTCAAGAACTGACTTTATCCATAATTAATCCTTTCCTGTGGATGTATTTATGTTCTTTCACATTCCCTTCTTATATTTCTCATCTTCTTTTATACTGAAAAAGGGTAGGCTTGTGTTTGCAGTCTGCTGGGGATAGTGTATGGTTATGAGGTTGGGAAGATATTACATTTCACCTCATAAAGTTGATTATGTCCTCAGAGTATGCATAAAAATGAATTTTCCTTTATTTGTTTGCTCTTGGAGAAAGATGCTCAAATAAATTAGTTGTCTACCTTTTAAGTAGGGTGACAACCATATCCTTCTCCTGTTTTTCATAATGTTCTTCCTGTGTCCTTACCTCTGGGGCACAACCTGTATTCATAATCACAGAGATAAGAGTTGGGGAATAGTTACTTATGGACATGGTGTACACGATCAGAGGGTCAGCTATTATCAAGCAGTCCTGGGAGGAATTATTACAGGCATAAGTGAAAAATGAAAGGGGTCCTTAGAAGTAGAGGAGTTTAGAAAATGTGAAATGAATATTATCATTGATTTCTCCTGGTCATAGAAGCAATGAAAGCAATAGATGCAGAGAAAGCATTTGACAAAATCAGCGCTCTTCTGTGATTAAAAACACTGAACAAACTGGGAATAGATAGGAGCTTCCTTAACATGATGTAGGACATCTATGAAAAAACCCCTACAGCTAGGATCATATTTAATGGTCAATGACTAGATTTCTTTCCCTTAAGATCAGGAAAAATGTAAAGATGTCAGCTCCCACCACTACTATTTAACATGTACTAGACATTCTAACCAGGGCAATTAGGCAAGAAACAAAATAAAAGTCATCCAGATTGGAAAGAAAACAGTACAACTATCTCTGTTTGCAGATGACATGATCTTGTATGTAAAAAATTCTAAGGAATCCAATTAAACATTATTAGAACTGGTAAATACATTCAGCATGATTACGGGCTACAAAATCAATATACAGAATCAGTTGTATTTCTGTACACTAGCAATAAATAAAAAAAAATGAAATTAAGAAAATTCCATTTAAAATAGCACAAAAAGAATAAAATACCTAGGAATACATTTAGCCGAGGACATTCAAAACTTGTACACTGAAAAATACAAACATTGCTGAAAGAAATTAAAGAAGATTCCAAATAAGTGGAAAGAAATCTCACAATCGGGACGCCTGGGTGGCTCAGTTGGTTAAGCGGCTGCCTTCGGCTCAGGTCATGATCCCAGCGTCCTGGGATCGAGTCCCACATCGGGCTCCTTGCTCGCCAGGGAGCCTGCTTCTCCCTCTGCCTCTGCCTGCCACTCTGCCTGCTTGTTCTCTCTCTCTCTCTCTCTCTCGCTGACAAATAAATAAATAAATAAAATCTTTAAAAAAAAAAAAAAGAAATCTCACAATCACAGATTGATAATCTTATTAGAATATTATTAGGATAACAGTATTCTTTAATATGATTTACCAACTTGATGCAATCAATATACACCGAAATCCCAAAGGCCTCATTTTTCAGAAATGGAAAAGCTGGATGTAAAATTTATTTGGAATTTATATGGAAATGGAATTCAAGATCATGATGAGATATTACTTTGCTCCCACTAGGATGGCTATGATAAAGAAGATAAAAAGTGTTGGCACAGATATGGAGATTTCGAGACCTTGATACATCGCTGGTATAAATGTAAATTGGTAAACCATCTTTCAGTTCCTCAAAATGTTAGACATAGAGTTACTATGTGACCCAGAAACTCCACTGCAAGTGTATACCCAAGAGAAGTAAAAGCATACATGCATACAAAAACTTGAAGGAATGTTTCTAGCAGCTTTACTCATCCTAGATAGAAAATGGTAACAAACCAAATGTCCATCAGCTGATGAATGGATAAATAATTTGTGGTATATCCATACAACAGAATATTACTTGGCAATAAAAAGAAATGAAGTGTTGGTATATACTATAGTAGGGGTGAAATTTGAAGGCATTATGCTAAGTGAAAGAAGCCAGGCACAAAAGAAAATATACTGCATAATTCTATTTATATGAAATGTCCAGAAAAGACAATCTGTAGAAACAAAAAGTAGAAGTGATTGCCTGGGCTGGGGGGCAGGGAAGCAGTATGGGGAGTGATTTCTAATAGGTTTCGTTTGGAGGTAATGAAATCATTCTAAAGTTAGAGTGCAGGGATAGTTGCAAATTCATAGTGAGGACATTAAAAATCATTGATTTAACACTTTAAATAGGTGAATTTATGGTAATGTGAATTACCTCTCAATAAAGCTATTTTTTTGTGCTCGCTTCGGCAGCACATATACTAAAATTGGAACGATACAGAGAAGATTAACATGGCCCCTGAGCAAGGATGACAAGCAAATTCATGAAGCGTTCCATATTTAAACATAAATAAATAAATAAAGCTGTTTTTTTTTAAAGTTGAACAAACCCCAAACAAAATAAACACAAAGAAATCTATGTCAAGACACATCATAATTAAACTTTAGAAAACTAATGGCAAACACACACACACATACACATACACACACACACACACACAGGAACTTGAAAGGTGTGGGAGAGAAACAACAGTGTTGAAATGACAACTCAAATGGCATCAGATTGTCTTCAGAAACTACGGAGGCCAGAAGGACTGACCATCTTTTTGAAGGGCTGAAAGAAAAGAATTCTCAACCCTGAATTTTATATCATACAAAATTTGCTGTCAGAAGTGAAGAGGACATAAAGACACTATGAAACAAAGAAAAACAAAAAGAATTTTTACCAGCAGACCTATCTCAAAATAATAGCTTTTAAACAAGTTTTTGATAAAGAAAGAGTATCTTAGACCATCAGGAAGAGAGAATGAACCATGGAAAGCACCAAAACATGGTTAAATACAATGGACTTTTGGTTTCTTCTGGAGTTTTCCGAATTCTGGTCTCAGCGAAAAGTAAAACATTGTCTGATGTGCATCTCAAAATAAGTAGCGGAAATATTTAAAACAGTGGTATTATAAATAGAGAAGGGTAAAGGGACTTAAGGGAAATTAAGTAGTTTTGGAATAGTTCTGTATCCTGATTCCTGTGGTGGTTACAGGACTTTACCCAGGTAGTAAAATGGCATAGAATGATACACATACATTTTACCGATGGAGATTTCCTGACTCTGATACTGTATTTTAGTTATACAAAATGTAACTGTTGGAGGAAACTGGGCAAAAGGCACATGGGACCACTCTGTATTATATATGAAAAAATGAAGTTTAAAAAAGTAATAATGAGGGGTGCCTGGGTGGCTCAGTGGGTTAAAGCCTCTGCCTTCGGCTCAGGTCATGATCTCAGGGTCCTGGGATCTAGCCCTGCATCGGGCTCTCGGCTCAGCGGGGAGCCTGCTTCCCGCTCTCTCTGCCTGCCTCTGCCTACTGTGATCTCTCTCTCTGTCAAATAAATTAAAAAAAAAAAAAAAAAGTAACGATGACCCAGTGACCTCTGGGGGGGGCGGTGTGTGTGTGTGTGTGTGTGTGTGTGTGTGTGTGTGTGTTATGAATGTGCATGTGTGGAAAATAGAGGGAGACAGGGGTGGGAGGGGGAGGGAGAGATTGAACTGTATTGATTAGGAAGATGCTGAATGGAAGATGGACAAAATATTAAAAGCAAATTTCACCAGTTTTGCAGCTTGGCTTATGGTAGTCCTCATACTTCCCATATAGTATATTCTCTTCCCACAACTGATTTCTTAGTTTTATCTTCAGTGTCTTCTGAGAATTCATACACATTAACTTCTGAAGCCATCATTGTATGGCAAATCTAAGTAATTATTGGATTCTATTCTAGCTCAAGGGCTGCCCCTTCATCCATCCTCCCCCAAAGTCAGGATGCATGCTTCAGTCTTGCGACTTTGTTTCCCACTTAAGCGTGTCTTTGGTGTTTACTGGCATCCTTCATAATTTTACCTATTAAAAGACAGACTTTAAAAAATAAGCATGTGTTTACGAAGTATAACCTAGTGCAAAGTAGAATAAGTTTGGAGATTAGAAGATTAAGTGGAATTTGGGGAAAATAAAGGAATAAAACATGTTGTGCCATATATTTTAAAACTTTATTTGTAGCGGTTTTAAACGATTATAAATCATTACACCAGAAATATAAAATACAATAACCTTACCAAACAGAGAAGCTAATTATAGTTAAATCAGACAGAAGGTGGGATCTCTTGCTGACAAAAAGGAAAAATAAAAGCAATGATTAAGATAGTGGGAAGACTTGAAACAAAAAACAAACCCACTTGTAAATAAGCAACCCTTCCCTCACAAAAATGTTGATAAAAAGTTCAAGTTAATTTTTATTCCCATTGAGGAAGGCAGGATATATGAGAAACATAATAACCTGTAAATTTTATTATATTCAATAAATATCCACCCGTTACAATGAATGACAGATGCTTCCTAGAGATCTGTACCTTTGAGCAAAGTGGCAGATTGATACATTTGAGGGGAAGCAAGGAGGCATGAGGATGAAAAAATAGTGTCATAGATTTTCATGGCATTACTTTTAATAAGTAGATAGAACTGGGATGTAGATGGAAATTGAACATCATAATCAGGTCTACTAAGAACTCTATGAACATATATAAGAGGTACCTTGTACCTTTTGAAAGACAGCTTGTGAAAAGAGCTGCAAGTGTTTATATATTCATTTGTCAAAGGGTATTTATAGCTCAATTTTGGAACTTAACCTAGTTGGCACATAAGGAATATTTGTTTTACTACACCTTTTTCTAGCAGAATGTAATGATCTGTTTCCGGATTATCAGGCACAGAAGGTAGTACAGTCCAGTGGCCCTGGCATTTGCTAGAGAGAGAAAGAACTAAGGTCCAATAACCAGCACACTCACCCTTCCCCTCCACTTTGATATCAGAGTGCTGGAAAAAAATCCAGCTCAAACAAATTTCAAAAGTGAAAAGAAGTAAAAAACTGGTGATGTCTATCTCACCACATTCGCTGGCTTGTGGTGGAGGCAAGGAGATTGTTGGTTGAAGGTATAATGAGAGCCCTCAGTGATTTTAAAAAATAATCATTGATGGGTAGGGCTGCCACCTCCCTACCAACTCCTCCATGACTCAGGGCCCCCTCTGTCAGCCCTGGGGCACGGGGATGGGGGTGGCTGGGTGATAGACCTTATGTAGTATTCCGTTGTTTGCTGAAAAGTTCGGCAAAAATCTGGCTGGTGGGAAGGATTTCCTGAAGTACTAATGCGCTTGATGACATCATTGGGGATTGGGCCAGAACCAACCTCGGATCAAGTAGTAGTAGAACCTGATGTAAATAAATATAGCATCACCATTATCATTCATAGTCCCCAGCACTCTCACCACCATCGGACTGGAGATCAGAAATCAAGAACTGGGTGACTTTTCTCTGTTAAAGACTGAATAAATTGTCAGCTCCTGCCACGGAGCTGTTTAAATATGATTATGTATGTCTTTTAATACTATTTGCCTCCCTACTCTGTCTCACGTGGCTATTGGAAAGATCTAAAATTGATTCTATAAAGTAAAAAAGAGAAACAATATATAAGTGCCAAGCATTGTTTTAAAATGTGTATTTGGGGGCGCCTGGGTGGCTCAGTGGGTTAAAGCCTCTGCCTTTGGCTCCGGTCATGATCTCAGGGTCCTGGGATCGAGCCCTGCATCGGGCTCTCTGCTCAGCAGGGGAGCCTGCTTCCCCCTCTCTTTCTCCCTGCCTCTCTGCCTACTTGTGATCTCTCTCTCTGTGTCAAATAAATAAATAAAATCTTTAAAAAAAATGTGTATTTGTCATATTTTCTCCAGTTTGTTCTAAAGATAATTATCACTATCCATGATGGCCTTTTTTAGTAAAATGAGTAGCTCAAGTTTTGAGGTACAAAAAAATCACCCATGACTTTTCCATTCCTCACTTAATGTAAAAAGATTATTTTTATTAAAACTTGAGAGTTAATACTATATGTTAATACAATAAGAATAAAAATTTTAAAGCCATTTCTTTTTAAGATTTTATTTATTTATTCGTCAGAGAGAGAGAGAGCACAAGCAGGCAGAGTGGCAGGCAGAGGCAGAGGGAGAAGCAGGCTCCCTGCAGAGCAAGGAGCCCAATGTGGGACTCGATCCCAGTACCCTGGGATCATGACCTGAGCCAAAGGCAGCTGCTTAACCAACTGAGCCACCCAGGCGTCCCTTAAAGCCATTTTTAATCAGACAGCCTTCCCTTCTTTTTCCAAAAGGAATAATGAGCTCAGTGTTTATTTTCTTATATTTTTTAAAGGTTTTATTTATTTACTTAAGAGAGTGAACGAGAGAGAAAGCATGAGGGGAGGGAGGAGCAGAGGCAGAGGCAGAAGCAGACTTCCCGCTGAGCAGGGATCCTGATGTGGGGCTCGATCCCAGGACCCTGAGATCATGACCTGAGCCGAAGGTGGAGGCTTTAACCCACTGAGCCACCGAGGCACCCCTGGAAGCTTTTTCTCTTGATGAAGTCCCAAAAGTTCATTTTCGCTTTTGTTTCCTTTGCCTTTGGAGACGTGTCTTGAAAGAAGTTGCTGTGGCCGATGTCGAAGAGGTTACTGCCTATATTTTCCTTTAAGATTTTGATAGATTCCTGCCTCACGTTGAGGTCTTTTATCCATTTCGAGTTTATCTTTGTGTATGGTGTAAGAGAATGGTCAAGTTTCATTCTTCTACATATAGCTGTCCAATTTTCCCAGCACCATTTATTGAAGAGACTGTCTTTTTTCCACTGGATATTTTTTCCTGCTTTGTCGAAGATTAGTTGACCATAGAGTTGTGGGTCCATATCGGGGCTCTCTACTCTGTTCCACTGGGCTATGTGTCTGTTTTTGTGCCAATACCA
>CM052892.1:69349717-69392055 GCA_028534135.1 Potos flavus
AAAAAAAAAAAAAAAAAAAAGAGTATCCTATGCAGTAGTATGTGAGAGTTCTGGTTGCTCCACATCCTTGGCAAATCTTGGTGTTTTTTGTCTACTTAAATTTTCTATCTACAGAGTTTTATTTATTCTGTTGAGAGTATTTATGAATTTTTTTATTCACCTGTTTTATACATTATTTTATAATAAGTGGGAATTTAGTTCAGTTACATCTCCCTTTCTTCCCTATTCTCTCTTCCCTGTTCTCTCTTTCTTCTCTCCCCCATTGTAATGGTTGTGTTATTTTTAATTCTATTATTGTTTACATTTATAATTCTTATACCATTTACTTTAGTCATTATCTCTTAATCTTGAAATAAAATTTCAGAAAACTCTCTATGTATAGATTCAAAAAGAGGAAAAACTATTATATACATATGCATTTATACAATTTATGCATGAATGAAAAAAATTTATACTACACATTCCTACGAGTCATAATAGTGTTTAAAGGGCAGGAAGCCTGGATAATTGGAGGATTTTGTTTGTTCTGTGGTCTAGGGAAGAATTATTAGGAAGGAAGGGAGGGGGAAGGGAGGAGAAGAAGAGGAGGAGGGACGGAGGGGGGAGAAAGAGAGAGAGAGCAAGGAAACAGAGTAGATCTGTAGCTAGGTTCTCTGACCTGCATTGGCCTCTGCAGAGAGGATGTGATGGGGCGCATAACCGGGAAGGCTTGTCAGTAGGTATTTCAGAGAAGATACACGATTGTTTTTCATAAAGAAGGAGGATAATTTTTCAGGAGGCTATCACCAAGAGAATTTCATCCACGTAGATGGCCAATTTGCATAAACCAGTATAACCCTACTGCTCCTTGTCTTGATTAATAGTCGTGGGCTTTGGGAGATTTTTTGCTTGAGTTACAGGAATAATTGTTTCAACTCTCCTGGTTGTTTGGCTTTGTGTGAAACTCAGCCTTCATGTCTACTGAAGGGAATCTAATCAAGGCTAAATGCAGATTCTACAGCCTGTCTCCAGCTTCATAGGCATTGACGAAGCCTACTCCTCTGTAAGTCTAGTCACAGTGGCTATGCTTTTAGTGAATTTACAAAGCAGTTGGCCCCAAATTCATTTAACAGTCACATTTAAAAATCTCTTTTAGTACGCAAGAGTGCCCTGCGTGTGTAAGGACGTGACAGAAGGAATTAGACATTGTTTGGTTAAGAGAAGAGATATTCTAGGGGAGTTGTAAAGGCCATCTTCAAATACCTGTTGACTATCACTTGGAAGAGCACATATGTTAAATTAGTGTGGCTCCAGAGTTTAGAATAAAGATGGAGGCATGGATTGCAGCTTAGTTTCTAAGGATGGGCTTCCTAATGCTTAAAATGGTTTAATAAGGAAAGGTCCTGCTTATGAGAAAGAAGATATCTAATGCTGAGGTCTGAATGTGTAGGCAAAGGGTGAATGCCAGCTTGTTGGGTTTCTAAGGTCAGACCTATAAGCATCTAACTCACTATTCAACTCTATGATTCCGTATAACATATTATACTGAAGCCAAGATACCATCCGTTATCAAAAGCATCCTGATTTGAGTGTAGTGTTTAAAATGTGAAAAAATTGGGAGTGTTAAAATTGATGAAATACAGTTGATATTCTCTTATTTTGCAAAGAGAGGTTTTGGAACAAACATAGTTTTGTAGTTTTCATCACTTTCTCTATGTTTACCCTCCCCTCTTGCACTTTGCTTGATTGTGTTAGTCTCTGGGTATGCTCGTGGGTTTCCATGTCCTGGAATAACCAAAAGAAAATATTTTTCCTATTAACTCTTTTGTAATAAGGTTCATGACCATGTGACTTAGAGCAAATGGGTTTTGGAGAGAGTTTCTTCTGATTATACATTCAACACATGTGGCAGGCTGGTAGGAACATGTAAGGTTCATAGAGTGTGTAGGGCTAATGAAAGATTGTTGGCATTTAATATTTTCTTGAGAATTTTTTGAATGCTATTTAATGCTCACTTTTCAGAACATTTCACTATATTCAGATGGATTCGTACATAAAGATTTATATATTTGCATTTTTGTTTTATGTAGAATATCTATTGTATAACAATATAAGTAATTTTTGCCTAAATCTTATCCTAATATGTGCATTCTTTAATGCATTGAAACCATGGAGGAAAAAGAAAAGGTTTATGGCATCCTTCCCAATACGTTTTTTGATATATTTACACTCACCTTTGCAATTACACTGACTCTTCCAGGAAAGTTAAGTTACTCTAGAAGTGGCTTCTAGCCTTGATCCCAGATTTTCAGTGTTGGTGATTTTAAGCGTTTTCTTAGTTTTGATGCTGCCATTCTCTGCTAACTTCTAAGAAAAATGACAGACTTTCAGTGTAGTTTTCCGGTTCATAGTTACTAGAAAATTTGGGAAAAGGCAAATGAACATCAGAAGAGAGAAGGGTCAATAATTTGCTTGTTTGTAATCACATCTAATTTAGCCTCTTGTACAGTTTCCCAGATATTTTTCCTTGTACTTGGCCAAGTACAAAAATGAAATGCAGAAATCACCTTCAAACAAGGCTTTAAAACACAGCCTTAAGGTAACAGTAATACAAGGCTCATTTTTAGACCAAACAGGTAAAAAAAAAAAAAAAATTACATATACAATCGCTACTCATTGAATTTTTCTAAATGTAGCTAAAAAACTCACCAGGGGCTCTGAATACTCATAGATGTCCTGGTGCCATCATTCATGATAGATATTCTTGACAGCAGTGTTATTTTCCCCTTAATGGGCTGATGTGGTGAACCAGGGTCTTGTGACTCTGTGAAGTGAGCGTTCTTGGATTATGTGCCTTGATACATCTGGAAAGCCCCTCCTAGCCCCTTTACAGAGCTTTTATCATTGTATCGAAAGAATGAACTTTCAAGGCATCCAGGTTAGCACACGGGCTTTTCATCTCCTAGGGAGTTTTCACTTATATTCCCTTTTGTTGACAACTAAAGGAAAAGGCCAACGTCTACTTTAAGTCCTAGTTTGCTGACTTTTTTTTTACTCCCTAGTTGGTATTTAGCTCTCATACCTGTCTAATCTGTAAACTATGCATAATCATTTTGATTCATTTTTGCGAGGGGTAGAAATCTGGACTAAATTATTATATTTCCATGAAATGTCACTAATAGTTTCAAATCCATGAACTTAGATAGGGAGCGAGGAAATGCAAAATGCAGCCTGTGGTTTTCTCATTAAATGGCATTGTGTGTTGTAAACGTTGTTTAGAGCTTCATTTTGTTTAATATGGGTGTGTGATTTCTGGACACAGAGGGTTGTTTAAAAAGGTAGGAAGTGCGCCTTGTGAGTCCCTTTGCTTAAAATGACAGGATTAATATTAATGGAGTATTCCACACAGGTGTACAGCTGTGGGTTTTAGAGCTCCGTCTTCCGTTCGTGAAAACTAGTCAATTCCAAAACCTCTGCTTAATCAGACTGACCACTGACAACTCAGATTATGATTTTCACAACTGGCACCACAAACACAAATTTTCCTACGGCATTTCTCACCCTCTCCCCTTCCCTCTTAATCCCGTTCTGCCTTTTCTTCCTGGAAGGACCTGGCCTTACTCAAATTGGAGAGAGAACGCTCCATTTCAGAATGAAAGGAAAATATGTCTGTTGCCATTGCAACAGATAAGCAACCAGACAAATCTTTTCAACCAGGAGGGATTTTAGACCTTCTTCCCTTTAATAAGGAGTAAGGTCATTGTTTCAGCGTCCGTAAATTTGTGACACCCCCATTGGCTCTCTCTCATCTGATCTAGGAAATTCCTGACCACGAGGACAGCTCAGTCTGGTAAAACAACTAACATAAAACTAATGAGAGACTGCCGGGTTTCCTTCTAATGAGCAGAAGGCAGATAGATGAACCAAGGCTGAGGCGGAGGTGTCAACGAATATTCAACACACAGGAGATCACACGTCATCCTCACTGCGTTTACTGCTGTATCACCATCCTGGCCTCGGGAGTGTGAGGGTAAACGGGATACCCCACTGCTACCCCTGAGAGAAAAATGAATTGATTGAAGAAGCATTCACCCTCTCTTCCCTGCCAAAGACTCCTCCGCCCTGTCCCCATAGTACAGGTGGTCGAAGAGGCTTAATTGTGGTTAGAGCAGCAAGAATCAAACTGGAGAGATTTTAAATATCTTGATTCCCAGGCCCCATCCAGGCCAATTAAATTAGACTCTGAAGAAAATCAGCATAAAAAAAATTAAGTAACTCCAACGTGCAGCCAAGTTTGAGAACCAGTGGGCTAATCCGCGCAAGCCTGAGAAGGAATTAGTGTGGCATCTGACAAGGAGGTGAAGCTCTACTCCCTCCCCAAGGATACTTAGGAGGCAGTTGTTGCTGCAAAGCGGAGAAAGGGAAGAAAGAGAAAAGGAAGGAAGACAAAAGTTGCATGCTTCCTGTTTTTCTCCAAGTCAACTGGTGTCTCCCAGTGTGGGAACATAGGCTTGCACCTGCAGCTCGGGGTGGGGTGTGGTTGGTCCCCAGGCCTGGGGGACCAGGCACTGGGCGGGGTGGGGTGACTGGCGGTAACTACCCTGCGGCGCATCGAAAGTCCCAGGCGTGGGCCGTGTGCCCCCTAGAGAAGGCGGCGCCTGGGGGGTGGGGGTGTTGGAGAGCAATTTGGGGGCGCAAAAGGAAGCTGGCTCGGGCGCAGGTGGCGCTCGCAGCCCCAGCCGACAGTTCCGCCAATCGCGGACGCAAGCGCAGCCTGGTGGCGGCGGCGGTAACGGGGCGCGGGGTTCGCAGGAGCCAGCGGAGGCAAAGGCGGCGCCAACAGAGAGCTGCGCGCTGGCTGGAGTGAGACCCGGCGGCGAGTGGAGGGAGCGAGAGCTCGGCGCCCGGGCGTTGTCTGGCAGAGCGAGGCGAACTTAGCATGGGGAAGAAGTGGAGGGATGCGGCGGAGATGGAGCGGGGCTGCTCTGACCGCGACGACAGCGCGGAGAGCCGCAGGCGCAGCCGGAGCGCCAGCCGGGGCAGGTTTGCCGAGTCGTGGAAAAGGTTAAGTTCCAAGCAGGGATCCACCAAGCGCTCGGGACTCCCATCGCAGCAGACGCCGGTGAGTGGCCCGGGGAGAACCCCTAGGGCTCTTGCTCCCTCCGCCCTTGGCTCGAGCCCTTTCCATGGTGCTGAACTTGCCTCCTTAGGGGCTCGAGCCTGGGAACTTGTGGAGCGTCTTCTTATGAAAGTGTCGGGGGCTGTGAGGAGGGGCAAGAAGGAACGACTTCCCTTTCTTCAGCGAGGGGAGGGTCTCCTGACGTCTACGGTGTCTTTGCAAAAACGGAGAAAATGTTCGAGAGGCGAGGGTCTCACTGTCAGATCATTAGAGTTTTGCAATTAACAGAGCGTGCGAGATGTTGCTGAGTGTGTTGTGACTCCTGTACGTCCCGAGGGTCTGTCTGTGCGGTTTGTTTGAAGGTACTTACTCGGCATCCGCTGAATGAGGGCCGAATAGGAAGGGAATGCCATTTTTCACTCTCTTAACACTTGCTCTTTTTCATCCCACACACCCACTGTGTTAATGGGTGCGTTTAATTGTTTGCAGAATGTTATTTGCATGCAGAGAATAGCAAGAATATCCCAGGTGCTTATAATCCTACTGTTAACATACACAGCGTTCAGAAAACAGTTTTCCCATGCGTCAGCTCCTCTTCAATGTCTAATTAGTGCGATAAAAGCACTCAAGTGAAATTAATAGAGGCATCGTATGTGTGTAGAGAAGTACAGTTGATAAAAACTTTAGCTGCATATGCATTTTTAGTGTTTAAATATTATCTGTTTTCCTTTAGCCTAGAGGGGAAGAACCCTGTTCCAGAAGAGAGCGCAGAGCCCTCCTGTTGCTGCTAGGGAACAAGGTCGCACCACTTCAACTTAGGAGACATCATTAAGAACATCAGCGTGTGTGCGCTGGTGTGTGTACCTATGCTTTACATTCAGAGGAGTTGACAGCAGATATTGTATCGTATAGAAGAGAAACCAAATTCGTTTTTAAAAGGGTGGTACAAAAGCATTGTATCTCATAGCATGAATAATGGTACCTTCTATTTTCGAGAGATCATCACTAAGGCATAAAAATTAATCTTTAAAAAGCAAGACAATCAAAACATTACTTCAACCGAATGAAATAGAAACACGTAAAATTTTTGGTATGTTTATTTTGTTTGTTCACAAAAACTAGCAGAAAATATTTTTAAATTTGAAATATTTTTTCCTAATGTTTAGTGTTGTGGGTAAGTTTTAATCTAAAGATGGAGAGAGTACACTTAAAATGCAGTTAATTTTATTTCAGGCATTGCAATATCATTTTAAAATAAAGGTAAATTTAATATTTTAAAAAGGAGAATATTATTCTGAAGATAGGAATTGATGACTTCTGGTGTTCATCAGTTATGTGAGCTAAGAATTTTATCCCCTTTTAATAGAAAGTATTATTTTAAATAACTTCTTATACTGCTTCTTTGATTCTGTTCAACAGGTGTGTGCAGGGTCTCAGGAACATAAAATCTTCACATAACCATAGGTTAGGCTCAATAACTTACAGGTCTGTTATTTAGAATAAAAATATGAGAGAGAGAGGACATAGTAGGATGCCATGACAATAGAAGACATCTGGAAAAGTAACTGTGTCCTCCTGTTTACTAAGCGTGATGATGGTGCTAATTTCTCTGTAGTACTTGTTAATTGAAATATTAGTAATTCAGCTAAAAACCAGTTATAGCAAAAGCCTGTGCTTATTCTCACGTTGCATGACCTGTTTGATACCAATTTTGTTCCAGAAATCTAGTAAGTGCTCCTAGCCATGATTTGAATTATCAGAATTTTTTAGACCAAGGTAATGGGGTTTTGTAAATTTTAGAGCCAGGATGGTGGTTTTTAATCAAGGTTTAATTCCATTAGTTGTTAACAAAGACTTTCTTCTTCATCTGTAAGTGAAACACCCAACTTACTTATGCAAACAAGAGGGAGGAAATAATAAGGCTTGCAGCAGACATGCTGACAAAAGTTTTTAATCTTCAAGGTAAGATTTTTTTTTCTGCCTCTTAAGGTGAACTGGTGCTATTTTTAACTTTCATTGTATTTTATGTAAAAATAATAGCTTAAATTACAGAGATTAAAGGAAGTGATTAAAGCAGTTAATATGATTAGTGCTGCTTTTTATTTATTCTTCTGAACAAATAAGATATTCTGCAATGTGACTCTGGATCTTACTCATTTTGTGTTGTACTCAGAAATATTGTGGCATCATTGTGATAAAAATCGTAGGAGAATTTTTTTCTTTCTTTGAAGACAAAGTAGATAAATGTAGAAAAAGGTAGTTAATAATAAAACATGGGAACATTCTTAGATCCTTCTTTCTTCTTTCTTTCGAGAATGTAAAATGATTATGTAGTTGTTTTATTGATGTGGCCTTCATTACTCTCTTTTCTGCTGTAGTTAGAGTGTTGAAATCACTTCCAGTTAAAGTTATTCCCAGGGAACAATGACAGTCCCCGACTCCGTCCCCAGTGGGAATGATTACATTAGTTTTCATTTTCACTAACAACAAAGCATGCATACATCATAGATAATGGGGGAGATTTTCTTCAGCAAGGAGAGGGCTGCCATATTCTTGATTATCCAGAAATACTTTTCTTCTATGATCTGAGTCATGGTGTTTTTCTGTGTCAAGGGTAGGGGAGGTCTGTTTGAATCAACCTTGGTAATTAGATTTCCTGTCTACTTATCACTAGATATGTTGGGGTTTTCTTAGAGATAGCTTAGAGATTGGGCTGGCCCCATGATTTTGATGCCGGTATGAGAAATCGGAAGGTCACGTTTCTGGCAGTCTTGGTTTAGTGATATTCTTCATGGACTATGGCAGGCCCAGGGCAAGACAGTATGTGCCCTCCTTGCCCCAGCTCCCTGGGGCCTGCTTTTGTTCTAGCACAGGCAGAAGCAGCCCTACTCTGTGCTCTGGTGAGAGGAAGGGGCAGCTGTTCTGGGTCCTAATAGCAGTATTTAAGGGCCATGTTTTCAAGTTCTAGGCCACAAGAGTGGATGTGCCCAACACATCAATCCTTGTTGATTTGAAAAGATTTTTTTCCCAAGCAACCTTCTTCTTTCCTCTTATTTTTAGGTTTTGTGGTTGATAATGCACAGTTCAGTTCCGTAATCTACAATACTCAAATTATACCCCAGATCATGAAATTCTGATAAAGTGAAGTAGGATTTAATCATATTCATTCCTCGGAATTTGTTCCTCTCTGACCGTGGGTCATAGATTATTTTTTAAATCTAAAAACAGTGGGGTGTTTTTCCGGTAAACTAGTAAAGGAATTTGATATCAGTTTTATAGTTATATTAATATAAAAGTTACATATTTGCATTGTGGATATGAAATTAGGTTTCTGGACATTAATATTTTACATAATGCCACTGTTAAATTGGTCAGTAGGCATAAAAGGATTTTAAAACTTATTTGCCTCTATTCGATACTATCCAGATTTCATATTTCTCCTTCAAGTATTGTTCTTATGATTCCTATTATTTGTTTTAATTCTATCCACATAGAAATACACGGGAAATCTACTAAAAGGTGATTCAGCAAGTGCCGTCTGGTGTCACAAATATCACATATTCACCTCAGCCTGTAGTGTTTTTAATTTTGAAAGGTGATTTCCTCCTCTAGTCCCACAACTGTTTCAGGGCTTGTTTTCAAATAGATGCAGGTTTCATTTAATCTCCAAGTACGCTCTGTAAAAGGGGAAAAAAAGAGAGAAAGAAAGAGTTCTGAGGGAGTAAAACGATGGAGTTGTAATTAGAGTTGTTTTCCAACCTTAGCCGGCATGCTTGCTTCCACTAATGCTATAATTACCCTTATCAGCAGGTGCCAACCACAGAGCATCACGCCTTGTGCAGAGAAGTGGGCAGCTGAGAGTGAATAGAAACAGCAGCCCTGCAAAGTAGACGAGTTCCGTACAGCTGGGTACCAAGTTCCCTCTTCCCACAGCTGTTTGAGAGGCGATGTGGGTGGGGAGGGATTCCAGGAACAAATCTGCTTCCGTTCCTCAGGCCGACTTGTCCCTTCTGGGCCTAGGAAGTAACTTCCGGTTATTCCTGCCAAAAGCTGGGTCCTTCAGGATCTTATAATAAATGAGGAAAAGCCGAGTCGAAGGCAGGGCTAATGTCAGAAAAACCCCTCTCCCAACCATTTGGCCTTTCCAGGATGATGTGGATGGTAATTCTCGTGGTGGCTGTGGTAGAAACAGCAGCAAGTTGGTGAAAAGGATCCTTGCTCCTTTTTCAGTGTTCTAATATGCAATGACAGTGTCGCTAAACCCTTAATGGTTTGTTCTTGTTACGCAAAGGGCTCTCCTGGTGAAAGCAGAATGAATCCCCTGCAGGGCTAGTCCATTACTGAGTAAACCATTTCTTGACAGGTTGATTTTGTCTGCTTTTTACTCACTGTGTTAAAAAAATAATAATTAAAAAAAGGGACAGTGTTGTATCACTGAGGAATACAGATGTATTTTCTTATTATTGTGAATTTTTGATGGGGAAAAAAACCATTTTCTGATAATGGTTTATTGTGTTTGAGCATTTCTGAAATGTTATCTTTTTTCCTAGTAATTAACAGCTAAGAAGCTTGTTCTCATTGATCACAGTGAGTAGTGAAATAAATTTAGTTTCATCTTTAATTTGAGGACCACAAATATATTAGGTGGCTAGTGAGTAATTCAAATATTTTAAGTTTTGGGGAGGGAAAGATCCTTGTATGGTGATGGTTAAATGTGTTTTCAATTGCAAAACATATTAGAACAGTTCCTCCTGCCATTATTTATTGGGATCTTGAGAAACAATTGAATTGTTAAAAATCATTTATAAATAGTACCAACACATTAGATTCATTTGTCTCGACCAGCTGTGATGGTCTGTGCATTGGCTTTACTTTTCGTTTCTCTCATTTGTAAAACCCAGAGAGGACTGGTGGAGCAAAAATGCAGGGATGATAGAGAACAGCACTGAAACAAACTTTTATCCATCTAACATTCATTGAGTACCTAGGAAGTGTTAGGCAGCCTAGTAGGTGCTGAACAACTTTCCTAATAGAACTGATGGCTTCATACAAGACAAAGCAACCAGACAGAGATGTACACAGTCTAGCTTTGTGGTCAGAAGACAATAGAGAGAAAGTTAAAGTAGTGAATGCATGTTAAGCAATGGTGATGAGAAGTTAAGGTAAGAAGCATCCTCCATTTGATGCCTGATTCTCAAAAGATGAGGAAGAGAAAGAGTTGTGTGGATTTGGCAGTTTGGAACCAGGGCAATAGTATTTTTCTCAGTCATTTCAGCTGACTCATGAGGGTGGAAGCCTGAATGCAGTGACTAGAAGCCAAGGCAGATGAGACGGAGAAGTCACCACATCAAAAGAAAACACACTGTCAAGGACTTAGTACGTGCCAGGTACTCTCTAAGCACATCACCTAACTTATGCGTTGCCTGACTTCAGCTAGAATGTAAGCTCCACAAAGGTAGGGATCTTTGGTTTACTAATTTATCCAGATGCCTTATATAGTGCCTGGTGTATAGCAAGCCCTCAAATGTTTGTTCAGTGAATGAGTTGACCAATTAGTAAATACATTAATCGACATAGCATTTTCTCATTAATGAGGTCGACTTTAAGTTCTTGGCTATGAGAGCAAAGAGAAACAGAGGCAGAAGAATTTTTCTTTCCTTTTTCTTGTCTGGCAAGATGGGAGAGATTTGAACATGTTTATTTGTTGGAGGAAGAACCTTTTAAAGGGTTTAAACAAGTAGGAAGAAAGAAGAGTAGTGAAACTAATCCATAGCCGTGGAGGAGTTGGGATTTGTTTTACAGGAAAGTTGAAGACCTGTTTTTTGCTTGTTTTCAATGCTGGCTCTGTCCTCTCTTTGTCTTACGAACTTGCCTGGTGGACACGGATCTGATTGCTAATTCTTTTGCAGGTTTTACTTCGTACGTATTTAGTCTATAATGTTGGTAAATTAATTCACAAGTTATGCAAAAAATGTGTATTTTTTATGAAAACTTTTGTTTGTAATTCAGAGATTGCTGAAATATAACTTTGTATCTCCCTTTGATCTTTCTAAATACCTCAAGGAATGTGGGAAAATTCTCAGACAGATTTCAAAAAGGTGGGAATTACTACTGTAGCTCTTCTGAAGATAGTTATCTAAGTACAGAGTTGACACATCAAATTGCTAATTCACGTAATTCAATGCCATAAGATTGTATATTCATTACAAATACCTCTCTAGAATGCCAGAACTTCAACCCCAAAATAGTCACACAAAAGGGAATACATTCGTGCTTATAACCAACTAGGTTTTTGTTCACCCAGAATGTTGATTTTTCTAGGACTTCCTTGGGAATGAACTTTACAACTGTGAGATTAAGAGGGAGGGCTCTAATGATAAGCATTCCTGGGAGGCTCAGTTTGAATGCAGGTCGTTTCTACTTTGGGAGTTGTATGGAAAATCCAAATTGATTTTGAGAATAATATGGTGCATTGAAATCAACCAGATCTAGATTGGAATCTTGGCTTTGTCAGTTATTAGCTGTGTGGCCTTAGGTGAATTATATGTCTCTTTTCTCCTGAATTCTATCAGGAGAATTCCTTCTTCCTTTCCCACTGAGTGTCAAAATTCACTCAAGTCTTTGTCTTCTTTTTATATAAAGAAAAAGTATTTATTTTTATTTAAAATTTAAATTGTCTGAAAATAGAAAAAATAGAAAAATCATAGAAAATATTATGAAAAGAATCCATATACTCATAACACATATTAAACCAAGATTAATAATTTGGCATATTTTCTTCATGTCTTTTTAAAAGAAGTAAAATGTTATAAGCAAAGTTAAAATACTCCCCTACCATTCTCCTGATTCCTTCTCCAAAGGTCAGAAATAGTCTGAACTTGAGGTTCATACTTCTCGTATAGTTTTTTAGATACTTCTAGTATATATTTAGGTACTCATAAAATGTGTAAATAGTATGGTTCTGTGTGTTTAAACATTTTACATGAATTGTGAGACATATTCTTTTGCAATTTGCTTTTTTCACGCAGCATATTTTTAGAGATATATGGTTATATGTAAATGTTGCATATTATTTTAGTATGTGTTTGTACCACACATAGTTCATTTCTGTACAATCAAAAATTTAGGTTTTTTTTTTCTTTTTTCTTTTTTTTTTTTGCAGTTACAAACAATTTCAGTTAACATCTTTGTACTTGTCTCTGGTTCTTGCAAATATTTTTTGACAAGATAAAAATTCAGGAACTGACCTTGCTTTTTGGAAGACATAAGGACCAGGGCTTCCTTTGTAGTTGTTTTGCACCAGAGAAAGGTCAAGCTTGTCTAGATCCTAACCTCTGACCAGAGTCAAAATTTGCAAGGGGCTGAAAGGTAGTGACACTGGCCTTCTGCTTTGGGATTATATTGGCATTCAAATCAGACAGACTTGATTTTAAGTCTGTCTCAGGTCATTAACTGATTTTGCAACTTAATCTTTCTTGTCTTAGTACCTTCTTGATGAAATGAGGATAGTAATCCCTGTCTCCAGGAAGAATTGTGAAAGTTAAATGTATTGTGTAGCTAATACAGTGCCTGGCAAGAGATATTTGCTAAATGGAAACCGTTACCTAACTCCTGGTATTAACTAGAGGTGTTAGAACAAATACCAAAAACAAAAGTTGCCTTTGCTTGATGAGGAAGTGTTGTTTGTGGTCTTCAGTTCTTTTGGGATTAGAATATTGTTGGTTACAGCCAAGACGTAATATAAGGCTAATGATTGTACCAGGCTTCTTGTTTTGAAAGTATTGTAGAAACTAAAATTAGCTTGTTTTCTCCAAGATGTTTGTTTTCCACGGTAGGCCTGTTCCTTGAAATGTCTGTTACTCTATGTTTTTACTGAAGGTGAATTCATCAATCTTTTTAGAGATAAAATATGAAATTTCTACCATATTGAAAAAATATAATATACTCTTTGCTTTTGGTATTTTTATCATTGGGTTCTGTATCATTGGGTTTTGAAATAAATTATGATTACTAAATTATTCTCTTCATGAACCTCAAGACCTTTGGGAAATGATTTTTTTTTAGTCCTTTTATTAAGGAGAATTCAACCATGTACCATAGGAGAGGGAATAGTATAATAACCACATATACTCATAATCCAGCTTTAACAGTTACCAAATCATGACAATTTTGCTTCATATGTACCTCTATTTTCTAGTTCTTCCCTTCCCACTAGATTATTTGGAGGCAAATCCTGGATGTCACATTTATTTCTTCTAAAAAAAGATCTGAAAGATAAGGATTCTTTATTAAAACAAAACAATAACACTGTTAAAAAATGTAAACAAATTAATAATTTCCTAATACCCATATATATTAAGATTATATGTCCTTAATGATCTCATAATTCTGTTTTTTATCCACAGTTTGTTTGAATCAGAATACAATTGTAATTGGCACATTACAGTCATTTGGTTTTTCATCTGTAAGTTTCTCTTTCTGATATTTTTTTTCTTGTTGAAGATCATTTGTCAAATAAATTTATTTGTCCTGTAGAGTTTCCCCACATTCTGTATTCTACTAAATACATCCCAGTGGTGCCATCTCACATGTTCCTCTGTCCCTTGTATTTCCTATGATTTGACAGTTTGATCAGGAGCCTAGATCAGTTTTGATTTTTTCCACATAGGTATTCTGTGTGGTATTAGGTATTAGCTATCATTGATGATCATCACCTAGAGTAAGGGTTGGCAAATTTTTTATGCAGAGGGCGAAAGAGTAAATATTTCAGGTTTCCCACACCATAATGTCTTACAATTACTCACCTCTGTTGTTACTGTTTAAAAGCAGCCACAGACATTGTGTAGGTAAAGGGCATGGCTGTGTTCCACTACCACTTTATTCATAAAACACTAAAATCAGAATTTCATATAATTATTTATGCCATGAATATTATTCTTTTGATTTTCTTAATCACTTGAAGATGAAAAAAAAAAAATTCTTAGCTCACAGGCTAAGGAAAGGGGCAACCGACTTGATCAGGCCCTTGACTAGATTTAAAGGATTCCTGGCTAAGATCCATTGCTTCGTTAGGGCATTGCAAAATGGTGATATTACAATTCTGTCTTTCCTTTTTCATTTAATAGTTCAAATATCTTTATAAATGGGAACCCCCATCATCAACTATTCAGTTATTCTGAGTTATAGTTCATACGGTGAAGTCAAGATAAATACTTGAGAGAGATAGTTTTTTAAAAGTTGAACCAATAATAATAGGAACTATGTATTGGCATTGATCTGTAGGTTTACTGTCAGGTTTTAGACTTTAATTGGGTCATTGTGTTCAGTTAACTATCAGAAAATATTTGGCCTGGGACGCCTGGGTGGCTCAGTGGGTTAAAGCCTCTGCCTTTGGCTCAGGTCATGATCCCAGGGTCCTGGGATCGAGTCCCGCATCGGGCTCCTTGCTCGGCAGGGAGCCTGCTTCTCCCTCTGCCTCTGCCTGCCTCTCTGCCTACTTGTGATCTGTCTCTCACTCTCTCTCTGACAAATAAATAAATAAAATCTTTAAAAAAAAAAAGAAAATATTTGGCCTATTTATCGTGGAGGCCAGTTAAAGTCTCATTAAGAAATAGAATGTGTAAAAATATATTGTCCAGTTATTTCTGTATTAAAGTTTTTGCTTTCAGCACTAAAAAGAAAGTCCTGGGCACTGTGTTAGGTTTCTATTGCTGCCATAAAAATTACAAGTTTAGTGGCTCACAGCAATATGAATTTATTATCATACAGTTCTGTGGTTCAAAAGTCTGACGTGGATTTCGCTAGACTAAAATCAAGGTGTCAGCTGTGCTCATTTGTGGTTTCTAAGGGGAGAATGCATTTACTTGCCTTTTCTAGCTTCTAGAAGATACCCCAATTTCTTGGCTTCTGCCCTTTTTTCTTAAAAGTTAGTACAGTTGCATCTCATTGATCCTACTTCTATCATTACTTTGCTTTCTTTGCCCCTCCCGTCTGCCTCCTTCTTTGACTTTTAAGGACTCAAATGATTACATTAGACCTACCTGGATAATCCAGCACAATCTCTTTACTATAAGGTTAGGTAATTAACAAACTTAATTCCATCTGCAACATTAATTCCTCTTCGCTGTTTAAAGTAACATATTCCTAGGTTCTGGGGATTAGTATGTGGACCTCCTTGGGAGGCCATTATTTTGCCTGTCACAGGCATTGAGATGTTGCTATTTGGTTTGTTAAATCTTTACTGGACAAAATTACAAAATGGTGTTGAAAGACCCTCTCTAAGCTGCCTTTAAGATCATGATAAATGCTCATCTCTTTGGAATGAGGTTCTGTGGGCAAACAAAAGAACAATAGATGAAGATTCACTGTATTCCCCTGCCCCGGCTTTATGAGCTATAATCAACAAATAAAAATTATATATATCTGTGGTGTACAACGTGATGTTTTGATGTAGTATACCTTGTGAAATGATTATAAAGATTAAACTAATTAACATTTCCATCACTGCACATACTCACTGCTTTTCTGTTTGTGTGGTGAGAACAGCAGATATCTACTCTCCTAGCAAATTTCAAAAATACCATAGAGTACTGTTAACCACAGTCACCCTGCTGCACATTTGAGCTCCCGAATTAATTCATTCTCCCTAACCGAAACTTATATTATTTTGCTTTCTGAGTGTTGAGTTTATAATAATGACTGTAGACGTGGAAATTATCTTTTCTACCAGTGGATATTCAGTAGATTTGGGAATACGAATGATTTGTTTTGACATACATTTTAATGAGCACCCACTCTGTATAAAACCTCAAATGCTTCGGGAGGAAGAAATGTGAATAAAACTTCTGGAAGACTTACGATGGTGGGAGGGATGAAAGGATAATTTGGTGTATAACATGATATAAGCATATTAAGTATATAGTTAGCAAGTATAAGTAAATGTTATAACAATTATTCATATTATTAGTATATTAAGATTGCCTTAATTATATTATTAGTCTGCTAATAAGCTTGGTAAGATTGGTCAAATCAGTGAGATAATCAGTTGGACCAGTAAACAAATAAATGATGGAATTTTCAGTTTCTGATTTACTCAATTGAAGCTTCCCAGGTAAAATAATTTTGGGGGATAGTTTTATTTAATGTTTTCTATATAGATGTGGCAAACAGCAATTTTTTACTAATTTATAAATGTTTTATTGATTTTTCCTTCTTAATGAATGAAAGTAACCTTCCACGTACAAGTTGGAATCACAACTACTTTTTAAATAGGGCTCTTACTATTTTTTTCCTATTATTTGAAGACAACTGACTTTTCATATAAGTGCTTGTCTCCTGTGCTCAATAGACAATCATTATAACAATAGATAATTATTACAAATTACTGTTAATAGGCAAGAAAGAAGGGCGAATAATTAGCACCAAGTGAGGACACAGCAATAGAGAATGTCTTCAAATGCTAAAGTTAAATAAGGTGAGAAGTTCAGTCTTTCTTTTTAAGATCATACCTATTTCTTTTTCTTTTAATATATTGGACATATAACATGGTGTAAATTTAAGGGGTATATGTGTTAATACGATACAAAACAAAAATTGTGATGTGGAAAACAAAATTACTGGAAATACAACTGAAGATCCGTTATATTGAAGGAAATATTATGTCTTTAAAACAATACTTTGGTGATAATTTTCTAGAGCACTGGACTGTGATTGCCTGAGCCATACCAAATTGGACAGTGAGCAGTTAAACAAACTTCAGAGAAGCCGCAAGCACGTTATTTTCTCAGGAACATTTGTCACAGATGATAGAAGACATTTGATGGTGATATTGGGAAGTTTTCAAGGTGCTCTGAGGCCTCTAAATTGGGAAGACAGAAAGCTAGGGAGTGAGAGAAACTCAGGCCTAGAGCTGTTATCTTCTGTCAAACATCAGAGAGAGAGAGGGAGAGAGATTATAGCATTTATAGCTGGTCTTCTTGGGTTAAGTCTCTATAACACTCATTTGTACACCTGGAGGTTTTGAGCCTGAAATTTTAGCACATGTCCAGACTTAGGGAAAAATAAACAGATATATTTGTAGATATACACCTGATGGAGACTCCATGCAAGTGGTTGGCTATTGAAAGCTCAGAAATTCTGCAGTTGATGACTAGTGACTGCAAAAAAGTACCAGGGAAGCAAGGAACAGGAACTAGGGAAAGCTGAAGACTGGGTCCGTAGCAAGGCAAAAGGGCCAAGATAAGGAGAAAAGATTTGGATCTTGACTCAAGATAGAGACATCTTCCTTTGTCATTCCTGACTAAGGGTTTTACTGTGATTACAGCTACGTGGTGTGTTGTTGGTATTATTATTAATATTAGTTATTACAACTTGTATAGGTAATCAAGTATAAGGTCATTGGTGTGTAAACTCTATTCATTTAGTTTTGTTGTTGTCTTTATAAAGTGGGTCAAAACAGACGTCCTTCAGGAATTATCCAATAGGAATAGTCACAGAAATGGGCTGGATGGACATCTGTTGTCACCAACAGGTGACACTGCCCAGACCAGGTGCCCATTTCAGAGTACGGTTCCCATTCCTTTTGACTTTATATCACAAAGTTATCTCCATGTAAAAACACATTTTGAACACAACAGTCAACTTTAAAATTGCTTTCCTCACTGTCTGCTAACTAGCTGGAATTTAAATAAAAACTTGGAAAGAAAAAAATTGCTTTCCTTTGTTCTGAGTTATTGGCAGCCATTTTGTGAGAAATAAATTGGGAGTTTTTAAGCGTTTGAAATTCTCATCCTGCCCCAGCACTAAATGAAATTAGTTTTCTTTAAAGGATAAACAGTGATGATTCAAATTACCAGAGCCTTGGATAAAGTGGGAGTGATCTGGGTTATAGCTACAAAAAGAGCTCATTGTTTAAGAGGTGCCCCAAGTTATCGGATGTAACTATAGAATGCACTGGTAACAGTAACTAAAACAAAAGCTTAATTCATGTTGTGAAGACCACATACTCCAAATAAACAGACTATGAAAAATGAATGCAGAAGGAACCAGTGGTAAATAATGGCTCAGTCCTACTTTTGTGTCGTTACCCGTTAAGTACAGTTGGGGGAGGGAACAAGTTTTTTGTTTGTTTTTTGTTTTTGCGACCATGCCGTGCCCTGTGTGACTGGTGCCTTTCCGTCCACCAATGGAAACAGACAAGTAGGCTGGTGTGATAACATCACGGTTCTGTATTGATCTCAGCAGTGAGGTAATTCACAGGATATTGTATTACTGGATAGTTTGTGAATCATACACATTGTAAAACCTTTGGAAGGCGGGGCATTATTTCCTCTTCCCAGGGAAAATGTCTGATTATCAAACATAACGTTAGACATGATTAGAGTGTAATCTAGTCCTTTGGTTTAGGATCTCCTTCGGGATAAGAATTGCATTTTGTTCATCAGCATGGTCCCAGATCTTGCTCAGTGCCTGGAATGTTATGGAAACTCGATACGTGGGTGTGGAACCAGGGAAAGAGCATACTGAAAGAGCTCTAGACTTAGGTGTTTCATATCTTGGACAGAAAAAGGATGAAGAAGGAGAGGAAAGCGAGCATCATTCTGGTATTTTTAAAATACCGGGCACTTACAGTGATCTCTTATGCAATCTTCTTGACATCTTTCTGAGGTAGGTTTTATGCAGATGCCCAAAGCACAGTTGAAGAAACTAAATTTCAGAGAAGTTAAGTTAGTTTTAATCAGGGTAGCTGGGAAGTGGTAGAGATAGAATTCAGATGCAGTCTAATTTTTTCTCAATACCCTGCTGACTTGTGAGTTAGAGATAAGATAATTAAAAGAGCATAAACAAAGTTTATGTACTTCTTTTCCTTCACAAATGTGATTTGTGGGGGTCGCTTAAAGGTCACAATGGGGGATGCCTGGGTGGTTCAGTCAGTTAAGCGTCTGCTTTCGGCTTGGGTCATGATCCCAGGATCCTGGGATGGAGTCCTGCAACGGGCTCCCTGCTTTGCAGGGAGCATGTTTCTCCTTCGGCCTCTGCCCCTCTCTCTCTCTTTCTCTTTAATGAATAAATAAATAAAATATTTTAAAAAGTAAATAAATAAATACAGGTCATTATGGATGGTGAGACAGGGCAGTAGGGAATGAGACCAATTAAATAATGTTGTTAGCAGCCCTGCAAACAAGCCTAGTTCCAGGAATAAACTATTGAGTGGAAAAAGAAAAACAGGTAATTTATTTTTGATGCTACTTCTCTCACTGCTGTTGGGTGAGAACAGGGCAGTATGTTTGTGTTCACATAATTATAACACTATTTCCTATATTATTTTTAATGTGTTGAATTTTTTAGTTATCTTTTCAAATTTTTAAAGAAGCTGATTATTTGATTATGGGATGCCAATCAAAACTAGATATAGAAAACTTTAAGTTTGAGTGAAACTTGAGCATAGGATCCTTGTTAAATAGACTTTGTATGTGTGAGTGTGTGCACGTGTGCAATTTACCATTAGAAAAATTTGACAAATAAGAGCTTTTATTGAGAGTTTAATTTGAGAGAGTAATTACCTGTGTGTCTTGGGGGTCAAAATAAGGTTGGGTCAACATCCTGATTCTTCAGTATCTTCAGTTATATCAAGGGGGAACCGGTGTCCATAACAATGACCCTCAGCCAAGATGTACTTAGACGCAAGAGAAAGATGGATTTCTCTTCCGTCTTTCCTACTTACTAAGGCAAGGAAGTGCATTAAGCTCAGGAAGAGAGTTCAATAACAATGGGTGAATAAAAATGAGTTGATGATTGTAGAAACATCACTTAATTAAAACGTCTCTTTTCACAAGCACTCCTAGTTAATCTTACTCTGTGTACACATAGGAAGTATATGCCCATATTTTTACAGGTGAGTATGTTTAAAATCTAATTAGGACAAGCTGATTTTTTCTGCAAACCTAAATAATGACGGTAACATTGAAGAATTTCCATTCGTTCTTCTCAGATCTCAGGGACACTGTAGGGATGACTGTGGTCTCAGGGAATACAAGAGAAGCAAAATGTGTAGACCTTCTTCATTTGTTATCATGAGAAAAGAGAGGAAATGAACACTTGCTGTATGCTCAGCATTTTGTTAGAGTTTTTTTTATATTTATAAAGGTTTTATATTTTATACATGTTATCTCATTTAGTCCACACAACAACCTGATGAGGTAAGCATCCTTTCCATTTTACCCAATTCCAGCTCTCCCGGAGCTTATATGCTAGTGAGGGGAGACAGAAGAGACACAGACAAGCAAATAAATATATACAGTAAAATGTCTAGTGATTATAAAGACTATGAGGAAAAACAAAGTAAGATGGGGGGGTAGAGAATGAGGAGGGGCACTATTTTAGCCACAGGGAAAGTCTTTCTGATTGGTGCTATCAGATAGATGTTGGGATGGAGTAGAAGAAAGCCCTGGAGATATCTGGGGAGGAATGTTCCATGCAGAGAGAACAAGTTCAAGTGTGCTGAAGCAGAGGCGTGTTTGAGGAACGAGAAAGCCAGAGACACTGGAGCAGAGGAAGCCAGGAGGAGAGGCGAGGGAGATAAACATTCGAACTGGGGCCATCTGCCTCCAAACCTGTCTACAATGTTCCATTTACGCCATGAAATGGGGGACACGGAACAACTAGAGAATGACACAGGAAGTTAAAAACAACTCTAGACCTTACAGGAGAGACTGTTTATTGTAGAAAATCAGGAGTGGGACGGCAAGGTGCTTTGTTGAGGGCAAGATGACATGGGCTCTTGGGCTTAGGATCCAGGAGAAAGGTCATTGTGGATTTGCACATTCAACTGCAAAAAGCTGTGATGTGGAAATGTTAACAGTCACACATATTGAACGTCATGTGCCAGAAACTGCCCTGCGAGGCTTCCGTATATTGAATAATTTGTTCCTTATAATAATCTCATTGTACCCATTTTACAGATGAGGAAACTAAGGCACAGAGATATTAAGGAATTTGCACAATGCCCTTGAGTTGAGGTTTGAAATCAGGCTGTGTGGCACTATATTCTGCACTCTTAAAAAATGGAGGGAATAGAAGAAAATGTGGGGGCAATTTTTCTTTTATTCTTTTTTTTTTGTCTTCACTCATCACTTTCCTGAAATATGGAGCAGAGGTTGACAGATGAGCTCTTAGGAGGAAAATTTTACTCTGATCCCTCTGGAGAATATAAAAGAAAATTTGGGAGGAAAAAATTGGGAGGATGGTGAAGATACGTATTTAGTCAAAGTACTTTCTCATTTTTCTGATTCTAGTTTCCCTCTGGCCAGGGTGAAAATATGATTAACCACTGAGGTGCAGTACCGTGCGCATAGTGGGTCCTCATTAAAGAGCTCATTAAATCTGCTTTGAAGTTTTCATTATATGAAACTAAGTCAAGAAGCCAGTTACTAAAAGGTAGGACAATTTGAGGATTATAATGCATTCCACGGGTGCACCAGGGTGAAAAGAAGCCACGGGAGAATACCTTTTTGTTTGTGCGTTGTGTGTTTTTCACTAAGCAGGACTTTTAGGCTGGTTTCAGTGGCACTTTGGCTGCTGAAATATGCCAGAAGCATCAGAACAAGTAGTTTCAGATCAAATTTGTCAAGGTCTGTAGAGATAGATACATCAGTGAGATAAACGAACAACCAACCACCACCTATCTACTAATTCTGCAAGTAAAACTGTTCATCAAAACGTGTCACTGATTTGAAAGAGACACGGCATTGGAGAGTTTCCCAAGCTGCTGGTCTTCTGAACACCTGGGTAGGGGTTAAAAAGACAGATAACTGGACTGGCTACGCCATGCCTGTGGACAGTCTGTTTCCGTGGCAAGGCTGGGAAAACTGTAACGTGAAAAGATCCCCAGGTGATTTAGATGATATTTGGAATGACGACTTTAATAACTTTAACCTGTGACGGTGGTGCGCGCGACAACAGCATATATTGGAATCACCTGGAGGGCTTGTTAAGCCACCCTCCTGTGGGTCCTGCCCTCCCGTGGGCCCCGCCCTCCGGTGGGCCCGGTCCTCCCACCAGCCCTTTCTTCCTGTGGGCCCCACCTTCCGGTGTTTCTAAATAAATAGACCTGAGGCATGGTTTGAAAATTTGCATTTCAAGCAAGTTCTTCAGTGCTGGAGTTGTTGCTGCTCTAGGCGCCGCACTTTGAGGACGGGTATTTAAGGACGCAGAGTAAGACATGGAAGGCTGCAGGACAGGTAGGCGACATCATTTTTATTGATGGCATATGGAAAACTCCACGGTCCAGGATAGAATCACTGATTGCTTTAGAAAAATAATATAGTGAGTAAGGCGACGTTGCTCTAAGGTATATCTAATCGGTTTGGTTGTTTGTGGTTTTCGTGAGTTTTTGAATAATGGTCTAACCAAAAAGCCTCTGACTGGGTTCTAGATTAAGAATTTTAAAAATAATTCAGTTTCATGGGATTAGAGTCAAGGTGGGAAAGTAATATTTTATTCAAGAATGAGCTCAGACTTAATGGCAGACATATAAAAAGGAGATAAGCAGACATTTCTCGAGACAGAAAAAGAAATAGTTACCTCTGGGATTAGGTCTGGAAATTTCTTTTCCTCAACACTACTAAATGCCTTACAGCTGTGAATACAGTGGTAAATCACTCCATTTACTTAGATCCAAAATTCTGCTGTGTAAGAAATGCCAAGCTACTAGGAATAAATTAAGGAAGCTCTTCACGACAAAAGCTGTGGTAGAGTCAAGAATGGCGGGGTAATTTGTGGGGCCCAGCGCAAAACGAAAATGCCAGGCCCCTGTTCAGAAACTGTTAGGATTTCAGGATGGCAATTCCAGCTCATTAAAAAAGCCTGGGCCTCCTGTGGCTAAATAGGTCTCTGGCCCGTGAAGCCAGCTCTGGGTTAATCAAAGAGATTCAAAAGATCTGGAGTTGGAGACATTTGAATTCCGACCCTGACGCTCTGTATTGTGGTGAGCGACTTGCTTTTGCTGCTCAGTTTCTTGATATGTGCAGTTTGCTAACTAATCCTACCTTTGGAAATTGAGGAAAAATAATCCATGAAAGCCTCTGTGGTCCTGCATGGCAATTAAAAACAAACACACACACACAAACTCCCCTCCCCCCCCCCCCCAAAAAAAAAGCGTTGGCTGGGCTGGAGAGCTGACTGCTCTCCCCGGTGTAGTTGGGTCATTTCTTACCGCCTTATAAAGCTAAGTTGTTAAAAAGATGTTTGTTGATTGCTTATAAAGTGCTGTGCAGTGTCCTAGGTGCTGGGCTCATCCCTGTCCTTGTGCAGGTCACAGTCTAGTGGGAGATGCAGCCAATAAACAAGTCGATTAAAACATCTATGAGACACAAAATGCAAGGAAAGGAAATAACTGGCACGAGGTGTATGATTTGGGAGGAAGACCAAGAAAAGTCTCCCAGAAAAGGTGACTTTGGAGTTCCTACAAATCTCGAGTGGAGGAAGGTCCAGTTTGAGGAACAGCATTCTAGGTGGAGAGGACAGCCTCTAAACAGGAGGACATGCGACGTGTTTGAGGGACTAAAAGGCCAGTAGGCTGCAGCCGGAGAGTGGGGTAAAGAGTGCTAGGAGATGAAACTGGGGGGGAACTTGAGGCCAGATAGGTAGCCCCTTGTGGGCCAGGGGAAGAAGTCTGGGTTTTATTCTAGGCGTGATAGGAGACCATTGAAGAGTTCGAGTTCTGAGCAGGGAAAGGATGTGAGGGGGTAGATTTCGGTAAATCTGGTTTCAGATGGTTTGTAGAGAATAGTTCAGAGGGACAAGGGAGTAAGTGAGAGGCTATTGTGGGAAAACATGGTAAGAAATGCTCTGGGGCACCTGGATGGTTCAGTCGGTTAAGCGCCATTGGCTCAAGTCATGATCCCAGAGTCCTGGGATTGAGCCCCGCCTCGGCCTCCCTGCTTAGTGGGTAGCGTGCTTGTCTTTCTCTGCCGCTCCCCCGGCCCTTTCTCTCTCAAATCTTAAAAAAAAAAAACAAAAAAAAACCCATGGCCTGGACCAGGTCGGTGGCAGTGGTGATGGGAAGAAAGGAACTTTCTAATGTATTTTGGTAGTAGAAGCAATTGGGTCTGCAGCTGGGACATGTGTGAGTGTAATGAGAGACCAGTGAATCAAGAATGGATCCCAGGTTTCTGGCTTGGGCTTGGTAATAGTCACCAAAATCATGAAGACGTGGAGGCAACCAGGCTTTGGAGGAAAGTCAGAAGTCCAGTTTTGAACATGCAGGTTTTGAGATGGTATCAAATTGAATATGTGTGACGAGTCCAGAGGAGAGGTCAGAGTTAGAGATCCCTTAGATGTTCCCAGTTTATAGATGGTATTAAAGCCCTGAGAAAGGAAGGTTGTAAATTAAGATGGCTGTGCATACAGCCAGAAGGGGGCTTGGAAAAGCCCCTGTGGATTTATTTAGTAGAAGGACTATTGAGGGAAACAAAGAACTAGAGATGCACACAGGTAATTATGTCCCAGCAGCCTGAAGATGAGTGTCCTTCAGGAGGAAAGTCACTGAGAAGGTTGAATAGCAAGAAAAATGAGGACACTTAACCTCCTACTGTATTCAGCAGTTTAGACTCCTGGTGCATTTGCTGAGAGCCGTTTCATTGCAGGAACCAAAGCCACACTAGAGTGGGCTGGGGAGTGAGGTGAGGTGGTGGAGAGGGCGTGTGTACTTGGTATTCTGAGAAGTTGAATGTACAAGGGCAGAAAAATGGGCTGGACTCCAGGGGGCATATGCGGTCAAGGTACTTCTTTTTGTCTTTGAAGGTGAACAGCAGGACAGCGTGTTTGTGTCCTGATGGGAATGATCCCACATATAGGGAGGGGACGATCATGGAGGAGGAGGGACATCTGTAAAACCTAGGATGGACTCTAGGAGGATGCTGGGGGAAACGTCACTATCCAGAATACTGGAAGTAACTATGCCCTCCCTGCCCTACGGCACTGCTTGTGTTTGCATTATTTAACCGGTCTTGGATACTTCGTTTCTCTCCTTGGGTTACCCAAGGGGAAGAGAACGTGAAGCGCCATCTATAGGAGTTTCCTGCGCTGTTGTCGAGGAGAAAAAATGAATTTGAACCCAGATCTTAAGACTTGGTAGATGGTTTGTCATAAGGTACAAAATGGCTGTTCCCTGGATAAACACACAATAATGAATGTGTTCTGCAAATCGAGACTTAGGGCTGCTGACTCAGAGTATAAAACAGTGAAGAAATCTCCTTTCACAGAACACTGTGTATGGAACCATCTAAGCAATTTCATGACCTTGTAAAGTTGTTAGCATAGAAGACCTCCTTAAGAACTCAGGTGACTTCAGCTCTGGGTGGAAGGCACAAGGCAGACTTGGAAAGTTGGAAAACTGGCCAGCTGCGCTCACTGCCGTTGGGAGCAATCAGGGTCTAGAAGCTCAGCCAGTCTGATTTCATTCAGCCCCTTTTGTCAACTTGTCCCAGACAAGGTGGAAACATGACTGGATTTGGAGGAAAAGCAGATGAAGGAAGTAGGTTGGTTACGGGAAGGCGTCGTTGATACTTGAATAATTCTAGCCTTAAGAAAATTGTGCTTTTATGGGTTATGAAATTGGGGGAAGAGGCTAAATTTAGGAAGAAATAAACTGTCCGATCTAGCAGAGAAATGTTATTTAGTGGATTAGGTGTAACTGTGCTCTCTCTAGAATGTTAATATCCTGAATCATCCTTCTAGATTTTCTTCGGAGTGTGAAGTTTCATAGGCCCACAAAGGTGTATAAGGTGTGTGTGTGTGTGTGTATATGTATATAATGTATGTTGTCTTCAGTTTCTAGAAAAACAAAATGTTTCCTATCCACAGAATTTCAGTAAGGAGCATAAATATTGAGAGAAAACAAACTCAACCTGTTTTCATGGTGCCAGGCCTTACTTTTGGAAACTGTTCTGTAGAGAATGGTGACCATAAATCGAGAAAACCAAGATATGGTTACTTGGAAAATGCTTGGTTTCTTCATTGTTTAGATGAAGGAATTGCATCTCCTGGATTCTAGTCACATTCCCAGATAGTCTCAAAAGGATCACTCCTAAACAAAAACGGCAAATTTGGATCCATTTTTAAAGGGTAGTTCATAAAAAATTGCTATTTAAGGATTTTTTTTTTCTGGCCATTTTGAATCTTTGCTGTTTAGGTCTACTGTTTTCAGAGTTACCTGTCAAAGTGAAACTGCTACGAACATGAGAGGTGAATTTAATGTCCATGAAAGCAAGTTGCTCACAGGGAAATGGTCTACTCCGGGGTCTTTGCGTTGGTGAACAAGCGATGGCAGACTGAGACAAAAGTGCTCGAAACTGAGCAAAACTGAAGAATCCGCTGTATCGGGGCTCATCATGGGATGCATTTGAGTTGACCGGGCTGAGATTTCGAGAGCAGGTTTTGCATTGTAGATAGTCCATCCTAATGTGGTAATACTGCCTAGGGGAGCACTTCAAAGGTCTTCTGTCTTACTGGGGATGTGTGGTGAGCTGATAAAGTCAAAGGTTTGAAAATTCTTAAATCTCCACTGAACACAAAGGTATCTGAGTTGCTATAATCAGCAGTTGTCTGAAGGTTTAGAGATACTGGGAAATAGCGACCCGTGTGTCTTAATTATCAGCTGAATAATTTCCAAAAGCCAACTGTTTCTAAAAAACCAAGCATAGCAATATGACATGGGTTCAGCCAAATGTCTCATTTAGAGTCCCTTTTTAATTTCTGCGATGATGGAAATGTTTTTAGCTTCTTTAGTAGTCTTTGGAGGAATACAACTAGAAAAAGCTGACCGGTCCCCTTGTCTTTGAGGTATAAGGGGACAGTGATTTTCAAACTCTGGTGAAACCCTAGGTTTTCAAAAAGTGTCTGTTGGGAATCCTTGGGAAACTGGGCCTGTGGTCAAGGAGTCCAACCCTTTGCCACTTAGTGGCGAGTAGAACTTGAAGGATCTTAAAGGCAGAAGGGTCACCTGAGTCAAGAGGGTGGAAAACCATTGCCCTCAATAATAACATTGCTCATAATAATGCATGCTCTCAATAATACATGGCATTGCTTGCCATGTCTGCTTATAACTGTGTCAATGACCTGTCCCATTGTCCTTCTGCATTGACGCTAGGATTTTTCGTGTTTTCCTTTCTGTATGTTAGAACAGTCCTGGTTCCTTCGTAAGTTGGCAGTTGTATTATCCTAGCTCTGTGATAACTTGGTACATTAATTACTCCCTTCAGAGTATGTTTTACACATTTGCTCTAAACATCCTACTGAAAGAAGGGAGAAGCTTATGTAAGATGAACTTCGTAATAAGCAGGAGGCTTTTTTTCTTTTTTTTTTCTTCTTAACACCTACGAGGGCATGTACAGTTTCACAAAGCACAGAGCGGCGGGAATCACGCTACTAACGCAGAAACTACAAAATCCAAAAGCAGGGAGAGTGGCCTTTCAGGGAGTGACTCTGCACCAGTCATCCATACTTGACCCAGGTCAACCTGGTGAGTTTCACAGAGCAACTGGCAACTTTGGCGGTAGGGGCCGTCCCATAAAAAGGACTTAAAACAAGCAGCTAGAAGATGGGAATGGTAGGAAACTGCTCTAGGGCTCTCAGGAACCGAGGGCAGTACAGGGTTGTGGGCAGACAGATGTATAAGAGCACCAGAGAGGTTTCCTGTTCAGCAGTCAGTTGACGGGCGGGCGGGCAGGGAGAGGGGGGTGGCATCCAGGAGGCCGTTGAATGGAGCAAAGATGGGGTCCCGAAGGCGAGTCTCTGGAGGCTGGATCAGAAGAAAGCCCACACACTGGGCACCAGTGATGAAACACAGCCCTGGACCTCAAATTGGGGAGGTGGCGGATGGGGGTGGGTGTCACTGAGGGTGGGTGTCACTGAGGGTAGTGGGTTGAACAGCCCCACGGTAGCCGTCACAGGGCCCCAGGAAAGTCTATGACCACTGGGTCAGACGGCTCCTTCCAGCCTGGATGGGAAGGCACAGTCTCACAGAGGTCCACTGATGCCTGGGTGGGAGAAGGCACAGATCGTTGCATCGACAGTGGTCCTTTTTGGCAAAGTGTGGGCAGACAGGGCGGTTGGATTTGTCTCCCATAACTTGGGGGCCATCCTTGGGCAGAAGGTATTTTTTATTAACATATAATGTATTATTGGCCCCAAGGATACAGGTCTGTGAATCCTCAGGCTTACACATTTCACAGCACTCACCATAGCACATACCCTCCCCAATGTTCATAACCCAGCCACTCTCTCCCTACCCGCCCCTACCCCCCAGCCACCATCAGTTTGTTCCGTGACTTTAGGAGTCTCTTATGGTTTGTCTCCTTCCTGATCCCATCTTGTTTCATTTCCCTCCCCCACCCCCCACAGTCCCCCACCCTGCCTCTCAAATCGCTCATATCAGAGAGATCATATGATAATTGTCTTTCTCTGATTGACTTATTTCGCTCAGCTAATACCCTCTAGTTCCATCCACGTCGTTGCAAATGACAAGATTTCGTTTTTGTTTTTGTTTTTTGATGGGGGCAGTAGGTATTTTGGTAAGAGACCAACTTTTGAGCCTTCGAGGATTTCTCTGCTCATTGTGAAAACCTCATCTGGAAGGACCCCCCATGGCCTGGTCCAGGAAAAGGAGGTTCAGTATTGGCCCCCCACCAACCACGACCCTATGGGCCCTCCTGGGGCCTAGGCCTCCCTGAATTGGGCCTCTGCTCCGAGGAGGAGGTGGGAGACTCAGCAGTGTGAATCATTGGTCCACTTGATCCTGGAGGACCTCTGTGAAGAGAGTCTGCATCCTTTTTTGTCTGGCTCCTTTCACTCAACCTTGTGTGGGTGAGATTCATCCAGGGTGTCTGTAGCAGGAGTTCATTAATTTTCACGGCACTGTAGTATCCTGTTGCCTGCACACACTGCAATTTATATATCCATTGTACTGAGGGTGGACATGTGGGTGGATTCCAGTTTGGGGCTGACTTGGGGTCACCAGGCTTTCCATTGGCCATGGGAGAAGGGCCCAGAAGGCTGGGTGGTCCGATGGGACTTCCATCCTTCTCGTCTCCAGTCTCTTCCCACTCTGGCAGCGTGGGCTGCTGCTGATTCTACACCTTTGATTTCGGCATCGTGGTTGTGGCAGTGGCTGCGGCGGGATTTGGAGAGCAGTGATAGGCTCATTGAAGGGGGAAAGTGGTCCATAGAGAATATATCTGCAGCATTTTGTCCTCCACGTTTTCCTTTGATCTCCTTTCATCTCTCCTTTGCCTGTCCCCTCCCTACCAGGCTTTGCACCCACATCACCCATCCGGTGATGTCTCCGATCCCTGCTGTTCTCCTCAGGAAGAGTAATGAGAGTGCAAGAGAGCTGCTAATGTTTACGAAGATTTTCAGTATGGAAACAATGAGCATTTTTATTTAAAACAAGCTGTAGTAGAACATATTACACGTCAAATATATAACCAGTTGGTCTATGATTGGTTGACTAGTAGTACCTTCATGATTGGATAGAGTAGTTTTGGATATCATTGAGCTGCTGAAGCTTTAATGTTTAGAATGTCAGAATTAGACCCAATATGTGCATCTAAACTCCTCTCTAGGAGCATTGTTGTCCTTAGGACTTATGGAACAGAAATCATCAGTCAAACTTTTATTATGGGAAGGACATAAGCCAAACTCTATTTATATTGGCACTTTTTAATAGTGTATTTTAATTTTTTTTGTTGGTAAAATGGTAACATTTAATGTATATCTTACATTTTTAAGTATATAGTTCAATGGCATTAACTATATTCACATGATACCAGAACTTTTAGGGAAACATCTTGTGTCCTATATTTCTGGTTACAAATCTTTTGTGAATGTTTTCTCTTTTGCTATTATTTTTTTAAAGATTTTATTTATTTATTTGACAGAGATCACAGGTAGGCAGAGAGGCAGGCAGAGAGAGAGGGGGAAGCAGGCTCCCCTCTGAGCAGAGAGCCTGATGCAGGGCTCGATCCCAGGACCCCTAGATCATGACCTGAGCTGAAGGCATAGGCTTTAACCCACTGAGACACCCAGGAACCCCTGCTATTACTTATTTATAACAATCTAAGCACATTAAGATTTATAGCCAAAAATTAACTGGCTTGATACCTGACTTTTTTTTTTTCCTTCAATTTGCTCAGAAATACATTCTCTGAGAACTGAATTCCTCAGACCGAAAAGAAGCCAACCAGTTTGCAAACAAAAACACCACTAGAAAATATGGTGTATTCTATATATCTTCTCAACCTTGAAACCTTGAACGGTCGTTTGATTTCTGGGTCCTTGGGTGGGGAAATACTCTTTAATAGAAGTCACAAAGATCCACATTTTACTATCATCATGGTTAAATCCTGTCAATAAGGCCTTTTGTTTATTAGTCCAGAAAGTTATTCTGGAAGAAAAATTGCCCTAGGAAGTAGAGGGTGTGTAAGGATGAACAAAACTATAAAGCAAAACCCAGAATTATCCATTTTATGAGTGCTTTTCAGTTTTATTTTCCTTAGATTTGCATCCGTGTGTTTTCAAAGATTTCCTCTCTAAGTTAATATCCTTGCAATGAAATGTTAATATTTTCTAGGTGCCTTATGGCTTTTAAAGCACTTATGCACACAAATTGCATTGTTAGAGCCTTTCAGAGATCCCTTTCAATAGGGGAATAGAGTCCATTCTCGACGGACTTTCATAAGTTGAGAGCTTCAACTTTCATTAGTGGAGAGTGATTAGTTCCTGACCATTCTGGACCTTTTTTCCTTTCCTAACACATGAATACCCTAGATACGGTTGGCGCGGGTGGTAGTGAGGGTCCCACCAACACCTGGTCGTTGGAGGCAGGTGTGAGACCTAAAGCCTAGGCAGGGGCTCCCTTTAGGGAAGGTGAGTGAGCATGCTGGTGATGGCCACACGCCTTGCCCTCAACAGAAGCGTGCCTTGACGAGACTGTATCTTCTGAGAATTGCTGAGCTTCTAGCTTTCTCAGTCTAGAAATGCCTTGCTTCCTGTCTTTTCCGTGATGGCATACCTCCTGGCAGTACCTTTTTTTAATTGCATTTTTAAGATTTTATTTGAGAGAGAGCACAGCACAAGTGCGGGAGGCGCAGAGGGAGAAGAGAATCCCAAGGCGACACCTTGCTGAGCGCAGAGCCAGACTCTGGGATCATGACCTGAACTTAAGGCAGATGCTTAACTGACTGAGCCACCCAGGTGCCCTCAGTACTTGGTTCTTGCAGGTTCTTTATATACTAACTTAGCTGAGGACACTGAGGTCTTAGGATTATGTGATCATACTTTGGAATACTAACAGACATGTGGTCACCATTTGAGTGCCCATGGGACAGGCATTGTGTAAGAGTGTAGGTGTATACCTTCCGACAAAAGGTATAGTCCCTGCTCCCCGAGAGCTTGGAACAGGGACCTCACAAAGGAAGATCTATAAATGGCCAATGCTCAGTGTTAGGGAAATACAAATCCAGACCACAATGAGTTACAGATACACACCAAATGGAGTGACTAAAATTAAGATCGACAATACCCTGAGTCATCAGGGAGGTAGAGCAATTGAAACTCCCATATGTTGTGAGAACATAAACTGGTATAGACACTTCTGAACACTTTAGAAAACAGCTTGACCATTTTGCATAAAAATAAACACAGTATATCTGTGATATTCCTCCATGAAAACTTATCCCCACACAAAGACCATGCAATGAATAATCATAGAAAATATTAGTTGTAAGCACCCCAAATTGGCCAAATGTCCAAAAATAGGCGAATGGATGAACAAAGTGTAGTGTATCCACAGAATGGAACACTCAGGAGTAAAAGGACGAATGGATACATACAGCTGCACGGTGAAGTCTAAAAGATGTTGACTGGAAAAAATCAAACACAAGAGTACACATCGTATGCTTCCGTGTATATGAAAATACAGGCAAAACTAGTCTAGAGTGACAGATCAGTGATTACCTAGGGCTGGGGGTGAATGTTCCATGATCTAGGAAAAGGACACAATAAAACCTCTTGGTGTAAGAAATACTGTATATTTTAGGGAGGTAGTTTCACAGGTGTATAATTGCGTTAAAACTCCTTGAAACTCTTAAATGGGGTGCCGTTTATTGTACTTCAATATCATTGACAAAAGTACAGGTGGATACTGTCCTTAAGACTTTTTTTTTTTTTAATTAGAGAATGTATGAGCAGGAGGAGCAGAGGGAGAGAGAATCTCAAGCAGACTCTGCTGAGCACGAGGCCCCACATGGGGCTTGATCCCATGACCCTGAGATCATGCCCTGAGTCTAAACCAAGAGTTGGTTGCTTAACCAACTGCGCCACCCAGCTGCCCCTAAAAGGACCTTATATAAGGCATATTTGAAATATTTTAATTATAAAGGAAATACCATAAGGCACTTAATAGTTACATTTTTAAAGAAGTATAGTTCTTTGAGAATCATGAAAATTACCATCTATCAAAAATGATCTAGGATGGGGAACTTATCCAAAGAAATGAAGTATATATTTTGCTGGTGATAAACAGTATTTTAATTATGGAACAAGAGTTATATAAACCCTTATCTTTAATTAGCTTGTGCTATTTGGGGAACAATGTTAAAATAGCAAAAAAAAAAAAAAAAATCATCATAGATGGTAAGAAATTACCAACCAACCTAAACTGATTTATCAAATATAAAAATTTTTATTTCCAGGTGCTATTTTTATTCAAGTGTAGTTGTTAATATTAGTTTTAGGTGTATAACATAGTGATGTGACAGTTCTGTACATTACTCAGGGCTTATCACTAGTGTATTCTTTTTTAATTTTTATTTATTATTATTTTTTATTAACATATAATTTATTATTTGCCCTGGGTACAGGTCTGTGAATGTAAGTGTATTCTTAATCCCCATCACTTATTTCACCCATCCCCTCTGGTAACCACTAGTTTGTCTTCTGTATTTGAGTCTGTCTTTTTTTTGTCTTTTGTTTCTTAAATTCCACTTCTGAGTGAAATCATACAGTATTTGTCTTCCTCTGACTTGCTGCATGTGGCATTACTCTCTAGATCCATCTATGTTGTTGTAAATGGTAAGATCAAATGATCATGATTTTCAAATCTTTGTCCCTATTTGATTATTTCTCCTAAAATTTTGAAAAACCACATTACTGTTTAACTTCTCTTATAATACTTGTTTTAAAGTATATTGACTTATAGTGATCTAAATTATTCATTGACATTGAAATCCCAAATAATTCTTTGATTCTTTAGTTAAAATGCATAGGTCCCTTTTTTTCTTTGTGAAATAAAAGCCTATAAAAAATTCATTTATTGGGAAGGGCAGTTCTCCGCCTACTGTCAACTAATGGAAAGTAAGACCTTAACAAAAGTCCTTGGGATATTATAACAGGATTATTAAAAGATGTGTTTCTCCCAAGGCCTCAGGCAATAGAAATTCAGTATTTTTCTACCATCCATTTGTTTAATGCAATTTCAGAATAAGTCGTTTGGAAACAATCTTCCCAGTTTCTTCAAATTTTTGCTCTTCTAATATTTTTTAATTTTTAGTGTTTATGAAAATCTTTGCACCCTAAATAGAGGCTGTTAGAGATGAAGGGATGAGGACCTCTGTCTCTCAGCATTTGTGGTGGGGGGCGGGGGGGGAGGGGTGTGCAGGAAACTCTACCAGTAAGGTGGCAACAGAAGGGAGGTGAAGCACAAAATTTCTAAGCTGGAATCCATTTCAATATTAAGAGTTGAATGGCTGTACAAACAGCTGAGGTTTATGACTGCTTAAAGTCTGTTTGCCTTCTTTTTTCTTCCCTTTTATGAGAGTGTGGGCTGCGGTTGGCAGGGGGAGGGGGCATGCGCCAGCATCCCAAGTGGGCTCCACACACAGCGCAGTTTTCCCCAATCACGACTGAAGCCAAAATCAGGAGTTGGAGGCTTAACTGACTGAACCACCCAGGCACCCATGTTTGCAATTTTTAAAAATAGGTTTGAAACTTACTTGAGGGTCTTCCCCCTTAAAGCATATATCAGTATCACCCTTCTATTCATAATTTATGAAAAATAGACAATAATGCTATATTGACACAGTCGTAACCATTTTAGTTACCTGTGGCTAACAACCATAAACTTGATAGTTGAGATGGCAGAAATCTATTCTTTCATAGTTGTGGAGGTTGTCAGAAACCTGAAATTAGTATTACTAGTTGAAATCAAGGGGTCACAAGACCACACACTCTGCAAAGGCTTGAGAAGAGTATGTGTTCTCGGCTCTTGGAGCTCGTGGTGGTTCTAGGCATTCCTTGGCTCAAAGCCACATCGATCTCTACTTCAAGGGTCCTGTTGCCTTCTCTTCTGTCTCTGTCAGATTGGCTTCTGTCCCTCTTCTATGGTCATTGATTCCATTTAGGACCCACCCAGATAACCCGGGATAACTTTCCCATCTCAGGATCCTTAACTCCATCACCTCCACAGAGACCCTTTTTCTAAATAAAATGATAATTACAGATTTCAGAAATGAATTAGGACCTCTTATATTTGGGTGCCATTAATCAGGGTGCTACAAAGATCTTAAAAAAAAAAAAAAAACACCAAAAACCTTGCTATTCTAATTACATTGCTCTTTTCCCTATAACTTCAAAGCGCATATGGTCTTTCCTACACATTGTATAGTTTAAGTATATTTATTTACTCAAACAGACGGAGTGTTTCTGTTGTCTAAGATACTGTCGTCGTTCATAATCAGAAGAATCTTCGTTTTCTCTGCTTCAAGAGTTAGTGTTTTGTCTGTAGCATGATAGTAAAGACTTGGAGCTGAAGATCTGTGTGTGTATTATAGCATGTATCCTATAGCCGAGAATTGCCCTGACAATACCAACTTAAAATTTTCAGTTCTGTGGTGAACCACTGTATCTGTTGAATATTACATTTTTGACGTAGAAAGTGTGATTGCCATATACAGCCCATTGGGCAGAGTGAGGCTTCTAAAAATATTGGTTCAGAAAATAAGGGTATCGTAATTTTTTTCAAGCTTGGCCAGTATATCTCCCTTCTGTTTTCCTTTTGAAAGGAAGTTAAAAGGTAACCAATGAAGAAGCTGTTCAGAGAGTGAGGCTATCAAGTCTGTTTCACAACAGCCTATTAGGATGATGAACTGATTCTTGTAATAAGGCATTGATGTAGAAAAAAAAAAAATCCATCCTATTAAAATTTCATTTCCATGGTCTTACTTAGATGCTGGCATCTGACCTCAAATGGGATCATCATTTTTTAATCTCCTGTCTTTTAGCTTTGTAGCTGCAGAACATGCGGCCTGTTGGAGAGGTTGGAGCTACCCTATACATCATGAAAAAATAAGTTGAAATATAATGTGACAAATGAAGCCTAACCTTTCAATTGCGTTATGGAAAAATTATGTTTCAGTTGAGCCTTGTGAATAGTACAAAGCAGAGGGTTATTCTTCTGCTTTTAATTCAAGTTAACATGTAGTGTTACATTAGCCCCAGGTGTATAATGTAGTAATTCAGTGGTTCCGTACATCCCCCTGCTCATCACGACACGTGCGCTCCTTCATTTCCATCACGCGGAGGGTTATTCTGAGAAGCTGGTTTTAGAGACGTGTCCACAGATGGATATGAAGTACAAAAGAATGTGAAAGGTGAGCAGACTGTGTACGAGCCGGGGAGGAGGTTAGCGTGCCCCGTGAGCACTATTCATCTGCTGAACGAATACAAAGACATTATGATACTGATGGACTTGTTAAAGGTTTATTTGGGGGGCCTGACCACATGCATACAAATCACGACTACTTATTTTATGACCCTGAGAAAGCTATCTATAGTTTTATCTAATATCCAGTGTGTTATCTATAAAGACAGTTTATATTATCTCAAAAGTTGAGGGTTACATTAGATAAATTGTACAAAACCCTGAGGGCTGGCACATACTCACTGTTCAGTAATCTGGGTTACTGATTCTTTTCAGGTTCTGAACTAGATGTAAAACCATTTATGGAGAAAGTAACCTGCTTGATGGAATTGAAGCCGCCAACTCACACCGCACTGATCCAAATGAATACATAGTCCATACTCCATGCACATGCCCAATCAGTTTTTCTCCTTCAGTGGGGATGAGAACTTCTTGAAAACCCCACACTGGCCCTTGAATCCTGTATATCAAACCTAATCATCTCTCTAAACCCGCATCCCAGTAGTCTGAGTTTGGACTCTAGACCATCGTGTTGTCTGAATTCAGTCCTTGATCCCTTCAGCAGTACGATCATCCCAATTTTTCAAGACCTCTCGATACCCCAAAAGAAAGTCCCCTAAGCCAATGGAAATTACTTGTTCTAGTTCATAAAGACTGTGAGAGTTGACCTGATTGTAACAAAGATGGTAAAACATCATCTTCGGGTTGGGTTGATTTCCAGGCCCTTTAAATCTCTAAAGATACTTTGGCCCCATTGATCTTCCCCCACCCCCTACTCCATGGGCAGAATTTCCATTTGCTCTATTTTAACTTAAACTTCACTAGAGTTTAAGTTAACTTTCAGATGGCTTCTTCCCTTGGAGATCTCCCCTTACCAGTATTTCTCACCGTCCTCTTATTGCTTGAGGAAAATCTTGGCCAACTTTTCATGTTCATTTCTCTTTTCTATAAAAGTACCTCTAAGACTACATGATTTTCCTTTTTACATTGCTCTACATTCATTTCTTGATTCATTTACCCAATAGATCGGAAGCATTCCCTGTATCCCAGGCATTGTCCAAGGCACTAGGGATACTAGTAAACAAAACACAGGCTGGAGCTTCTCGTGTAGGGAGCTATTTACCAATTTTTTACTGCCTTCACAAAAAAAAAAAAAACAACCTTCCATCATTGACTATAAGGTTATCTCTTTCTTGTTCTTACTCCATTACTTTGAATGTTCTTGTACTTAGATGTGGGTCAATGAAGAATAGGTCCCTAGATGTTTTCTTAGCCTTTGGCATCCTTTAAAATATGTTTTCATCTTGACTATGTATTAGTTGTCATCTTCCAACTATTTATAACTGTTCTTTGAAGTAGCCCTGGTACAGGGAATAAAGACAGTTTTTTGTTTGTTTTTTTAAACAGCACTGCGGGAAAGAACCATTAGGAAAAGAAGAAATCTACAAAGTGGCATTTTTGTTATAAAGCAATTATAATTAGATTTCAATATGTAAGCAAATTTTCTAACAGAACTTGAATTTATGGTGGTTCGAGTGGTTTACTTTCGTCTTCTTCTGTTCCTAATGGTAAAAGACCCCTATGGATACATACAACTTGACAAAAAGAAAAAAAAATCTATGTATGTGGCTGAAGTTTCAGGATAAGATCTTCTTCACATGTAAAAGAAAACCTAATTATCTATTAGTATTGAAATACTTTGGGGAATTGGAAGGATGTGGCAGCTAGTTTGTATCATTTCCTAATCTACACCTAATTGATTGGGGTCCAATTATCACTTCTGCCTTGTTGTAAATTCCTGGAACTTAGCGTAGGAGAAAAGATTCTATTTCTTCTTGAGATTTGTATATCCCATTGGGCACAGGACAGGGCCGTACATATATTAGATAAGAAAGTGCTAAATTCTTAAAAAAAAAAAAAGTGCTAAATTCTGCTAAACTCAGAATGAAGTTGTTTTTCTATGCTGGAAGAATGTGTGAAGGCAATCAGACAAGGAATAATTATCACTTCACTTACTAGTCCACAAATATTTATTGGTAATTGCAAGAAATAAGCAAGGTGTTGAGGTTGTGAGGTCAGATGAGATCAAATCCCTGCTTTAGAACAGCAGCTTAGGTGTGACACAAGCATATTGATAACAGTACAAAGTAGGACACCAAAATGTAGCTCTGTGGGAAGGACCACAGGAACTGAAGGGGTCCATGGACCAATTCTGCCTGCATAAGTTAGAAGAGGGCCTTAAAGTACAGGGGATGCTGTGTCTAGGTCTAGAATGTTCCAGATGTCAAACAAGTCTAGGATCGATGAGCCTGGTTTGTGGGGAAGTGGCAGAAATTGAGGGGAGGTTGGATGGAAGCCAGGGAGGGATGGCATTTGTGGGTTGTGAAGTCCAGACTGAATGCTCCAGGCAACGGGGAGGATGTAAGAGGACTAGGGCCCTCCTCCTAGGACTCCATCAACTACTTCTGAGAATGGGCTAGATGAGAGAAAAAGGTTTGAGGAAGCAAAAGCAGACAGAAGGTTAGAGCACACGTCCAGTCAAGAGATGACCAGGGTCTGCCTGACCTAAGGAACTAGCAGGAGAGCTGGAAGACTATGTCAGGTAGATTTGAAAGAAATTGGGGAATAATTAAATTGTGGGAAAAGGGAGAGATGAGTAAGAGAAAGATACCTGGAATAACTTCAAATCCTGAAAAGATTCCCATGTTATGCTGTTAAGCGGAAATGAATCTGAGTAAGGTTGATAGTTGCTAAATTCACTTCCTAATGAAAATCTATTAATGCAACAATTAGGAAACACCGGCTTATTTCTCTCATGTGTTGGATACTGGTTTCTCTTTAAAAATTCAACGATAGGGGCACCTGAGTGGCTCAGTGGGTTAAAGCCTCTGCCTTCAGCTCAGGTCATGATCTCAGGGTCCTGGGATCGAGCCCCACATCAGGAACCTGCTTCCTTCCCCCCTCTCTCTGCCTGCCTCTCTGCCTACTTGTGATCTCTCTCTCTGTCAAATAAATAAATAAAATCTTTAAAAAAAAATTCAATGATCATAACAAGCTTTATGGAGCTGCTCTGTTAGGCGAGTTAGGAACTTAGATGTTTTTAATCATCCTCTGTCACCTTGGGATGTGTGCATTATAGTCCCTATTTTATGGAAAATACCAAGGCTCCGAGTAACTAGCATCTTGTGTACCTTCCTGAACTTGTAAGAGGTTTCATTAGTAGGACAAAAATGAGATTTTTAATTCTAAAATGCTGCTCTCTTCACTGGCTTGCTCAGCCTCTGTATGTCAGAATTTCATATACCTATGTTTTCAGGATTTCGAAAGGGAAAATACTGCTGATTGGACCTTCGGAAGCATCGACTTGCTGACCTGTTCTAAATTCCTTGAAGTCTTATTCCTTGAAGTCTTCTATCCATGTTAGAAAATCCCCGTGTTCTTTATCTTGTGGTGGCCTGTGGGGTTTCATAGGTCCTAGCTGCTTTTTTTGTTTTTGAACATAGTTGAGACACAATGTTACATGAATTTCAGGTGTACAATTTAGTGATTTGACAAGTTTCTGCATTATTCTGTGCTCGCTGCAAGTGTAGCTGCCATCTGTCACCATACAATGCTATTATAATACCATTGACTATTCCTTATGCTGTGCCTTTTATTCCCGTGACTTATTCCATAGCTGGAAGCCTGTATCTCCCACTCCCCTTCACCCATTTTGCCCAATCTCCCACTCCCTCCCATCTGGCAACCATCAGTTCTCTGTATTTATAGGTCTGATCCTGCTTTTTGTTCTTTTTTTTTTTTTTTTTTTTTTTTTAAAGATTTCACTTGAGAGTGGAATCATGGTATTTGTCTTAGAGGGTATTATGCTAAGTGAAATAAGTCAGACTATGTCCATCCATGTTGTTGCAATGGTAAGATCCCGTTCTTTTTTTATGGCTGAATAATATTTCATTGTATATGTACTACCTCTTATGTATATGCTATTGATGGACACTTAATTGTTTCCATATCTTAGCTATTGCAAATAATGCAATAAATGAAGGGGTGCATATCTTTTCAAGTATGGGTTTTCATTTTCTTGGGGTAAATACCCAATGGTGGAATTACTGGATCATATGGTATTTCTATTTTTATTTTTTTTATAATAGAACTTTTGTTGGTTTTCTTTCTTTCTTTCTTTCTTTCTTTCTTTCTTTCTTTCTTTTTTTCTTTCTTTCTTTCTTTTTTTAATAAAGATTTTATTTATTTGACACAGAGAGTGAGAGCACAAGCAGGGGGAGCAATAGAGGGAGAGGGGGAAGCAGACTCCCCGCTAAGCAGGAAGCCCGCTGTGGGGCTTGATCCCAGGACCTGGGATCATGACCTGAGCCACCCAGATGCCGTGGTATTTCCATTTTTAACTGAGAGGAACCTCTATATGTTTTCCACAGTGGCTGCACCAATTTTTATTGCCACCAACAGAGTAAGACGGGTCCTTTTTTCTACATCCTTGCAGACACTTGCTGTTTCTGATTTCAGCTTTTCTAACAGGTAAGGTGATATTGCGGTTTTGACTTGCATTTTTCTGATTAATGAGGTTGAACACCTTTTCATGTGATTATTGGCATAAGTCTTTGGAAAAGTCCTATTCAGATTGCCCATTTTTAAATCGAATTGGTATTTTTTTTTTTTTTTTGGTGTGAAATTGTAGATCTTTAAATATTTTGGATATTAACCTCTTGTCAGATTATTTGCGAATATCTTTTTCCATTCAGTAGCTAATCTTGTTGATGGTTTCCTTGGCTGGGCAAAATCTTTTAATCTGATGCAGTACCAATAGTTTATTTTTGCTTTTGTTTCCTTTGCCTTAGGAGACATATGTAGAAAAATGCTGCTATAACCTATGTTAAAAACTACTGTCTTGTGCTCTCTTCTAGGATTTTTATGGTTTCAGATCTCACATTAGGGTCTCTAATCCATTTTGAGTGTGTTTTTGTGTATGGTGTTAAAAGGTGGTCCAGTTTTATTCTTTTCCATGTAGCTGTCTGGTTTTCGCAGCACTGTTTATTGTAGAGATGGTCTTTTCCCTGTTGTATTTGCTTGTCTCTTTTGTCATAGATCAATTGACCATATAAATGTGAGTTTATTTCTGGGGTCTCTATTCTGCTCTATTGATCTATGCATCTATTTTTGTGCCAGTACCATACTGTTTGGATTACTACAGCTTTGTTAAGATTGCATTGCCTTTTCAGGGCCTTTTGTGGTTCCACACAAATGACAGTATTCTAGTTTTGTGAAAAATGCTTTTGGTATTTTGATAGAGATTGCACTGAATCTGTAGATTGCTTTGGTTAGTATGGACCTTCTAACAGTATTATTCTAGTCCATGAGCATGGAATCATCTTTGCATTTGTGTCCTCAATTTCTTCAATATTTTAGTTTTCTGAGTGCAGGTCTCTCACCTCTTGAGTTTATTCCTAGGTGTTTTATTGTTTTTGGTGCAATTGTAAATGCTTGTCTTCATTTATCTTCATTAGCATAAAGAAATGTTACTAATTTTTGTGAATATTGTATCTGGCAACTCTACTGAATTCATTACTAGTCATTATTGATAGAATCTTTAGGATTTTCTTTGTATGGTATCCCGTCACCTGCAAATAGTGACTGTTGAGGCTTCTTCACCAATGTGGATCCCTTTTGGACCTACCTCTTTTGATATTATCTCCCAAAGACTTAGTGGTGATAACTACTTTTTATTTGCCTTATGAATGGAATAGAGCTCAAGAGTCACACTGCATCGGTTTGAACCCCTCCCCTGTCACTCACTAGCTGTGTGTTGTCGCTATGGTTCTCTGCATCTGCTGGCTCACTTAACAAAGGAAGGTCCGTCTTCCTTCATGACTGTTACAAAGAGTAAATGAGCTACTGGATGGGAAAACTTGTACTATGTGGCATATAGCAAACATTAAAAAATGGTAGTCATTATGGACATGTATTTTTTCAATGACCTAAGCATGAAGTGCTTTCTAATCCAGTCCATGGTTATCCCTCTAACCATATTCCTACTCACTCCCCAGACACACTCCGTGCTCTAGCCGCTCTAAGCCACACATAGTTTCCAGAAATAACCATTATTTTTGTTATTTTGCCATCTTTGCCCATGCTTCCTTACTTGGGATGGCCAAACTCTATATCCAAATCCTTTGTCTCCCCTATCTCTAGAACAGGAGTTGGCAAGGTTATTTTGCAAAGGTCCCAGTAGTAACTATCTTTGGCTTTGAGGTCCATGTAGTACCTAGCACTTCTGCCATTGTACTGTGAAAGCAGTCCCAGACCATGATTAAAAGAATACTGTGCCTGTGCTCCAACGAAGTTTTTGTTTTTTGTTTTTCTTTTTAACAAAACTGTTGAGCTGGATTTGACCTACAGGCATATAGTTTGCTAACTCCTTTTCTAGAAGATTCTCTTAAAGCTCCCAGTCTGAAGTGGGAGGTGGGTACCCTTCTA
>CM052892.1:69392155-69418554 GCA_028534135.1 Potos flavus
CTCCCTCGCTCTCCCTCGCTCTCCCTCGCTCTCCCTCGCTCTCCCTCGCTCTCCCTCGCTCTCCCTCGCTCTCCCTCGCTCTCCCTCGCTCTCCCTCGCTCTCCCTCGCTCTCCCTCGCTCTCCCTCTCCCCCCATTAGACTGCGAACTTTGAGAGCATGGATTGCATTTTCAACTTTTTATACCCTTTCCAAGGTTAGAGAAGGCTTATTAATTTTGAGAGAATGGATAAATTCATCAATAGGATTCTGTGCACTAGCTTTGTGTTCAATTGCTCTTTAAAAAATTGGGTTTACCTAGCATAATACCCTCTAGTTCCATCCACATCATTGCAAATGGCAATATTTCGTTTTTTGATGGCTGCATAGTATTCCATTGTGTGTGTGTGTGTGTGTGTGTGTGTGTGTGTATTACATAAGCGAAATAAGTCCATTAGAGAAAGACAATTATATGATCTCTGATATGAGGAATTTGAGAGGCAGGGTGGGAGCCCATGGTGGGTAGGGAGGGAAAAAATGAAACAAGATGGAATCGGGGAGAGAGACAAACCATAGGGGACTTTTAATCTCAGGAAACAAACTGAGGGTTGCTGGGGGGGAGGGGGGAGGGATAGGGTGGCTGGGTGATGGGCATTGGGGAGGGTATGTGCTATGGTGAGTGCTGTGAATTGTGTAAGCCTGATGATTCACAGAATTGTACCCCTGAAGCAAATAATACATTATATGTTAATGAAAGATATATAATCAGTAGGATTATCATGAGGAAATGATAGATGGTATGTAGAGAGCTTGGCACATGAGGCACTCAATAAATAAAAATCATTTCTTAAAAAAAAAGGGTTTAAACAAGTAAGATTAGCGGAAGGTTCAAATTGAGGCCAAAGCAAGGTGGATCATTGCTAGGAAAGGCATGGCGTGTCTGCCTCAGATAACACAAAATAGGCGTAAAACACCTTTATGTTTGCTTTAAAATAAGTATTTTTCCTACAAAACAGTAGAAGCCTTTGAAATGAAACAAATAAAAACTGTTCCTTTGTTTCTTAGAAATGGGATGATTCAGTTAAGTGGATTTTCAATGTAAACTTTAAATATAGGGATATAGAGAAAGATAATTGGGAAGGGAATGTTGATTGTAGACATCGGAAATAACTATGAAATAGATTTGAAATAATAGTATAGACCTTTGCTGCATCCATATAAGACCTTAGGACATCTTCAACATGTCTGAGTACAGAGGACAGGGGTTATCAAAATTATTAAGAACATTTGATTTGGAAGAGATGATAAACCAGGTGATAGAAAATGATCCAATTTAAGACCTTGTTTCTTCAGTTTCAGGATAGTCTACGTACTTCTTATTGGTGACTCAAACAGCAAGATCTTAGAGCATCCTTTCATGTTTTCTTTAAATTTGTCTTGCCACATAAAAATGAATTGGATCTAAAATAGTTTTGGATTTAAATTTATTTTGGCGTATATAAGCAGCAAAGTGCCAGGCTATGTAGACTCGCTATTGATTCTAATTTGTCATAAGTAATTGATGACTTTTTGTTTGAATGTTTAGTTCTCTCTCCATTTCAACTTTGGTCCCTGAAAGTTGGCAGAAAGTACTCTGATATGTAGGCCAACCATTACTTTACTATGTACACGATGATCATTTATTGTGTGCTTTTTTAGAACCCATGAAAATGGGTGGATAATAACTTTTGGAATTTCAATTTTTGCCGCTGCCTAAGGCTCTTCAGGTAGGTAAGTCATTCATTTGAAAAAATCCCTCCATAATTTGGTTCTCTGTGTTCAGATTTGAGTCTGAGCTTTATTTTGACAGAGCCAAAGTAATCTGTTTCAGTTCCTTTGAAATGGCAAGCAGGTGCTTTGCCTCCTCGCCATTGTCTTGCCACCACTGGAGTTCGGTTCTTCAGTGCCTCTGCCTCCTAGCTCATGGTCCATTCTCTACTCTCTAACTCCCCTGGGTGTTCATTCTGCTTCCAGAATATCGTTATTCCAGAATATTCGGTGAACCCTTGCTGTTCATATCACGAGCAAACTCTTCAGCTTGGCTTTTTGACTTCTAACATCGAGCCCTCTCCTGTCTATCCAACCCTTGATTCCTCCCCGCCTCCCCTTTACCTAACTTAAAACACTATTTTCATGTCTTGGCTCTTGTGAATAATGCTGCAGTGAACCTCAGAGTGCAGAGGTCTTAACTTTTAGAAATAGAATAGAATGGCAGTTAGCAGGTGGGAAAACGAGAAATTAGGGTACAAAGTTACACAAGAGGAATGGGTTCTGGAAATGTCATGTCACCATGAGCATGGTGGTAATAGGTAAGAGCACTTAATACTGTATTGTATACTTGATTTGCTAAGAGGTAGACCTTAAATCCACACACACACACACACACACACACACACACACACACACACACACACACGATGATAACTATGTAGGAAGTGGTAAGTTACTTAGCTTGATAGCTTTTCACAATATGCATATATCAAAACGTAGAGTTGTATACCTTAAATATGTACAATTTTTATATGTCCAAGATCTCTCAAAGTTAAAAACTTCTCCCCACAGATGCATTTACTGTCCCCTGGGACTGAAAAAAACCACGTCCTCCATCTGCATGCCCTTTAATCAGTTGTCTGCTCCTATGAATCCTCTGATAGCCTCCAACTACCCCCATCCTACCCTGACTTCGGCTCTTCCTCTTATCCCATGTCCACCTGTTTCAGTTAAATGGAACGAAATCTCTTGAAAGTGGAAGTTGCTGGCTAGATTATCGATTCTTAATGTGCGTTTGATTTTACTAACAAAAATTAGGAGCCTTTTCTTTGAATGTATTTTTATAAACTTTGTTTCCATGTCCGTAAAACCTCTGGAAAATGTAGGCGTAAAATTAGCAATCTATTTTTTTTATAGATTTATTCATTTTAGAGGGTGAGAAAGAGAGTGAGTGGGGAGGGGCAGAGGGAGAGAGAATCTCAAGCAGACTCCCTGCTGAGCATGAAGCCCAGTGTGGGGCTCAATTTCATGACCCGGAGATCATGATCTGAGCTGAAATCAGGAGTCAGACACTTAACCAACTGAGCCACCCAAGCGCCCTGTAATCTATTTTCTAATTATCTAAAGATATTCTCATTTATAGATTCCTTGCTGTCTTTCTCAATATATACTTAATACATGACTATAATCACTGACTGGATGAAATCCGGTTTTCTATCTAGTTATTTCTACTTAGACTCTAAGCTCCATGAAACAGTTACTCTGCTCCTAGTGTCTTGAAAATTCTGTGAATGCTGGGCATTGACAAGCTCAATCCATGGTGATTATTTCTACATTAGTCTTCAAAGTCATGACTGTTAATGACTTCATCATCATCCATCTTTGAATTCTATATTATTTAAAACATCCCCCTCCTATGTTATTTTAAACATCCTCCTATTTCTCTGCATTTAGGTCGTTGCCACATTTTCCCCTATAAAATTGCTATGAAGCTTCGTGAACACAAATATTTCTGTATATATTTTTTAAAATACTGGTTTAGAAGCCAAAAATATGGCCAAAGTTCTATTTAAAGGCAGATTGTGGATATTGTTAATGCCCTGAATACCAATTTTGAGAGATTTTTCTTTCATGGGTAAAAGAAGCTTAAAGTTTGCATCATTATTCATGAAATTAAATATTTCCTAACATTTGTGGATTATTAATTGCCTTTTCACTCTGTGGCCTCCATTTTAGGAGGAATATTTCTTTACATTTATCACTTTACACTTCTCTGATGACTTACAGACATGAAGTACGTACAGCCCCTCATTTATCCATTATAACAACCTTGTGGGATAAATCGGGCCCTGTAGGAATCTTATTTAATATGAAACTTCAATTAAACTGCTTGCTCAGGGTAATGGGCTAACTAAGATGCAGCTGGGATCTGAACCGGGCTTTCCCCCTCCATTCTACCTAGCCTAAAGGAAAACCTTTTAAAAGGAGAGATCTTTGAACTTGTAAAATAGAAATAAAAACTACCTGAAAATCAAGTATAATTAAATGGAGGTATTGTGAGGCAGCTGTGTCTATGCCAGCATTCAGCACCTGTAAAGCACTTAATACATGATTGCAGAGTAAATGAGTGGACAGTCTATTTTTAGATACACTGGATAAAGTTGCTGGGAGGGTGCGTGTTATGGTTGAAAATCCCAGTGATTGGGCTGGGAGTTGGGCTGGGTAAAGAATCCATTCTATTTATTAGGCAAGGGTCAGATCTACGTTTGAAAGCCATTTTTGTCAACTTAAAGAATTTAGAATGTGGGCTCAGTGAGGCTTGATGGACTCCATATTCTAGAATATAGAATACAGATCCCCCATCTTTCTATTTTTAATGATGTAAAAGTTAGTTCTGAATGTATGTATTGTAATATTAGACTCACAAGTTTAGTCACTGCATTTCAAATTGCATAATCGTCTTCCAAAATTTCATTTCGGGCCTCTGAGTTAGGTGGTCTGAGGTTTACTGCCACAGTGTTAATTCTTTGGCATTCCTTCTGCTTTGGAAAGAAAGTGCCCAAAGAGAACCTTGATGGGGTGGAGGACTGCCAGTTCTTCCTGTGTGAAGTTTGCATTTTTCTTAGGTTTAATTCAACTTGACTGTGATGCTGTAATAACAGACCACAAGGTGTCAAGAATCCATGAAGATGTGGCTCATAAGATTATCTGATTTCAGAAAGACAAAGGAAAAAGCAAAATTTGAGAAATGTGCTTATACTTAACAGGTATTAAGCCAGAGAAGAGAGTAGTACTACTAGTAGTACTAGTACTACTATACTAGTACTAGTAGTACTAGATCGTGCTTTATAAACACAACAAAAAAATGATCCTTATCTAAAGGGAAATACATACCACCATTGGAGGGACATGGTTATATCCTGATCCCCAACTGTGCTCTTTATGTGGAAATACTTTACTGTGCTGTGTTAATTTTACTGAATTCTCTGTTAGAAACACTTTTTTGTGATAGGCTCTATTTTTCCTGCCTAAAAATTAACATAGTTAAGTGTAAATATAAACCGTGACAAAAAATTTAACTTCGTATATTTTCTTCATTCAACTGTGTCTCTTTATTTATTTATTTCCTCTGGGATTTTGTTCCAAAGATTGACTATTCTTCCTAGATAGGGTTCTTAAAACCTTGTTTCTCCTGAGCAGATACTCCTATGGTGGGGATTTCCCAAGTATAAGAGTATAATAGGACTACTCACGTCTACAACTGTGGCCCTCTGATTGGAAAACTCTTGAGTATGGTTGGCAGTTACATAGTTTCCGGTGTACAACATAGTGATTGAACATCTCTATACATTGTATACACTTCCCACAAGTGTAGCTACCATCTATCACTATATAACACCATGACAGTATCATGGACTATATTCCCTGTGTTGTTCCTTTTATTCCCATGACCTATTCATTCTGTAATGGGAGCTTGTATCTCCCACTCCATTTTACCCATTTTGTACATCTCCCTCTCCCCTCTCTGTCAACCATCAGTTCTGTATTTATAGGTCTGATCTTGGTTTTGTGTTCATTTTTTTGACTCCACATATAAGTGAAATGTTACTTGTATTTGACTTAATTCACTTAACCTAATAGCCTCTATGTCCATACATACTGGCTGCAAATGGCACAATCTTATTCTTCTTTATAGCTGTGTAATAGTACATCGTGTATGCATATATATGAACCACATCATTATCTGTTCATCTGTTGATGGACTTTTGGATTACTTTCATATCTTGGGCATTGTAAATAATACTACAGTAAACGTAGGAGTAAAGATATCTTTTCAAATTAGTGGGGTTTTTTGTTTTCTTTGGGTAAATAATTAGTAGTAGAACCACTGGATTGTATGATATTCCTATCTTTAATTTTTTTGAGGAACCTCCATACTGTTTTCCACACTGGCTGTACCAATTTCCATTCCCACCGTCCGTGCATGAAGGTTCCTTTATCACCACATCCTCATCAACACTTGTAATTTCTTTTTGATTATAGCACTTCTAACAGGCGTGATACCTCACTTTGGCTTTGGTTTGCATTTTCCTGATTGTGATGTTGAACATACTTCCATGTGTCTATTGGCCATCTGTACGTCTTTGGAAAAATGTCTGTTGAGGCCCTAAATACTCTATTCCATTACAACAAACCTATTGCTTTAAATGAAAATGAAATTACTGTTTCTATAAACTGTGATTACAGTGTGTAAGTCCAAACTGTCACTCTCTAGACTTTTAACCATGATATAAAAATGTTCAAAAAATGGTGCTTTGATAATTATATGTATATGTAGGTGATCTATAACCATGTGCACATCCAGAATATTTAAAACAATAGTTCATGAACTTGAATATAGAGAATGTATATCTGCTAAATCTGTGATGAATTTTAAATATCAGGAACCAGAGCAGAAAACAACTTATAAAATAATTTGTCACTTGATTGCTATTATGCAGTAATAAAAGGATATTAATATGAATGGCTGAGTCAATTGTATAAATTTTCTATTCTATGAGAATTGTCAGGATTTATTTAACATGGTAAGTAGGTATCATTGACTTGATCCTTCAGCAATGATTCCTAATGTCTTATACCCCGGATCTGAGATCAAAGGAAATCAGTGGATCTCCCTTCAAAAAAAAGGCATATATGCACATACAGACAATTTCTAGATAACCTGAAGACTATTTAAGGATCTCCTGAAAGAATATAGACCTTGGGTTATGAAATTCTATTTTTTCAGCATACATGATCTCAAATGTGGGAAAAGTCAGAAAAGAATTGTATTGAGAGGTCTATCACTTATTGGTCTCAGTGGTACTGAGTGTGCTGTGTGTTTGTTGTACTTCAGCCAACTGATCTGTACTCCGCGGCCATCTAGAGTGTATTTCAGACCATTGTACCAGAACTTAATTATTGATGGAACTGGCTATGTGGGTTGGAAAGGGGTACATTGTATTCTTAAATTAAGCTGTACTGCAACTCTGCCCCCAGCAAGCACCCCTAAGGAGCCTTGGCAACATTTCCCTTTTTGGTTCTTGCCCTGTTACTATCCCTTCTATTTTATTCTTTTTAACCTAAGCCAGGTTCTGGGACATAAGAATGAAAATAGGTATTTTTCTCAATACTTGGAGTTATTCTGGAGAAACACCCAGAAAGAGGTGTTCTCTCTCAAACTTAATTCTGTGTTTCTTCTTGGTGGTCTTACTGCTATAGAAACCTGGACAGATCTAAAGTCAGCTTAAATCTCTCACTCTCTTGGCTTGAATCAGTCTCTACTTTTCTTACTACATTATTTTAATCCCCTCACACTGAACTTCCAGTCATCTTTGACTTCTTCATCTCACTGGCCATTTAGAACCACGATGTTCTACTTCTTCCCAGAAAACAGATCATACCATCCTTGTAGGTACTAATGGCTTGATCCAGGCCAGTAATTCATGACCTAGATTTCTGGTCGTCTTTCTATATTGTTCGATGTTCCTACCAAATAACTTCCCAAAACATTACTTTGATCACATTACATATGTACTCTAAAACATTAAATGGTTTCTCCACTTCCTACAGGGTAGAGTGCTTTCATTGGAATGATGATTCAATCTCCAGGTCTTCAGTGCCATTTTTCTATGTTGTACAGGGTACAGATGTGATTTAGATATAGTTTCTTAAACTCCACTTAGTAGGAAAACCAAGATAGACATTGCTAACTGCAATGCTGGATAGAACGTTCTATAAGTCTTGAGAGATGAAAGGTCCTAGTGAACTTGAAAATGTTGATGGCTCCCTCTGACTGAGGGATGTAGGGCAGGCTTGTTAAAGCTAGATCCTAAAAATGAATGGGAAATAGACAAGGGGAAAAAAATGCAGCAACAGGCTTTGAAAAAGGACTAGTAGGGATAAAGACTGATATCATGCCCAGGCACATCTAGGGAAATTCAAGCTGTCTAGTTTAAACTTGTTAGTCTTAGGTTGATGGCCTTTCCGGACCTTGGCCGATCTTTTTTCTGGGCTTATCTCCTCCCTCCTCCTACGCACTCTTTGTGCTAACAAACCGGCCTCTGCTTTCTTATCTGGCAAGCTCCTTGATTGTCCTTCTCCTTGCCTCTGCCTAGTATGTTCTTTTGATAGGTTCGCTTACTTTTCTCTATAACCAGAGTTCACAGACCATCAGTCTGAAAACTTTCTTCCCTTATGAAGATGTGTTTTGTTTAGTAAGTGCAGTGTTTGTTTTTAAAGTGAATTTGAATGTCTGAATGCAAGGCATACCCACTTTATCTAGTCCACCACAGTGCCCCTGATTTCTGTTACCCTACTCTTTTCAATAGCTTTTCTTTTTAGTTCCACCCAGGCCCTCATCAACATTTGAATTTGCCATCCCTCTGAGCCCCCATCACATTCTACTGAATTTTTAAGGTTCTCCCCAAGTCCCTCTAGCCCTTGGAGATGTCTGTAAATTACCTTCTTTCTCTGAGCTTACTGTTTCATGCCCTTCATTTCGAAATTACGTACTGCTTTAAAAGACCTGGATTTAAAGATTAAATTTGCTTAAATGCTTAACAGTCTATACCTTGTGCCTTAAGCAAGCTGATGGAGTTAGAAGTGTTCTATAATTTTTTCCATGCCCATGAGAATGCCATACGTTCAGCATGAATGAAACAAATATTAGGTCAAACTGCATGAAATTATTTTTGCTGATTCAAATGGTTGAATATTAGCAATTTCAAATGGTTAAACATAACAATCAAACTTGATTTTTTTTATTTGCAAATTTATGAAACTTCCTAAAATGGATTTTGAGTGGGTAAAAGTCTATTTCACATTTTCTCCATGTGGAAAAATTTTCCACATTCTCCATGTGGAAAAATTCCAATAACATTTAATGACACTGGACTACTATATTTAAAAATTACAATTTTAAAAGAGACTTTAATCTGAATATATGAACAATAATTATTAACCTATGTTTAAATAGGAAAAATTTTTGTTGAGAAACTATTTTATGAGAATCATTTTATGTATTTTACTAATATTTCTTCCTAGAAACAAGGAGATAAAAGGAGATAATTACAGTTGCTGAGTATTATTGTGGAATCCATTGTCCAGAACCAAAAAATAATTTTGGATAAGTTTTTGTTAGCTTTCATTTTCTTTGTATAAAAGAGACAATGACATCCTTCTCCTAGGTTTGTTGGGGGGATCAAATGAGCTAGTAACTATCAAGAGGCCAAAGATGGTACCTAGTATGCAACAGACGCTCACCTTTCCTTCCCTTTGATGTTCAGGCGGGGATGGTTTTAGGGAGAAAGTTGGTGACAGATGAAGGTAATTTGTAATCCTCAAGGCTATGGGGAATGTTTGCTTTTTTCACGTTTTGCTGGCTTGGGTTGCCTGATATCTCTGCCCTTGTGTTCAGCATCGTTACCTCTCTGGTCTGCTCTCTTTGTTCCAGCCAACAACATCCCGTCTTTTAATCTTTGAACTACAGTCTTCCTCATACTCGTGGGGACACATTGCCCCGTTCCCTGGGCTGCTTTCGCCTTGGGAGCTCTTGCCACAATTGTTTTGAAAAAGCAATCATGTACTTAATATCTTTTCCTTCACTAGATTTAAAATTGCAGTTTCATTCATTGTCACTAGAGAGCCAAGCATGGTACCTAGTCCGTAGCAGTGCAGTGCTTGGTATCGGCAGAATCGATGACTGACACATCTGCTCAGTCTAGACCTAGAGTGGCACATGCACAAGCAGGATGGATGAAGAGTCTGTTAGGTGGCCCCCTTTAAAGTCACTTTTTGCTATAAGATGTGCCCAAAGAAGGAGACTACTAGCCCTTATTTATGGAGCTGGTAGAGAGGAGAATCCTGTCTTTAGCCAAAACAAGGATGTGGGCTTTACATTTAGAATTGTTAGAACTTAAAGATTTGCAAGTGACTGAATGTGAAATTTGTAGAACTCCAAGAAATGTGCTGTTCAGATTATAAAAGCCCAAATCAGTTGTTAACTCAGATGACAGAAGTTCTTTAAACTTCCAGTGTACAAGTGCATAGTGAACTTGACAAAGTACATTCATTCCTTCTTCCTTCCTCTTCTCTCACCTTCTCCTTTCCTTTCTTCACTTAAATGGGCTCCTAATAATTTCACCTCCTGTTTTATTCTAAGTGCCACTGAGATCTATCCATCTATCTTTTAAAGGGAGAATGTGGATGAATATATGTGCATATGTCTTCTCTCACCAATATTGTTGAAAATAATTTTCTAGATGGGTTATTTGAATGTTCCATGGGGATGAGATTATCTTGTATCCCATTGTATTTGGTTCTGTTCTCCATTTTCATTCAGAGAAGCTGTTTGGCTGTAATTCTTCCAGCAGGATCTGGTATTTTTCCAGTGGCCAAACCTATGCACATTAGTTCAGGTCCTAAGAATTCTCATCTTGATTTCTGGAAAAATAGACTCTGTTCTCTGGGCTCCGGACTGCAAATGTGCTTTTGTTCCAACCGTGAGAGTACTCTTTCCTGAGGTGCTAGAGCCACATAAAGAATATCGGAGACAAAAATTCTTTTGTTCTTGAGTTTCAAATGAGTTTGCTCTGAAGCTAACATTCCCCTTGCCTGGTCCATGGAAAGCTGTTAGAGAATGGAGAGGCTACTAAAATGTCTTTGTGGGGCCCTAATCTACCGTGTCAGCTGCTCTCCAGGCTGAAGTAGGCAGACCGGACAGGATCATGGCTTAATTTCTGCTTCAGCAGCAGATGATTTACATGTTCCTTAAGGGACTTTATACACTTTCCCGGCTTTCCTGTGTGCATCCCAAGTTACGAGGCCAAGATAATAGAGCGGATGACTTGCACGTACTCTAAGACTTTAGCTCTGAACTTTGGTGGGTAAGAATTTGTGGCAAATTTTTCTTTTTCAATTTTTGAGTCTTTTTTGTAGATGTAATTTGGCTCTCTCAGACAGAAGTAATTAGCCAGATTTTGTATTTTCGGAAAAAGATGATCTTGAACTTTATGGCCCTAAACTTTATATGCCTGTGTTTGTGAGAGACTGGAGGAAGTACGGAAGGACAAACCTGAAGGCAAAGGCAAGGTTTTTCCCTGCTGGCGCTTCTCCTGGAATTGGTGGTGTGTCTGCCCGCCCCCGAATCTGGCTACGTAAGACGGGTGCTGCCTGAATCTTCTGGACAGTGGCACAGAAATCTAATGAGTCTTTGATTACTGTGGTTTCTTTGAAGACCGGAAAAGAACCCTTCAACTTCTTAGAACCGGAGCTATCCAAAGAATATTGTTTGGCAGGCAGTAGAAAAGTTATTGGAGAAGAGACAAGTACATATTTTAATAGTGGAAATGTATTCACAACCTATGATGGAGTAGAAAAAGCATGACACATCATAGTGTCTAAAGTAGGACATTTCCTCCAAAGAGAGGAGTTCTGTGTATATACATCTGTGAGCTTTTATCTGCATATTTTTCTGAATATGCCTTTTGGTGCTAATGCAGATTTTATAGTTAAAGTGGTCCTAAATTTTGAGTGCTTATTACATGTCAGGCATTGCTAATGCCTTATCTAAATAATTTCACTTCTCATGTAATATACATATTTTAATAAGTTAAAACAATAAAAATGTTTTAAAAGGATGTCCCTTTCTTTCCCTATCCTGCCAACTTAGGTGTATAAATAAATATTTAATTTGAAAAATTATGGCATTAATATCCGTTGTAAAGCATCAAAGTCTTTATTTCCTTTAGTTAAGCCTCTTCATAGACTTGATATATGGATATGAAATACCATGGTTCTTGGCTTTTAAAAAAAAAAAGGTAGTAATATTGAGGATCCTCATCACTTCAGATTATCTGTGGATGTGCCAACAATACATTTTGCTGAGAGAGAATCCACATAATATGATATTATTGAATTAGAGATCGGGTGCTCATGTCCGATTTGGAGACCGTGAGGATATAGAAATCAGAAACCCTTGTGTTTGGCAGTTGGTAGCTTCTGGTACCTGGTGGTCTCGAAGTCGGTGGTTCTTGAGGCTGTTGAGGAAGCTCCTTACCTGGCTCCCGAACCAGAATCTGGGAAGACCTTGCCCTCTTTCCAGAGGCCACCCAAGTTTTAAAATACTGAGTGCGGTTTTCTTCTTACAAGCTCCTGAATCATCGATCTATTTATATTCTCTATCTTTGCCAAGAGAATTTGCCTCAACTTAGTGGCCCACAACCTCGGGGTTCCTGGGTGAAATTTGAAACTGGCTGTCTTACATGGTGGGTAAGGAGAGCGGCCAAAGGAAGCAGGACACTGCAAAGGGTAGGCTGGGGTTGACTTCCTAGGCAGCGCAGCTTACCCAGGAGCCCGGTCATGGGCACAGCTCCAAGGGGAGTCTATGTCAGCACCTGGCCGCCAGAATCTGAAGGGTTTCTCTAAAGCCCTTAAGCGGCTTAGTCACATGTTCAGCCCAGATAGTCTCAACAACCTCTTACTGTCTCAAGGCTGTGTCCCTGAAAAACTGCTAGCATGGGTATAGAAGGTAGAATATACATTTCAAGGACAGGGGAGGGGGGTAAGGGATCTTGGACTGCCTGGGGCCAGCTTACTGGCCAACTGGCCGTTACATCCTCTTGCTGACCAACTGTAACTCAGCTCTTTTTGACCTGTTCCATAACTTGAATGAGTGCAGGAATTAATCAGTTGAGTAAATGTCCTCCCTGGGGGGGAAGCTGCATACAAGTACATTTTCCAGCATTCTGATTATTATTCAGCTGTAGCTCTCTATGCCAAGGGGGAAGAACATGTTTTACTGGAAAAGTAAATGTTTGTGCTTTGTGTATATGTCTCAGTCAAACTGTATGGTAAACTGAGAATCAGACTGATACTATGGAACATTGTTATTTTCTTCAGAAATTTGATCATTTCCCAGGATTTTAAAGACTCATTAAAGTTATTGCTTTCAGTATTTTGAGTACCTATCCATGACTGAAGCTTACAAGTCAAGTATGAGGGATCTAGTATCCCATAATGAACACTACTATGTAGTATTTTTTAGTAACTTTTAAAAAATTACCATCAATACATGAAAATTAATGCAAGTTATATATACATTCTCCCCAATATTGACTCCCTGCTGTGTCTGTACCTTGATCTTGCATAGCTACTACAAAGCCAAAATTTCCAGATTTATTTTCATTAATTCTGCTCCCTCAACCCCTCTAAATATTGTATTGTATTTTCTTGTATTATTAGATAATACTTTGTATTAATACAAATACATTAATACATTATATATGTATAATGTATTAATAAATACATTAATACAAAGTATTATCTTGTATTTTCTTGTAATACAAGAAAATATTCTTGAATTCTTTACGACTTATTTTTAGCATGCTCACACACAGAGGGAGAGAATCCTCAAGCAGACTCCTCAGTGAGTGCGGACCCCTTGTGCAGGGCTTGATCTTCTGACCCATGAGATCATGACCCAAGCTGAAACCAAGAGGCAGATGCTTAACCAACTGAACCACCCAGGTGCCCTACTGTCTTGTATTTTTTATTCCAGTGATTTGCCTACCACACTTTCCCTTTCCTCCAACCAAGAAATCCCAGTCATTCTTAGTTCTGTTCTTTATCTTGTAACTTCGACATCCAACCAATCACTATTTCTACTGACTTAATGCCTCCATATTCTAAGGATCACATTTGCTAGCGTGACTGATGTTTTTATTGTAGATACGGACTAGTCCTGTCATTGGAACGAGTGCCATAGTCTGGTGGTAATGCAGTTGGGCATGTCAGGGATTGTGGTAAGCTGGATAGTAATCATGTAGAAATACAGACTTTATGTTTTCAGATATCCCAGTGTCTTTTTTTTGAGGCGGGGGTAGGGAGATGGTAGGGTGTAGGGGCAGAGGGAGAGAGGGAGCAGCAGACTCTCCACTGAGCAGGGAGCCCCACACAGGACTTGATCCCAGGACCGTGGGATCATGACCTGAGCCCGAAGGCAGACAGACACTTAACCGACTGAACCACCCAGGTGCCCCCAGATACTCCAGTGTCTTAAGAGAAGGTGGGAATCTGAATCTGGGTCTGCTCCTGATTTTTAAATGGAAGCCTCTAATCCAAATAAAGAATGTGCCAGGCCAGTTGAGTTTTAGAAACCTAATCGACCCTGTGAGTTGCCAGTTTTAGATGTGTGCATATAGATTGTTTTGGCTACCATGTTTCATATGCAGTTTACTTTTTTCTGAAGTTATTAAATAGCTCATTTTTCAGAAATTGGTTTCTAGATTGATAGGCTGAGAATACTGAAGAAGCAAATGTGTAATTGTGTCCCCATTGAGTTGTCTTAGGAGATTCCGCATCTTATTTCTCAGTTACTGTTTTGCTGAAAGGGATGGACTTCAAAGTCTATTACATTAAGTAATTTTTCTTCTATTACTTGAGAGATCCTTATTAACTAATTACTGCACTTTATGACATTAGAGATCTCTTTAGAATTTTGAGCTGCTAAATGGTTTTAAGGCTCACCTGGGATTCTATTAAAATTATTACTAACATGGTGTTCATACCATAACATTTGACTGAAATAAATTGTTACATTAAGGTACAGGATACCAAGAGTTTTTTCTTTCTGGCCTTGCCAGAAAGCCCTAAGACTGCTAAAGGTTAGGAAAATTGTAGCTGAAATTTCAGTGGTATCTATGGGAGTGTCGAGGAATAGAAAGGCTAGTGACTGGCAGTTTCCATGGCAACAACGGGATTTTCTGGGCTAGAAAGATGTGTAGGTTACACCATCAAATGTGCCAGAGATTGGTCTCCATGACGACAGCACTGTGAATGGGGAAATGTGTGCTCATGAGATTTTGTTTTAAAAGCCTATTGGACTAATTTAGATGAAAATGCTTGCCAAATCGATATTTTTCCTCTCTCTTAAAAAAATATTCAAAATAAGGAATTCCATTTATTCCTGTATTTTTGAGCCAGTGACATTCTCGCCTATTCCCGTTAAGAGGGGTTATTGACTTACAAATAATTTCTTTGGCAGCATGTCTGAGATGAAGCACCCAAAGAATGGAGACTTTTTTTCAAATTTACTTTTAAATTTCAGCATTTATTTCAGGGAGCCCTGCCTCCAAATGTGAAGTAACTAGATTTATTTAAACTTTGTAATATTTCTGAACATAAATCAACCACCAGAATGCATAATGTATTTGTCACATCTAAAAGGTAGGATTAAAATAAAATAAAATAAAATAAAATAAATAAATAAATAAATAAATAAATAAATAAAAGGTAGGATTTATTACTAGAAGAATACTCAAAACTAATTACTACTCCAGTTCCTCCCATGCTTCCATTTGTAACAGCTTTTGGTGAAATTTCCTTTTTGCTGTCTCTTGAAATCTGATTTAACATGAGAACTAGGGAGCTGCACCATGCCTTTTAGAGTTTTGTGTGCATGTGAAGGACATATATTCAAAGTGTTAGTAAGGGATAGGTTCGGCCCTAGAAACAAATGCTGGCCTTATGCCTAAGGTTTAAAACACTTCGTGAGCACATTTTGTTTTTGTTTCATGGACACGTGCTTGTATAATAATTTTTTTTTTGTTTTTGAGGTCTGTTTGGTAAGATTAATCTGTCTGTGTTAGTGGAGAAATGTGTAACTTACAAAACCGCAAACGGGGTTTTGGGAAAAGTAAAGAAGGGATAGTATCCTCCGGGCTGGTCCTGGATGGGAGCAGTTCGACTAAATGGGACAAGAGGAAGGCGGTAATCCCAGAACCTGGGGAGAAGGGCTGGGAGGAGAGTCACTCAATAGGAGCCGCTGCCTTTGGTGGAGGGACACAGCTGACGAACGTGAAGCAGCCTGACAGCAGGAGCAGGGAGGAAATATTCCCGACTGCTCTCTCCACCCTTCTCAATTTCCAACAGAAGCCAACAGAACTGAGAAGATAAAGACCTAAGTAAACCAGGTCCCTCAAGGTCCATCTCCCAGGGCACACAACAGGGAAATGGATGGAAGAGGGATCTGGTGGGCCAAACACAAGTTCTCCAGCATCACAATTCAGGACACATTTTTCGAAGAATGAAATTTTGTTTTTGATCTGAAAGTATCCTGTGTGTGTGTGTGTGTGTGTGTGTGTGTGTGTGTGTGTGTGTGTGTATAATGTATTTGGGTAACTATTGATATAAATATTGATGTAATAGGTTAGAAATCTTGTTACACTCCGTAAAAACATTGAAAAATGCAGAATATTGAAGTATTTTTGTTTAATGAGTTCCATTCGTTTTCGATCATTTATTCAGTATCCATATACAGTATGTAGTATCGCTTGGGGTTTTTATACAAAGTGAGCTGAATAATGCAGTCCCCTTTTCTAAAGTTCAGTATCACAGACCTGAAGGGGATGATCAGAAACTATTTTAATACTTAGCTTCCAGACAAGACATTATAAACTAAGACTATCTTAGTGGATAAGTAAAATTCATAGACTCCTAAATGTAGAAAAGGAAGTATAAAATATAGCCTTTAAAGAGCTGGTCATCTAATAGAGAAGAATTTATGTTTGAGACCCTGGAAGACATAAAAGCAGCATGTGACGAACTACAGAAACCGTGGCTTTACAGATAAGAGTTTTATAGATGTTGGGAAGTTCGTTGTTATTTTTCAAGATTACCAAACAAGGAGAATCAGAATATCCCTGATAAAGGGATTCATCGGGTATTTTCGCTGGGTCTGCACAGGCAAGCATTTTCTATTCTCTCTCCTGCAGCCTTGTGTGTAGACCTCTTATTCTCACTGCGTAAATTCAGTTGTAAAGACCACTGTACTTAGAGTCAATAAACATGAGTTCAAACCTTGGTTTATCCTTTTCTAGTAGTAGGGTTTTGATTAACACATTAGTGTCTGTTTATTTGTGAAAAAACTTAGAATAAAACAATGACTGGAAAGGCTTTTTACCTGCAGCTGGCACACTGTAAATCCTATGAATGAAGTCGTCCTATCCTATTTATCAGTAAAAGTCAGTTGGGTTTTTTTTGTTTTGTTTTGTTTTTTAGATTCTATTATTTAGAGTGCGAGTGGGCAGAGAGGGAGGGGGAGAGAGACTATCAAGCAGACTCTGTGCTGAGCTTGGAGCCTGACAGGGGCCCAAGCCCATGACCCTGAGATTAGGACCTGTGCCAAAATCAAGAGTCGAATGCTCAACCCACTGAGCCGCTCAAGTGTCCCTCAGTAGGGTTGTTGTTGTTTTTTTTTTTGTTTTGTTTTGTTTTCTTTTTATGGAGCATTAGAAAAGTAACCATTTCTAAAGTTTAATTTGAATTCTTATCGGCTTTTTTTCTGGTTTGTGACTCCTTTTCTCCTAGGTAAAAAAAAAAAAAAAAAAAAAAGTACTTCCTTTCGAGGACTCCCTTGGATAACTGAATCCTTAGACTGGCTCCACGAGGTAGCTTGTAAAAATGATTCCATATTCCAAGACTACAGAAAATACGAATTGGTTTCCTTAAATTGACTGATGCGGCAGCTACACACACATGAACAATAGGAAAGGTGGGCATTTGTTCACGGTCACGCTTGTTGGTGCTTGTGTCTAGTGGCACAAAAACCTGGGTCCCCATCTATTAGATCACAGGATGCCACCACTTCTAACACCAGTAAGGATGGCAATTGTGCACTTATGCGAATCAGACATAGCACTAAGGCTTTACATACATGATTTTACTTGAATGGGAACCTGTAACTCATAGGTATTTTCATTTTATGGCTGAATAAACTGAAGCTTTGAGAAATTATGTTGCTTGTACAAAGCCATGCAGCTAAAAAAGACCAGGGATGGGATTCAAAATGAAGTCGAACACTAAAGCCATGTTCTTAACCAATACCACAGTTTCACATACCTTCACTGTGTTAAATGCATGCATGCATTCATTCCCTCAGCCTCGGCGGAAATCGCAATAGATTGGGTTTGTTAACTGCTGTCTTCTGTGAGTTTGTCAGCACCGTGAGGTCAGGCCCAAGCAGAAACAAGATGCTCTAAGACTGTAGACTCACTCCACATTTACTGAACCCAGGCCCTTCTCCAGGTGTTGAGGACAAATGAGAGTGATTCCTTTCTCTGAAAGCTAAGCCTCTTGCAATTCTAGAGAAAACTGTGTAGCATAATGAATTGCATGGGCTCTGAAATACATATATGCCTTCACATCTTAATTTTCTAGTTTATTGAGTGATCTTAACTTCTCTGAGCCTCCATTTCCTTCCCTGTAAACCGTGGTCAATAGTGGCTACATCATTATGTTGTTAGCATTGGTGTGCCACCAAATATACACACCCAATACGTGGTCGCTAGTAATCCTTGAGTGCCATCTGTTTTTCAATCCAGCAACAAATCTTTTTTCCACTTTGAACTTGGCAGTTGCCTAGAATCCCACTTAATAACTGCATGGGAGTGTACACAGGGCATTCCCAGTCAGTAAATGGCCAGGTTCTATCTTTGCCATACTTGGTAGACTCAGTTCCCACTACTCTGTGGTCCCTGGGGATGTGCTCACCTGCTCCCTTCTACCTCTGGTCTCCATTATGTTCACCATAGGTCTGGGAACACCCTCTTCTCTGTACCCTCATCTGAATGTTCCTAGCTCTTTAAGACTTAATTCAACCTTGACTGTTTTAAAAAGTCTTCCCTATTTTTTAGTATTTATTGATGTGTGAGTGTTCTAGGCCTTACCACATGATACAGTATTCTCTTTTTACGCTGAGTTTGTCTGATAGCATTCTATATGCATGAGGCTTACGGGTAGTGGTTATGCCTTCTATTCCAATATAATATTAGTTAGATATTGGCTACACTCGTTTCTGAGTTCTCTGCTGACGAAGTTTCTTTCTCTGGGAAGCATGCGTTAGAGAGTTGGACCCATGATCCAGCCCTGTGGACTTCAGTTGGTTACTGTTGCTCCAGAATCAAGATGACCTGCCTCCTTCCTTAGGAAATGACTGACCAAGATGAAACCAAGTTTAAACTTTTCTTAATTGTGATATTAAAAGTTGGGTTCCTCCTCTAACTTGTAATATTACAAAATAGCAAGCACGTAAACTTTCTCATAACCTTGGGCATGATCTAAAGTATTTACAGATGGGGGGAGGCATCTAGGTGACTCAGTCAATTGTTGGACTCTTGGTTTTGGCTCAGGTCATGATCTTGGGGTCCTAGCATTGAGCCCCGCGTCTGGCTCTAGGCTCAGCAGGGAGTCTGCTGGGGATACTCTCTTTCCCTCTCCTCCTGCCTCCCCACCCCTAAAAAATAAATATTTTTAAAAAAGTATTTACAGACTATTTCATGTGTTCCCTCATGTGTCACATACATATGTTGGGATTATCTCTTGGGACTGAAACAGCCCATGACTTGTTGTATCAAGCTTAAAGAACACCAGTGACATTTTGGCAGCCTTTTTCAAGAAGGAAGAATTTGCCTAGGCAAGGAATCAAGACACATTGAGGAAAAGCTAGGGTCTCTTCTAATACAGAGAATGTTGGGTGTTAATATCTTAAATCAAGACTTTTTGAATCTACATGTATTAGTCAATTGGCTGTATTGAAGGATTGTGAAAGCAATGAAAACTAATGCTTTCACAAACTTGAGCAATCTCTGTAGAACCTTATTCTACGAAAACTGATAGTATTTAAGTATTGTTCCAAATAATGCTTTTCGGTATCTTATGTCTGTGTAAGACTTAGTTGAACAGTGTAGATGCATTTTGTCATGCATCATAAAGGTAAGATTAAGCATTTGTATTTTTTTTTTTTTTTTTTTTTGGAGAGAGAGTGAGTGAGTGTGTGTGAGAGAGAGCACATTTAAGTGGTTGGGGGGAGGAGAGGGAGAGAGAATATCAAGCAGACTGCACTGAATGCGGAGCCCAATGCCAGGCTCAATCTCATAACCCTGAGATCATGACCTGAGCTGAAATCAAGAGTCAGACCCTTAACGAACTGAGTCATTCAGGTGCCCCTAAGCCTATATAGCTTCTCCATAGGCTACCTGATGGCTTATGTTTGTCTAAAGCTGAAAAATGATGTAAGTGTTCTACAAACAGAAACATGGTCTTCTTTCCAGTCAAGGTAGTTGTAAATTTGCGATGCAACATCCTACCTAAAATGGAGTTTAAAAAATAAGACACCACTGATGTTTAGCACTTAAAAATTGTGCTTTTTGATGTTTATCTTCAAGCTTATGATATATAGCAATTCCAATTTTACCATTGCTAGAATTTTAAGAAGTTACATCAAAACTGTACCATTGTGTTTGAGATGGTTGTATACGTTATATATTACTCAATAATACGTAATTCTGTAACGGTATATAATATAAAGGCTGGACATGCTTAGATCCTAGCCAAGGGAGTTAATTTTTTTTAAATTAAACCTCATTTCTTAAAAAGTTTTTCTTAGATAGTTGAAGATGTCCACTCAGGGCATTATTATAGTTATACTCTAAAGTTTTGATAATTTGGGGGATATTTCCATGTTGTCACTATTCAGAGTTTCCAAAGGGCAACAACAGGAAGCATCTCAGTATGAAAAAGCAAAGGAGAATTAAGTTGGCATCTTACAGACTTAGAAGTTGATATGAGGTCTATGATTTATGTAGCCAGTGTTCATTGACTGAAGAGCCCTGGATTTTGTCAGAACCAGGAAACTGATGGTCCAGGTATATCTTCAGTACCTTGGAATGGCTCGAACTATAGCATTATCAAATGAGGAATACTACAGGTCGTGGTGCTATGAACATTTTTGCTCAGTAGTTTTCTGAAGAGTTTGTACCAATTTACAGAGTTGTTGTATCAGCAGTGTGCCTAAGTTCTAGTTGTACCACTTTGTTGCTAACACTGGATGTTCCGTTTTTTCTATTTTAGCCATTATAGTGTATGTAGAGTGGCATCTTACTGTGTTAATTTGCATCACCTTGCTGATGAATGAAACTAAGTCCTCTTTGGGGTATTTATTGACAATTGGCATATTCTCTTTTTCGAAGTTCCTCGTTGCAAATGTTTTCTTATAAAGGTTAATCTCTTTGGAGCGCCTGGGTGGCTCAGTGGGTTAAAGCCTCTGCCTTTGGCTCAGGTCATGAACTCAGGGTCCTGGGATCAAGCCCCGCATCAGGCTCTCTGCTCAGCAGGGAGCCTGCTTCCGCCTCTCTCTCTGACTCTCTGTCTACTTGTGATCTCTCTCCTCTCTGTCAAATAAATAAGTAAAATCTTAAAAAATAAAAAATATAAAAAAGTTAATCTCTTTATTTGAATTATTTATGTATTCTAGATGTTACTTAGCACATGTATGGCAAGTATCTTCTCCCACTGTGTAGTTTGTTGCTTTATTTCTTGAATGTTACTTGACAATCCAAATGTCTGTCAAGAATACAATGGATCAGTGTTCAGTCATACAGTTGATATAAAGAACAATGAGAAAAATGGACTATAGCAATACGGACAACGTAGATGAATTTCACAAACCTAATATTCAGTGAAAGAAGCCAGGTACAATATAGTATATAATGAGTCTGTTTATGTAACTTTCACAAACAGGCCAAAGTAATTGATGGGGGAGACGAGTAATGCCCTATTTTTATGTCTAGGTGCTGTTCATGTAGATGTTGATTACATTGGTGTGTTTACTTAGTAAAGAGATATGGAGCTACACCTTAGGATTTGTGCTTTTCGGTGTATTTTTCTATACATTCTAGTTTTCTATATATTCTACTTCAATAAAAACTTCTAAACAACTTATAAGAATAAAGTATCAAGGTATATTCTTTATAAGAATAAAGTATCAAAGTCAGAAATGATCTTATAGAGGAAGAAGTTAATGGGTATGGTTTATTGCGGATCTCCCTTACGCTAAGTTTCTTCTGATCAAAATTTTGGCTGTTGAATATAAGCAATAGAGCCAACAGTATCTCCTATTAAACCTTATTTGGTTTAAAGAAACTTGGATTAGACCGCCACATGATCCCTTTATCTTATAAAATGACTAAGATGTTTATCTTTGGATGGTGGTTATGAATACTCCATCTCTGAGGTTAAAAGTTAATTTCTTAGGTTTCTAATGCTCATATACCCTGGATCTATTCAGTTACCAAAATATCTTTGGTTGATAGGACTTGTTTGAGCAAATGGCTGTCTAGATATTTAATCCATATTAGGCAGTATAGCATGGTGAAAAATTAAAAATGACTTGGCATCTCCAAAAAATGGTTTAAACTCTTTTCTACCATTTATCAGTTGTTTGCATTGTATAAATTTCTTAATTTTTGAATCCTCTTTTAGTTCAAGAAACACACTCATGGCATATAGTAGCTATTCAATTTTTTGAGCCTTTCAAATTTTAAAATCTATTTAAGAGAATTTCAACTACAGTGAGAAATAAAAATTGTTTATGAACTACATAGAAAATAGAAAATACTTTTAAATTTAACTTAAATATTGAGCAGAAATCTAAATTATCTTTTAATCCATGCTTCACTGGCCCTTTGTGAGTAGAAACACAGAACTTCAAAAAAAAAAAAAAAAAGAAAAGAAAAGAAAAGAAACACAAAACTTCCAAGTTTTGGTTTCTTTTGTATGTTAAGTGAGAATAGAATTGAATGTAAGTCATGCCACCTATTTGATGACTAGACCCTGGAACTGCATTTAATTTGGAGAAAAGGAGTCATTCTCATGGTCAAGATGATGATAAAACAGCCAGCAATTAGTGGGCTCTTACTATGGGACAGGCACTGTTTTATTACACATTTCACTATTTAATCTTAACAACTTGGTTAAAATAGAACACTACATTCCTATTACACTGAGTAGGAAAGAGAAAGGTTAAGACTCCCTTTTGAACATGCTACAAATATAGAACTCTTGGAAAATTACTTGTTATGTAGCCTGTTACTGATAATTATGAAATGCAATGTTGTAGATTTCAAATCTCATTCTATTTAAGGGGTTTTCTGTAAATCACTTGCAGGGGAAAATTGTTCAGAATCGAGAGTTGGTTTTAAAATTCTTAAAGCTCTGTTACAGTGTTCCAGTCTCCCTTAATCATAAATGAAAATAATGAAATACAAAAGCTAAGTTTTTCCAGACTTCTGTGTTAATTCACTATTTGAACTATGGCCCCTACCCTTTACCACCCAATATTAGAAATTATAATCTATGAACGTGGGGAGAAAAAAAGACTATAGCCTTGTCAGGAAGTATCTAGGTATGTAACTTTCTTTTTGAAAGAAATGGTTTATTGTAGCATTCTGTACAGGAAAAAATATACAAATTAATAAGCTCAGAAACTGAATATTCACAAACACACTTGTCTATCCATAGCCTCAATCCAGAAATGGACTGCCACCAGCTAATGGGAGATCCCCCTTCCAGATCTTCCCAGACATTGGGCCCCTGGATACAGTGCTAGTATATTGCTCATCTTAGTTCAGCTTTTCTAAGTGAATTTTAAAAAAACATGTCCTTTTATCTGTATATGTAAGTGTGTTGGCAAAAAGTCCATAATCTTACTATTTTTAAGTAGAGGAATATCCCTTTTGATCAGTATTACTGGGAATTTACTGGTCTTTTCTAAAACAAAAACATTTCTCCTTTTGAGTGTTTCCCCTCTATTTCATTTATCTCTGTTCTTACTTTCACTTATTTTTTTCCCTTTTTGGGGGGGGTGGTGGTGGTGGTGGTGGTGTGTGTGTGTGCTGAGGTTCTTAAGATGGATAGTTAATTCATTTTAGCTATTACTGATCTTAGCTTTTACAATATATGTATTTAAGACTCTATCCCCCCAGGCCTGTGTATTTTTTTCCCTACATATTTTGGTATGTCCTATTGTTATTATCAGTTTATCCATTTTAAAATTTCCACTGTGATTGCCTTTTTGACCTATGTGTTTTGGGGAGTTTTCTGTTTGATCTATATCTTTTTTTTTTTTTTTAAGATTTTATTTATTTATGAGAGAGAGAGAAGCAGCTGGGAGAGGGAGAAGCGGGCTCCCCAGCAGAGCAGGGAGCCCGATGTGGGGCTTGATCCCAGGACCCGGGGAGCATGAACTGAGTCGAGGGCAGACACTTGTAACCATCTGAGTCCCCCAGGTGCCCCCTGTTTGTCCTGTATTTTATTTTCATTTATTTTTATGTGAAATTGGGTGGATTCGGAGTCTATTATTACAATTTGTGTGACTTGTTTAGGATTTGTCTCGTTGTTATGGAACATACAGGGAACATCCTTTTTCATAAATCAGAGCCAAAACGTTTTGTTACCTAAACTTCGGTGTGATAGCAAACATTTCAAAACAGGAAATCACTAAAACCATTATGAGCAGTTACATTAAGGCTAGAGGTAACTGCATAGCAAAAGTACTGTCAATAATACAGGTTAAGCAGTACATATTCTGATTGTTTGAAAACTACTACTCATAGACAGACAGTAATGGATGATGAAGCTCATTTTCACTGAATTTCATTTCGGTGAAATATTTGGAGCCCTGATTAGGGTCCTAATTAAATATAATTTGTAGAAGACCAGAAGAACTTTGTTCAATGCTTCAAGCTTTAAAAAAAAAAAGCGCATAAAATTAATATGTAATATTAAAATTGTTGATTAGATGTTATTAAAATTGCTGGTTGAATTTTATTTAGTGAAACCTTTTGGTCCAAGAAAACAAAAGTATTGAACGCTGTTTAAGGAGTTATAACAGTAACTGGTGAGTCATGATCTTTCTATATACCAAAGAATGGTTTAACAATTTAAGAGGCAGTAGAAGTTAAGATACCCTTTTAGCATTTAGATAGTAAGGAAAATGTTTTAGAGTAATTACAGGTAACCAAAAATTTTAACTCAAAATCTGGTATCCTCTATTTTGATATAAAGCTCACAATGTCTCAGTGAAGATTAACTCCATTGTTAGGCAGAAAAATCAGAGAATTCCTGCAACAAGGTGAAGTGAAGAGATTTTAAAAATGGGTATGTGGATATTCTTAAAACAGAGGCATGCAGTGCGTTTGTAGTTTCTGGTGAGGAATTCGTGCATCTTAAAGCTATCCTTCAAGGTGTATGAGATAATAAAGTGTGAGGTTTTTTTTCTTTTAGTTTGAATAAATGAAATTCCTGTATTTAAAAAAAAAAGTTGATTTGTATTACAGTTGCAAACTGTCTTTAGAACCTTACAATTACCTTTTTTCTCTTAGCTTGAAGTTACAAATGCAGCTTTGTTGCAAATTGTAAAAGAAAGAGAGTTGATGATTTGCCTATGCAAGTTGTACTATAAACCCCTTTGGGTTTTTGGGTGGGGTGGGGGAAGGGGGGGCAATTCCTGCAAAATTTAGTTTCTGTTAGAATAGAAGGCTTCAGTGAAAGCTAAATAAAATGGCTTTGGACCTAGCCTGTATGAAACAGTAGGTGACTTAATGGCCCTCCTACTGTGCTGCTTTTTCCAAAGCAGGTCTTCCGTGTGGTGACCAGTAATTAGGACTATTTTGTTGTGTTATGGTTTCTGGTGATGAAATGGCTTCAGTTAGTTGAACTAGTAATTCATAAACCTTTTAGCTCAAAATTTTAAAGTTAAGGAATTGATTTAAAAATACTATCTTATTTTACTTCTGCAGAGGACAGTGGGTTATTGGTCAACACTACCTAAGACTACAAATAGGGAATCTAAAAAACTTTAGAGGAGGATCTATTTATAGATACGGTTCTATTGATTGATTATTCTCAGGCTACCCCTAGACCATCTTAGTGACTATTGCTAAGAAGCATTACCTACATAACCCATTAACTTGAAAGCTTAACATACTAACTAGCTAATTGAGCTATTGACCAAACTTTCCTTTAAAAAGGAAAATGAAAAGGTGAAGAGTAATAGAAAAAGGAGAAAGTGAGTCAGTTCAATCAAGGATGTGGTTTGAAGTACACGGGGCCACCTGTGTACTTGGTGGCAGCCCTTCATCTGCACTTGCTAGAGGTGCAGAGCTCGTCTGCTCTACGCAAGGGAAGAACACTACCCCCTATAATAGGTTGTGGCACCGAGTGATCTGATGAGTGCTAGTAAGCAGGGAACTCCAGGACACGCAGACGTACTTAAGGCATATTGAGAGTTTAAGAACTCCTATGATCTGTGTCTCTAAACTTCGGAACAAGTCCTGGCATAAATTACAGTAAGCGAATTCATGTACTTGTGATTTACCCTGGAGTAACTATGGGCCGCCTGTCATAAAAATTTCTCTGCAGCGTTGGCTTCCCCCCCTTCTTCCCCAGCCCCAGACTCCATTTACGGACTTTGAGGGGCTCTGCTTAGAACCTCGCATTTTATTGCAGGTCTGTTCAT
>CM052892.1:69418654-69462612 GCA_028534135.1 Potos flavus
CCCCCCCCCCCCCCCCCCCCCCCAGTGGTGGAACTTTTTCCCCTACAGGCTCTGAGATAAACCTTCTTTACTGTCACTAAGATTCACATGGGAGTTCAGGCCTGGAGTCGGGCCAGCTGCCTGAGAATTTTCCAGTCACTCTGTTAGTGAAAATTTCAGGGTAGTGTTAGCTCCCTTGAGCTAATGGACACATTCTGCAGCTGTCAAACAAGTAATCAGAGGGTCCAAATCAGCTTCTACGATTGTACTCCCAATCAAAGGGACTAGCGCTGCTGGGAGTCTCATCACATTGTACCAAAGAAATTTATTTTAAGGTCACTGTGGCTCATCTAAAATCTTGGTCCTCACTTAAGTGCTTGCGGGTCCGTTTCTAGTTACTGATTTGTCTTCAGTCCGTGAACCTAACATAGATACCAACTGAGGAAGACACTATAACAGCGAGTTGAAAGACCAGCTGTTTAAAATCTCTAAAGTATGGAGCGCCTGGGTGGCTCAGTGGGTTGAGCCTCTACCTTCTGCTCAGGTCATGATCTCAGGGTCCTGGGATGGAGCCCCGCATCGGGCTCTCTGCTCAACGGGGAGCCTGCTTCCCCCTCTCTCTCTGCCTACTCTCTGCCTACTTGTGATCTCTCTCTCTCTCTCTGTCAAATAAATAAATAACATCTCTGAAGTAGGGGAAAGATACCTAGGAGTTGGGAGTATGGCCAAGAAGCTGCCACAACCACCCTAAGAGTAACTGAACTAGGACCTGTGCAGACACTAGCGGCCCACATTCCCGAGAGAGGGGACTGTTTCTGTGTGGATATTCTGCCAGTAATTCAGCAGTATGGGCACTTACTGCTACTTCCTCAGGCCTTGTTCTTTGGTTCAGAGTTGTCTTCATCCTCTTACTTGGTGTCATTGGCAGCTCTTGACCTAGATTAGATCTTTCTGGCTGAGAAAACAGTCTGGGAGAAAGTGGGGACCCTGAACTAGAGCTCAGTCCTTCTTTTTTCGTCCTGCCACTATTTTCAAGAACATGACTTTGTTCCTAATCAGGAGAATTAAAAAAGCTCATGATGTTGGGGCGCCTGGGTGGCTCAGTGGGTTAAAGCCTCTGCCTTCGGCTCAGGTCATGGTCTCAGGGTCCTGGGATGGAGCCCCACGTCGGGCTCTCTGCTCAGCAGGAAGCCTGCTTTCCCCTTTCCCTCTGCCTGCCTCTCTGCATACTTGTGATCTCTCTCTGTCAAAGAAATAAAATCTTTAAAAAAAAAAAAAAGCTCATGATGTTAACTTTTACTATGTAAAATGTAGACATCTTGGTGAACTTCAGCAATGGCCTGATCTATAAATTGGAGATGATAATAAAATATCCCTCAGGGAGTTCTCCTGAGGATTTAAGGGACAGAGGTACACACTCCGGGCGGGCCAGCTGTTACAATGCATGACTTGCCAAAATGCTTTCCTGTACGTGGTTGCTTTGAGTGGTTTATATACAGCCTTTTCAAATTGTGCTCTTAGCCTGGGGTAGAACATTTCTAATATCACCAGATTTTTCAAGCTATTGTTTTTAAGGACGAAAATTTGATTCAGAGATTACATTGAATGCTTTTCTTAGAATCATTTTGTTTTGTTTATCCTCTTGTTTGAACAAGAGAGTCCTAAAAATCTGAAAGAAATTTCTTGTTAATTCTATTCATCATAGACAAGTTAATGCCCTCTGTCTCTCTGGCACTTTCAAACGATCGATTAAATAGGCTCACTTGCCTAGAAGTCTTGAACTTCTATTGGTGCAATCTCATCTGTAAGAAATCCATTTAAATTTGTAACAACCTTTAAATTTCTGAAAATGTGGATTCATCACTGCCAAATTATTTCTATTAGAGTAAACTGCATTGAAATTACTGAATTCATTTTTTTTGATTTCTCACATAATAAAAACATGCTTAAAACCTCTAAATGACCTCTTAAGACCCACTGCCCTATGGGGTAAGTTATGAGAAGAATGCTATCTTGGGGGAGATATTTTAAGATAGCCCTGAGCTGTGTCCTTAAACTATAAAGAGCATCACAGTGGCTCTATAAGGTCAAGCCCTAAGCAAGTGGGTCACGTAGGCAGCCTTAGCTGTGGAGACCCAGCTTTTCTTCTCTTCTCCCCCCACCACCTCAACCTCTTCTGATGCTTGAGCCCTGAGCCCCCAAGCTGCCTGCAGGGCTGCAGAGGGCCTCACGTGGTCCTTCACTCAGGTCATGTGGGTCCCAAGCCCTGCATACTCCCTATTCCCCTCCCTGCAGCTGTCCCAAGATGCCATTCCTTTAACCTCTAACTCCATTCCTCCTGTTTTCCAAGGAAGCCGTAGGAGGAGAAAGCTGCCCATGGTAAGGTGCTTGTGGGTGTTCTAGAACAAGTAATAACACCTCAGTGTTTTAATAACTTGGGCCTTAATGACAGAAAAGAAAGGAACTGAAATTTTTGTATGTATCAATTTTTGTAGGAGTGCTTTCGAGGTACTAAGCATGTACTGTACTCGGTCCTTTGATCATCATAATGTTTATTAACCTCTGAAATTCTTTGGACAGTCTTTATCTCCTTTTATTGGTGATTCGGCTTAGGTGTAACCTCTAAAAGGCCCTCCTGTCTAACATGGCTCCCATCTCTGTCCATCTTTGTCCCCTTTTTCTGTTCCATTTTGTTTCACATCATTTATCACTGACATTATAGCCAATACTTATTCCTGTATTTGCTTGTATTGGAACACATGAGCTAGAGTGATAACCCCATGAGAGTGTGCCTTTTGTTTTGTTTGCCACTATATCCCCCATAACTAGCATGGTAGGTGTTACATATTGAGTGAAGTTGGGCATTATCCCCAATTCCACAGTTGAGAAAGTCGGGTTCAGAACAATTAATGAGCTTAAAGTCTCCTAGTAGAAAATGGTGGAAATGGGTCAGAATCCAGGCTTGTTTGACTCCAAATTCTTCATCTTTGATTACCATCATGGTGCAACTTCCCTGTCTGCCATATAACAAGGAGGGACCCTAATTAAATAACACTGAGCTCTTAAGCCATTCTTGGCTGAGTCAAACTCTTCAGAATCTCTAAATCATAATCCATAGGTTGTTACCTATTCAGTGTGGCTGGCCTGGTTAATGTTTCTATCTGGGGAATTTTTAAAATTTAAGAAAGGGATTTCTTAGGGGCACCTGAGTGGTGGCTCAGTCCGTTGAGTGTCCTACTCTTGATCTCGGCTCAGGGCTTGATCTCAGTCCTGGCATCCAGCCCCATGTGGGCTCTATGCTCAGGAATCTGCTGGGGATTTTCTGTCTCCCTCAACACCCCTCCACCCCCACTCGTGCTCTTTCTCTAAAATCTTAAAAAAAAAAAAAAAAAAAAAGTGACTTATTAAATGAAGTGAAAAGGAACATGAGGGTAAGGGATCTTTGCCTTTTGTCTACACCGTCTGTTGTCTACAGTGACCTCTTAAATCCTTGATTAGTAGGCTTATATCCTTCTAGCTTGTTTCTTCCTTTTTTGTTTTGTTTTGTTTTGTTTTGTTTCGCTTTTCCTTTCTTCCCTGGTGTCCTTAATAGCAGGCCTTTCTTTTCGTCTGTAGGTCTGCATTGTTAAGGTGAGCAAATTCTAATGAGAAACAAGATTGTATCTTATTTCCTTTCTGAAAAATAAATTCTCTTCTCCCAGGCGGATGCTTATGAACATTCATGTGATTATTCAGTTAAAAAGAAAAGGGATGTTTTTCTGTGTCTGAGTAAATCTTTCCTGATTCACAATTCATGGTTTCCTTAATTGTAGACTTCTCTGTCGTCATTCTCAGTGCCCTGGGTCAGTCACCCAGGATGATAAAAGACCTTTTATTTAATGAGACCCACTACTCTGAAGCTGCAGGTATAAATACTCTTTTATTGTCTCAGCCATGAGATCCTTACCACCTCCTCTCTCCTAGGATTTGTGACGATGTAAAAATCCCTTCCTTCTCCCGGTTTAGCTCTGAACCTCACATTAAACTTTAAGAGGATTTATGATCCTTTATAGTCATTTGGAATAACCAGTTAGGTTCCGTGATAAGCAAACAAATTAGCCAACCTTCCCCTAATGACCATCCCTTTCTCCCTGATGCTTCTGATGGCAGATCTGTTAACGTAATCTCGACACACACACACACACACACACACACACACACACACGTTTTGCACCAACCAATTAGTGGTTGAAAATGTCCTGAAGAAATCCCATTTAATTAGGCACAAACAATGGCTGCATGTCTCCTATTATCTTTGAATGTTGAAATTTCCTTAAATGAATGGTTCAAGAATTAGTCTTCAACCCTGTCTGGGAATTGATAGATCCTAAGAAGGGGGGAATAGAAATAGTAAGGTTGCCCCAGGAATGACCATCCTCTTTGTATATGGGGGTGTAACACTTTATTTTTTTTTGTTCTACTCCCTAGAGAGAGCAGCCTCCTAGTATTGTGAGATAATCCTATGTCTTTCCTCCAGTCTTACTAGTGTTTGTTTTTTCTGGTTGCCATTAACAAGTAGCTTCCAAAGCCCAAATGAACTCAAATACCACAAGTGTAGCAAATTCCGTCCACCTATTTCATAAATACTTGGGTGCATTTATTATGTGCAGCGCCTGGGGACACAGTGGCCTCTAAAACACGTTCAGGATCTACCCTCACAGAACTTGGGCCAGTGGGGCGGCAGATTGAGTTAGCCCTGAAGTCTAGCGGAATGTGTTTTGGTGGTACACGGGAGCTATAGGGACATGAGTCAGGGGCCTCCTGCTGAGGGAGCAAGGAAGAATTCCCAAAGGACTTGGGATATAAGCGGAGATCTGATGGATGAGAAGGTGTTAGCATAGACATACTACACAGCACACTTGTACATTGTGCTTCCCAGCTTCTAGTCCTGGCAAATATATTTTCTGTAGTTGTCTAGGGCCAGAAGAGTTGTTTCAAACGACTACTAACAAAGTTGAAAATACTAAGATCTAGAACTACGCTGTATGTGGTGGCCTAGTGACATGGAAATTAAACTGTACTGGAATGATGGGGGCTTGGGTTCAAATCCCACCCTACTGTTTAGTTAAGTGTGTGTCCCTGGACAAGTTACTGAACTATGCCAGCCTTGAGTTTTCTCTTCTCATTTGTTTGAATGAGGTCTAAAGTATCAGCATTCAGCAGCTGCTGTCTAATGGATGCTGTTCTGTTACTCTTTCAGGACCGGATTTGAAAGCCATTTATCACGTTAAACATCTGCAGTAGGGTGAGCAAGGAGCTTAACGAAAGACATTTGAGAATTTGGCTCCCTTATTCATGACATGGCATGGGTACCTTTTTCAGGATAAAATTACTTCATGGCAGGAAGAACGATCATTGCAATGGGCTTGCAATTAGTAGCGAATCCAGATGAAGTTAGTTTTACAAAGCACATTTTGTATGTTCCTTATGGGCTCAAGGACCTAGGTCGACATTTTTGAGTACTCCATTACTATGTAGTTTTCTGGAGCACACTTTTGGAGTTGTAGGTTTTATTCCTTTAATTAAAAAATGAATTTTATAGAACTAAGAGTATTTATTTAATAATCTCTCAATTCAAATTCTGTGGAAAGCATTTCCACTTCCCATTTAAGCAGCATATATGGGCATCTGCATGGGAAGTAGTCTTTGTGGAGATTGGGGACCTAGATTTCAGAGTTACCCTGATTATGCTCCAGTTGTGGCTCTGACACATATTAGTTTGGATAAGTTAATATCACTAAGTCTCAGTGATGATTAATAATTAGAATGATGTTTACAATAATAGCACCTGACAGTGATTTCAGGGTCCATTAAGATAATACAAAGCACATACTACAGAGCAAGAGCTCAATGATAGTATTTAAGAGTAGTGATTATAATCTCTCAATTTGGTTTGGAACATAAAAGCACAATTTCAAGCCCATTGGAAGGTAGTCTACTTATTTGTATAAGCAAGACTTAAGACAAAATTACTAAGTCCATGATCACCCTTAGAAATGGCAGAATGATGTTACTGACCTGGGAATATAGCAAATATCCTCTTATTTTAGCAGAGTGTTTCTCTTAATCTATTCCTAACTCTCCAGGGGTAACTGGGGATCCAGCAGAGCCCACATGCAGAAATTTTGCCTTGTGAAAATTTGATTGGAATGGTCCCTCTGGAGTAGTACAGGCAGTAAAACAAATAAAATGAACAGTTGTGATTTGTCAACCTGAGCACTAGCAAGCCTTCTTGTTGCCATAGTATTGCCCAGAAGATGAGTTTGCTTGTTTTAGTTCGTTAGCGTATTTCCAATGAAAGGATTACTATTGGCTCTTAAACAATCCCAACGAAATGCCAGTATGCTTGCCCAAATCCATGCTTGCTAAACTTAATTCCTAAAATGGTTATTTTATCTCTGCAAGTTGTAGAATAAATCTCCTGCATTCATGAACTAGAGTTGTAATGTGTTTCCCAAGTCACTCAGCTTTAGGCATAGGTACTGTTTAATTTGAAACTTGAGATCTAATTCATTATGTTAGAAAAGGTATTTAATTACAAGTTACAAGAATTGTTATCTATTATGTTGAGAAGGTTTACCTGTAGTCCCAGAGACTGGCAATGATGTTAAATAGAAGCTATCCAGGGGTGCCTGGGTGGCTCATTAAGTGACTGCCTTTGGCTCAGGTCATGATCTCAGGGTCCTGGCATCGAGTCCCGCATCGGGCTGCCTGCTTCTCCCTCTTCTACTCTCCCTGCTTGTGCTCTCTCTCTCTCTCTCAAAGAAAGAAATCTTAAATAAATAGATAGATAGATAGATAGATAGATAGATAGATAGATAGATAGAAAGTAGCCTCCCGAATGTTGGTTGCTTGAAAACTTGAACTCCAACCCTTAGATTTTCAGAGTGGGTAAGCATGTGGGTACCCTTGCTGAAATTTCCTTTACCAGCCAAGAGTAACAATGTACCGTCCTTCAGGGCCACCACAGGGGAAGGTGGGGTTTCCCTTTGACACGGTCTTACCTTCAGGTACCACAACTCTCCTCGAGGTTCTGAAGAAAGCCCGAGGCCAGCCTCCTGGAATTCCTCTTCAGTGGAACTTCCTCTGCCCAAGGTCAACATACTTTGCTCTGAGCTGACTTAATGGCTCCAGGTGCCTCTCCCCGCCCGGGGGGGAAATGAGTTGTATAATTATTCCCACATAAAGAAACCTTAAGAAACTTGTACAGTGGAAGATGTTCAGGTCCTGTGAACCAGGGAGGAGTAGAAACCCTGCCTGAAGTTTCTGTAGTCAGCCATCTCTACTCGTGATGTGGCCTTACTGTGGGCTTGATGGATGCAACAGAGAGCACTAGCCGGAGTCCGCAGCCTCGGCGCACTCCGGTGCCATTAACTGAGGGGCGGTGGTCTTAAAGCAAATCACCCTTGGGTCTCTTACCTATAAAATGAGGAGACTTCAATATGAACATTCTGTGATTCTATCATCTCTTTCATCTCTCCTTGCACACTTGCTTCTATTGGACCACAGGTAAAAAAAAAATAAAAATGGCAGGGTTTTCTTTTTCAAATATTTGAAACTGATCAGGAAGAATGACTAGTCCTCCAACTGGAATAAATTCTGTTTAGTGCCTGCTTTTTGGCAGAAGTTGTAGTGGAGACTTAGAGAAAATCTAGAAGAATTTCATGTGGAAGAATTCATTAGGCACTAGAAACAAAGTCACTTTTTACGTGTGAGAAATTTCTCCATTGCTGTGGTAGTGGCATGGGGACACAACAAAATAAACAACGTGGGCCAAACCCCTGATCTTCAGATACAACCAAACACAGGGTGCAAGAGCGGAAACCTTGCTCTCTCTTCCATCCAGCTGGCCATCCCTGACTCCCTCAGATGGAAAACTCTTGTGACTACTCTTGTCTCACAGGCTGGGTTATGGGGCTGCCCATGAATCAGTCCCTGCTGCCATCAATACTTTTGCCTCAGGGAGGTGGCATTTTTGGACACATTTTTCCTGTCCGTTTGCTTCATCTGTCTCTTCCTTGTCCCTTTCCTTTTCTTGGAGATCTTTGAGAGTGAAACTTAGTATGCCAAGGTCTCTAAAGACCTCATAGAGACATTTACTGTCCTGCCCTGGCCATTGGTTCTTGGAAATGCAAAGCCTGTTTCAAAGATAGGTGGTAGTTAAGATTTGTTAATGCCTCATTTTTAACTTTGGAGTTTCTAATATACACAGAGGGAAGAAAACATAATAACATCCCACCTATCTAATTTAGATTCCACAATTTTCAACATTTTGGCAATCTTCTTGATTATTCTTCTGGAGCATTTTTCTGTTAACTCCACTGTTAACAAAAAGGATGATATTTGCAATTAGAACTTGCTGTAGATTATAGAAACTCCTAATGTATAAGAAACTACAAATAAACTCTTAACCTAATTCCAAAGAGATAATGCTATATAATCAGAGACTATCTCCAAGGGTTAGTATATGATATTATCTTACTTAGGATTCCCCTACTAGAATGTAAGCTTGTGAGAGCACCTTTTTAAAAAGGGAGTTCATGGATGCCTGGGTGGCTCAGTCGGTTAAGCATCTGCCTCTGGCTCAGGTCACAATCCCGGGGTCCTGGGATCTAGTCCCTCCATCGGGCTCCTTGCTCAGCGGGGAGTCTGCTTCAACCTCTCCCTCTGCCTGCTGGTCCCCCTGCTTGTGCTCTCTCTCTGTCAAATAAATCTTTAAAAAGTGAGTTCACTTAATATTTGGTCTGTGGTTATCTGTTTAGGGATTAGAATAATTTAGAAATTCAGAAATTGAGTCTTTGTTACCTTTTAACACCCAACTATAATATCTAATCCAATGCTTAATGGTAAAATATCTGACTGAATTTCACTAGAATCCACTTTCTAGTGAATATGGAAATAACATCCTTCTGAGATTCTTAACATTTTCACTGTTTGGTTCTCATCTTTGTACTCAGAAATATTAATAACAAAATTATCATATTTGTCATACTATTCTATCAGTTCACTGATGACCAAGATAGTAGAGACTTGTCCAAAATAAAATAATTATACATGGTTGAGTGATTCCTAATTGAGATGAGGACATTTATCGCTATCTTACAGTGCTTTATAAAATCCAGTAGAAACTCAGAGATTAAATAACTATCTTATGGTCTCACAGCTGGGAAGTAAAGATTAGGACAAATATGATGTAGGAATGAAAATGATGAAAATAATTATTTTAGCTATATCCCAGCCGTTTTTTCCATCTGCATTGTTTATTCTTTAGCATTGACTCTTAAGCGTCAAGTCCTATTCTAGGTGCTACAATGTAGCAATAAGCGAAGTCCTGAATTCCTGCTGTAATGCATCTTACTTTGTAGATCATCCAACTTGGATCAATAAAGCAACTGTATGGATAGCCACCCTTAACTCCATTTTATTGTTGTGGAAACTGAATCACCGGGGGGGTTGAAGTATCTGAAACCCAAGGTCACACAGGTGGGATGTGAACATGTGGTCTTGTTTCAGAAATTCGAGCATGAGGATCATGCTATACTGTGTCTATATTGAATTCCAAAGCATTATGTCACCACTCTGCTATGCTGCCCCTCTATTGGTGCATTTCTTCCTGAAGTTCTTAGCTTTGTCAGTGAAAACAAATGCCAACCATGGATGGCAAAACATAGATCCATCTAATGCAGTCTATTTCTAGGGAACTGCTGTCGGAGGCAAGGGGACAGTTTTATCTCCACACTCATTTAAACATTGGGATGTGAGTTAAGATCCTCAGTTGTGACTGTGATTTTTCTGATGGCAACACAGACTGCTGGCTCATCTCAAAATTTGAGCGGCTTTGTTCCTCAGGATCATTCTTACAGTAGCCTTGCTAATATGCCCTAAGATAGCCCATATAAAATTGGATTTGGAGGGAAGAAAGATGGATTTTAAAAAAACACAGCCACATAGCCACATTTTTTTAAGCATTTTAATTATTTTGAAAGAATGGCTTTTTTTTTTTTTTTTCCCCTGGGGGAAAACGAGAAATAGGAAAAACCAAAACAAAACTGTGTATTTCTTGTACTGTGTGATCATGAGTAGACCTGAAAATTCAGCCACAGAAATGAATTAAAGCCCCCAGAAATTGACAACATGGGAATTTAAAAAGTTGCTTTTAGCAACAGAAGCATTCTCTTAAAGTGTTCCATTGAAAATAAGCCAATTGATGAACTATTGGAGCTGAAAAGATAGCACAGATATTCATAATCCAAAGTCAGGTTTGTTTCCTTTTTAAACGCTTTATACAGAGGATTTTCCTCCTTAGTGTGAGCTATTAAATAGGGGTGTTAAGGATATTAGGTTGGGTCTTGAAGACCCTAAACTGCAAAGGTTTCTATGAAAGAACCCATCTATGGAAATAGCTATGAAGAATTCTGAAATGGATTGAGACCAGTAAGACCTTATAGGCATTTCTGTTATGAGGGAATCCAAGGGTAATGCTTGGTTAAACTTAGCAACATTCACAACTTACCTTGGCACTTTGGCCTGGGAATCAAATACTACCTGCGTGCCCCTTCTATTAGCCTGAGTCCTGAAAATAACAAGGTTTTCTGCCTAATGTGAAGATCCAGGAACATCTTAAAATCTGCATGGAAATACGTGCCCCAAAGGAAAACTAAGAAAACAGAGGCAAAAAACAAACCAAAAAAACCAACCCCCCCCAAAAAAAAATCCTTAAAAATACAGGCATAATAACAGGTTAACCGTAAGATTTGCCATTAGCAATTCAGCTGAATGCAGTGGGTTTCAAATTACTTATATTTTAGAACATAGGCATTTATTTGGACATATCTCAGAATTTTCTGTCAAGGTTTCAGTGACTTCCACTGAAGAATTTTTTTTCTTCATGGATATGTCAGAAATACATGAATGCAGATCATAAATACCATACCAAAACATTTATGTTTGGCTTTTACCTTCCTAACCACTATTTGAGTCTTAGCGAAATGGATTGTGTAAATTCTAGTGGCCATTGTCTCCTATTCAAGCCCTAAGCCTCTTGTACATACTGATTGCTCTCCCCTCATTCCCACTCTGGGTGGAACAGGATAATTTCCATAACCCTCCCCTGACTTTGGTTCTTGGTATTTAGATAAAGGACACCTAGCCTTGGTTTCAAGGCTCAATGAGGCACCATAGCATCAAAGCAAGTATGACCAAATTCTTGAATTTGGTCAGTAGAGCTGTTTGAATTTATTTTGAAGTGTAAATGTCCTCCATCTTTAGAAGAATTTAAAAGGCCTTGAAGTGTGATGGCTGCTGGCAAAAAATTTAGGAATTAGAGGCTGTGCCTGCTTATCCCTTTGGCAAAGCATCTTTGTATTGTGAGCCCCAATAATCGCCAAATTCACGCAATTTCTGTAAAGCTTAATCTACAGTTTGTTCTGTTAATGATTTAGGTTTTATGGGTCTATTTGAAGAAATTATTTTGATCCTAAGGTTATACATCTGTTCTACATTTTCTTCTAGTAGTTTTCATGATTTTTTTCTTCCTTTCTCCATGTATGTCTTTGGTCTATTTTGGACTTAACTTTTGAATAAGCTATGTGGTAAGAATCTAATTTTATATTCTTCCATAGAGAGAGCTAATTTTCCCAGCACTATTTGCTAAATAACTCACTTTCAAATTGACATATACTAAGTTTTTATGTAAATGCCGTATTTCTTTATTTTTTTTTATTAGATTTCCTCAGTCTACTTACAGTTCGAGAACTGTGCTTTTGCAAGCTCTATGGATTTATTCTAGGACTCCACATATGACAGGGAAAGTCTTCCCTTTGTGTTCCTCTTTGAAAAATTGATTATCTTTGTATTAAACTGCTTCCGTGGGGGAAAAAATAATTTACATGTCATTTTTTATGTACTTCCCTATGATGAGCTACTTGGGAGAAGAGACCTGTCCCATCCCAACATTACAATTTCTGCCCACCTCCACTTCTACCTTACCTTGTTTTCTGCTCGCTCTTGATTTTTCTGGCTATGCCCTATTTTCTATTCTTACTGGTATCTTTCTATTTAGGGTTTGAAATTTGAAATGCCTATGATTAGAGGGCTGGTCAGTACACTGTAAAGCCTTTAGGCTCAAGGTTTATTTAGTCTGAAGAGAACAGAAAGCTTGAGCAAATAGATACACTTACAGCCTTGGATTTTTGGAAATTACCTTTGAACCCACAATCAGTAGTGTGGACGTTTTCAGTTTGGCCAGTATTGGTGAGGGACCGTGTTGATTTAGCCATAGATCTTGCTCAGCCCTGTCCGACAAATACTATGCGCTTCCTAAAAACTTGTCTAAGCCTTAACAGGGTGATTTTTTTTTTTTTTTTTTTTGAAAGTGTTGTATAGGTAACAGATTCACATAAGGATTGAGCCCATAACCTTGGTCTCATCAAACCCTCCCAATGAGTGAGTTGTTTAAAACGAACCTGGGAATGATAGTGCTTGATAACAAAGTAAGTTGATGAGGTATTTACTGAAGTTCCAGACTAGTTGGCCAAAAGTGAGATTCGATCCTGAGCTTTATTGAATTTAATTGAAGATAAAATGCCTGTTACTTTCTAGTCAGTAATTAGGTTCAGTTGGGGGAACTACTACATTCTTGTGAAATTAATATATCACGTCCACGGTGCTGTTGACTTGTTTCTGCACTTTTTCCTACTCCCCAAGGCCCTTGTTGCATTAAGATCTGAGATAAAAACATAGAATGAGTGACCGAGCCCATTTTGACAAACTGAAATGTGTTTGCAAGGTGTGCAGTATTCTCTCTCTTGTGCTTTCCAAGCGCTCCCGGAATCCCTTTCCTTCATCACAGATTCCTGGCAAAAGCTTTAGAACTGAATAGCTCTTTGACTATGGGTATCTCTGTATAATTTAAAAAATGCATGTCTTTTGAGGATGACAGATCACTCAAGTGTGAAGCAGTTAGGCCTGGTTTGAACTTGGTCCCAGTGAACCGAGGGCATGATCTGCATTTCTGAGAGGGACAGTTAATTTTGTGTGGGACATGACAGACAGCGATCCCAATCCCAGCAAAACATCTGACACATGCGTGCTGTTCTTAGACTGGACCGGAAAATGTTGGTGGATGCAAGTTCATGCCAAAGCAAGCGGAGAGGAGGGCTCTCTTTGTGTGTGACTGCGAGTTGCCGTAAAATTTCCGTACAATAAAACATGTCTGCTTATCCTTGTTTTCGGGACTTCTGAGCTGGGGTTCATCAAGTGACACATGTCACTACTTGAGCTAATGGCACTTAAAGAATACAAACATGTTTCTTAGGAAGTATTACCACTTCAGGTAGAAGATAAAGGACACGAAATTGTATCTTTATGTGTGCCATTTGCTTCTTAACAGTACTGGTCGTGCGGTAAGGAGTGAAGATTGCCGTGTTGGAAAAGAATGAAAGAAATCCATTGCAACTGTGCAATGTGTTCATTTTTAAAACCATCCCCGCCCCCCAGCAAATCTAATATTGTGGTAACTCTAAATGCAGGTGTTTGCTGGAGGGTGGGTCTCTGTTTATTCATATCCCGCTGCCCCTTTTTCAGTTTCTTTCCGTGGGTGCCCTCACACCGTCAAGAGCTGCTCTGGGAGCATTTTTTTTATTCCCATTTGGACCCACTGTGTCCTAGCTCCTGCTCTCCCACTAGCCTCCCAGCTCAGACTGGGTTGCAGAAGAGGTGAGGAAGAATCAGAACTAAATACATGTACTAACCAGAACATGGTAGAAGTCTGCGGGTTGTGTGTTACCAAGTCAAAAAGTTATATTCTTAATAGCCATTGCTAGTATCGAGAACTTAACTATGGGCCATACCCTGACTCCGATGAATCCCGTGGACTCTCTCCTTGGCTTCTCCGAGCATCGTGATGAAATCCTCCCCATGTTAGACTTGTGAAACCGGAGGCCTAACTAAAGGAGGGAAGGAGCTGAGATGCGAATTCAAGCATTCTGTCCTCATCGCTTGCCTGTTCTACCATCTCAGAGACGTTAACCCCTGAGTGTCTGTGACCACAGACCACACACACACACACACACACACACTTTAATGTAGATGATAATCTGGGCCACAGTCAGTGTAGCTGTTTCCATTGGCTGAATGATAATCACTTCCTTGGCATGATTTCAAGTGTGGCATAGGGACCCCCCTGCTGATATTGCCTGAAATTTTATGATTAGGCTTCAGTGTGTTTTCATTCCTGGAGGAAATCCCTAATCAGCCACTACCTGGCAGATTTGTTCTTCCTGAAGTGTGTTTTTTCCTAAGTGGCGTGACTTAGAGTATTTGGATGATATTTTAAGATTTTTTTAATCTATTAAAAAATCTTAATTATTTTCCAGTGTATTATGTCCTTTGAAGGGATTGAAGTTATAGCCCCTGGAAAAACCAGGATAGACTGTATTATGCTGTGGTCTTTAAAATACCCCAATGATCAGTAGTTGGCAATAACAAAGGTTTGGTTGTAGCTCATGTCATGTGTCCATGTCCATTGTAGGTGATTAGAAACGCAAGCTAGAGGGAAAGAATAGGAGGGTCTGACATCAGTGAATTTGTTTTCGCCTGTAATACATGGACTTCACCTTACAGCTTATTGGAGAGAAAAAGTCACAGAACTTCAGATAGCCACAAGGGGGCTGTGAATGTGTCTCGGTAGCCATAGGAAACAAACACAAACTGCATGGCTTGAGACAACAAAGTTCTTCTCACAAATCGGGGCTGGAAATCCCAAATCCAGGTGTTTGGTAGGATTGGCTTCTGCTGAAGGCCTCTGTAAGAATCTGTTCCTTGCCTCTCTGCTAGCTTCTGGTGGTCATCAACCATCCTTGGCATGTGTCTATTTATAGAAATATCACTGTAGTCTCTGCCTCTGTCTTCACGTGGGGTTCTTGGCTGTATGGGTCCATCCATGTCTGTCTCAGGATTTCTGTCTTACAAGAAGACCAGTCATTGGATTAGTGCCCATCTTAATCTGGTCTGACTTCATTTTAACTTAAATCTGCAAAGACCCTTTTTCCAAGTAAGTCACATTGACAGGTACTAGGGATTAGGATTTGGACATATCTTTGGGGGGGGAGGTCAGCCCAACTCACAACAAGGATTGTGAAGCACAATTGGACCATGAGGTTGGAAAGGAAGAGATGTGGAAACTCATGGTAAGGAGCACTGGCGATGGCTGCATTGCCCTTTGACATTGGAAACGGAGACCCTTCTTTGCAGAAGTTGCTAAGAGTTTAAGAAAGGTTAGCAGCTCAAAGAACTAAGGCAGGCTTGACTATAAACATAAAGCAAATAGTTTGACCTATAAAAGAGTGTTTGAATAACAGCTACTATTTGGGGAAAGTAGCCTCAAGGATATTTATAGTCTCAGTGGTTTGAGACCTCTGCATATCTTATGTCTGCCACCTCATGGAAGGAAGTGAATCAGCTCTTGTGGACGATAGAGATGGAAATACAAACCAAATCCTTCTACCTAACTGGAGCATTTTGTATAGGACATGAATATTCTCCTCTGGTGATGGGGACAGAGGATAACCTAAAATAAGACCTTTGGGTGTCAGGGCATCTCAGGTTGAGGATTTATTACAAAGAACATAATTTGGTTACAAACAGTGTTCTGTGTGTGTGTGTATAAATTGATGGAAAAGTGCAGGATTAATTGAAAAACTATAACAAACTATATCTCTGGTTAATTAGTACTTGGGTGTCATTTTAAAATCTGCTTCATGTTTAAATTCTGTAGGTTAAAGGTGAATTCTATTTGGATAGATAAGTTGTGAGCAATGCATGCTTAATGTCTCTGGGGTTAAGCAGTCCCCATCAGAAGCTTATTCAAAGTATACACGAGTCAAATTCATGGGATTTGGGTCAAGAGTCTAATACAAAGGATGATGCAAGATCCAAAGATGAAAGTAGCAGCAACATCCCAAGAATACTGTGTACCTAACTAGTAGGTAGGTAGTTGGGATGTCAGGAGTGCTTGGGATCTGCCAACTGGCAAAATAGTCACTGAGATGGGGGCATCTGAAAACAACCTTCCTAAGGGCCATCTCTTACTACAGGATGAATCTGCTTGTAGCTGGACCCTTCTCTGTGGCCTTTTGCTTCTTGTCTGTGGGTCTCTACATTGCCTGTCTCCCATAGTTTGGACTGGGAAGGGATTGGTGGTGATGAGACCCTTCATGCATTGGACTCTCCAGCATCAACATAAAGGGACAAAATATTTCAGGAATAAAGAGGGTGAAGAATGTGGAAACAAGCGAGAAAAGGCCACAGCTATGGGGTATGACGAATGGTGTAGGTCTGAAGGAAGTCAGTGGTCCATCAAAATGAGAGGCCATAAATAGAAAGTCCAAGAGATGTAAGAGCTTGGTTCTAGGCCAAGCTTTGTCACCAGCCACTTATGACTCAGGCTAATCACTCCTCTTCTTTGTAATCAAAACAGACCTTTCCTGAGCTCCTTTCTACCTAGAAAACAGGGTTAAAGACATTTGCAACTTTATTTTTATCGATATACGTGGTCAGTGGTTCATGGAGAATAAGGAGTTGTTAACATGAGGGGGAAGGAAGGCCTTATTTCATAAAACTGCCAAGTGTTCATAAGAGGGTTATCTCAGGTTTGGTATCAGAACTATATACCAGGAACATAAGAAAAGTACACTACATGTTGAGTATAATCATAAATCTTCATTGACACTGTTCTGTTCTCTGTGCATTTAATTTTCATACGGTCTGAGAGAAAAAAAAAAAAAACCACAGAAGGTTAAAATAATTGCCCAAATTAACACAACTAGTAGAAGATGGCCTGATTGCTGAGTCTTTGCTTCTAACCCCTGCATCATCATGCCATCCTGGAGAAATAGACATCGGGCGGGGAGTGAAGCCAGGGTTCTGGAACAGCCCGAGACCTTGCTTACATCTCTGTGTTCACTCCTTTCCTCAGCATTGACTTTGCACTTACTGAGTGCCAGGCATTGTTGCAGACGCAAAGGTTAGAACTGGGATCAGAAGTCCGGTTCCTGCCTTGAGTGTCTGCAGTGTAGTAGAAGAACGTAGGGAGTTCAGCTGCACTTAGAAATGCTGATAAAGGACCACGTAGTTAAGAACGTGTGTGGGGGGTGGTCAGCCTAGAAGAAATAACCCTCAAACTGTAACTCGAAGGCTGAATACCAGGTGACAGGAGAACGAAGTAGGTGAAGAAGAGTGTTTCTAGCAGAAAAAAACCAGAGTGAAGAATCCAGAACTCACTCTTCAACTTCGGACCTGTGCTGTTTGGGCTGCGTGAGCATCACTCGAGATTCTGACTTGGTGGGTGTGGCTTGGGGGCTGGGCGTTCATAGTGCACACAGACTGGTTTGAATGCCAGGCTGGTTTGTGAACCCTGACTTTTGGGTTGTCACCCCAGGAGTCCTGCATGCGGGCGGGGTGGTCGTGAGGCCCCAGCTGGAGAACCTGGATCATTCTGGAAGAGGGCAGGAAGAGAGCCTGGTTGGGTATGAAAGATGACCGTTTCTGAGGGAGCTTTCTGCCCTGGTGGACTTGGCTGGTGTCTGAGACAGAGGCCATGCTTCCTGAGGAGCCTCCGGGAGAAGCTGGGGCCAGCTGGGGGCGTAAGTTGGAGGAGATGGTGAAGTGACATGGCGGGACCCGTTTCCCTCTCATTCAACTATATTTTGGGGAATATCTAATTCTCAAGGACTTGTGGCAGAGATAAATCATGGGATGAAGAACCTTCCTGCCTTCTTCATGAACCATGTGGTAAATGTGTAAGTAATGCAATGGCCTTTGTAGATACTGCATATCAACTTCTCAGGCCAAATGCTGTGGTGGCATATCCCCTTTCCATCCATAAGTCACTGTAAAAGAATATAAACAGGATCATTTTTTCATGGTGTCAGTGACATGTCTGTGCTGTTTTCTAGGAAAAAAAATTCAGTTTAACATAGTGGGGAAAAATAAAGTTATACAGTATTAGAGTTACTTTCAGAGTACTCATGGGAGAAATTCTTGTTTTTTAAAAAAATGTTAAATATTCTCTTGTATTATAGAACTTTTCTAATACATAAAAGGTAAAAAATGATGAGCATCTATATATACATTATTAACTTAAAAACTGTCCCCAACTCCATTTCCTTCTTCTACTTATTAATCACCTCCCCAACATCCATAAGACTTTTACTGAACTTGGTGTTGAATTTCCATTGCTTTTCAATTTAACTGTTTTTAAATATCCAATTATATATTTTAGGGTCATACACCTACACAGAAAATAACATTTAGGGCATTTAAAAAAATTTAGGTGTATCCTAAAAACATAGTAATTTGGACATTTAAAAACATTATTTAAATCCTAGCTTCCTGTACATATCTTTCCAGAATTTTTGCCCAATGTTGTAATTTGAAGATACCATATCTATCTACTTCATTCATTTTCTTTGCTTTATAGTATTTCACCATAGAAAAAGACCATGATTTATGTATTCATTCTCCTGTTGATAGACGTTTAAATTGGAAACAATCTAAATGTCAAGTTCTTTGACTAATCATACATATAATTTAAATTATTCAGTCTTTGCCATTTATAGCTGCTTCTGTCCATTTTCATGGATCCTCTAAGTTATACAACCATTATTTCTGAAAGAAAATGAAGGAGACAGCATTGCAGTAACAATTTTTTTGCTGTATGACTCCAGTTACGGCTTGAAAAATGTGTGTCTAAGCTTACAATTGGACCTACTGATGACCTTCTAAAAGGAGAGGAGTTGGTTAACCGTAATAAAGCGAAAGCTCTGGTTTTATTCCATAATCCAGTACTTTCTAGCTCCAGCGAGTTTATTAAAGGGGCCAAATGAATTGGTAGCTATCTGCAGGAAAATATTTTCATAGCCACTTCTTTAGCACGGCTCGGCAGGTTCACCTTTAAAAGAATGACTTATTGTAAGAAAAGGTCACCCAATCAGATCCTGTCACGGTCTTGGCCTTTTCAGTGTCATTCTGAATTTATAAAGCCCTCGTTTTTAGCCATTCCTAATTTCCTGAGAGGTCTAAAGATATTTGTTTCATGAGCTTGGAGGTGGATGTCACTATGGCCTGATCACCGGGGTGTATGTGGAACTAGGATCCTCTCCCCCAAATACCTCCACACCCGTTATCATTGATATTTCCAGTGTTTTCATCAGAAGATACATTCTTCCTGCTGTGTGACTAAAAATAATGCTTATTAAATTTGAGTGACACAAAGCTCGGAAAATGACTCGGAAGCTAGATGACAGAGCCGGTAATTTAATCCACTTGAAGGAGAAATCCAAATCAACAAAATAAAATTGAACTCTAGAATGAATGGAAAAATTAAAAGAATCAATGAAAAGGCGGTAGATTGGGTCAAGTATATTTGGCAAATTTCCATGTGGGGAAAAACACGGGATTTTGGATTACACTAGTGTTCTGATGCGAGTCAACAGTTCAATTATGTGGTGAAAAGGAAAAAGTAAACTGACGGCTGCATTAATAGAAGTATAATTCCACAGCCAAGGGAGATAATGGCCTTTTGTACTCAGGGACTGGTCAGACCACAGCTGCGGACTTGTTTGCGGTTCCAGGACCCGCATTTTCATTGCCACATTGTTAAGTAGAAGTCTGGAACCTGACCAGAGTAGTGCAGGGTTTGGAAACAGTGCCATTGAAGAATTTCTGTGGACGTTTCTTCATAATTGCCTATAGTTCTAGTGCTGTGATCCGCCAGTTGACACAGAATACATTAGACGGAAGCACTGCAAGTGGTGACTTTTCCTCTTCATATAACACATAAATTACTTGTGAATAGACCTCATCATGATCATTAATTCTTCCAATCTGTGAACACAGAATATCTTTCCATTTTCCATTTGTGTCACCTTCAATTTCTTTCATCAATGTTTTATAGTTTCCAAAGTTCAGGTCTTTCACCTCCTTGGTCAAGTTCATTTCTGAATATTTTCTTTTTGGTGCAGTTGTAAATTGTTTCTAAAAATTTCTCTTTGAAACTTTGTTAATGTACAGAAATGGTGGTGATTTCTGAGTGTCAATTACATATCTTGCCACTTTGCTGAATTTGTTTATTCCAGTATTTTGGTGGAGTCTTCAGGGTTTTCTCTGTATAATACTGTGTCATTTGCATTAGTGACAGTATAACTTCTTTACCAATATGGATGCCTCTTATTTCTTTTCCTTGTTTGATTGCTGTGGCTAGGACTTCAAGTACTATGTTGAATAAAAGTGGCAAGAGTGGATATCCTTGTCTTGATTCTGGCCTTACAGGGAAAGCTCTGTTTTTCACCACTTTTATGTTTATGTTGTCATATTTTACATGTTTTTATTCATGGTTTTCTTATGTCTAATTATGGCCATTTCTTTTCCATTTAAAGAAGTCCCCTTAACATTTCTCGTAAGGGTAGTTTAGTGGTGATAAACTCCTTTTTATCTTCTGTTTGTTTGGAAAATGCTTTATCATTGAGATTTGAAGGGGAGGTCATCTTACTGGGCAGAATATTCTTGGTTGTAGGTTTTTTTTTTTTGTTTTTGTTTTTGTTTTTCCTTTCAGCATTTTGACTGTATATATCCTGCCATGCTCTTCTGGCTTGGAAAATTTGTGCTGAAAAATCAGCTGATAGCCTTATAGGTTTTCCCTCATAGGTAACTTTTTTTGTTTGTCTCTTGCTGCTTTCAAGATTCGATGTTTTTCTTTAATCTTTGACATTTTAATTATTATGTACCATGGTGTGGACCTCCTTGGATTCATCTTGTTTGGAACTCTGCTTCTTGGACTTGGATGTCTATTTCCTTCCCTAGGATGGGAAAGTTTTCAGTTATTATTGAATTAAGTTTTCTACACCCTTTTCTGGAACACCTATAATGGGCATATGTGATTAATGTTTTCTAAGAGATCTTTTAATTTATTCTGATCTTAAAAAATTCTTTACTATTTTTGCTGTTGAGCTTGTGTGCTTTGCATTACCCTGTCTTCCAGATTGCTGATATATTCTTCTGCATCCGGTAAGCTACTGTTAATTCCTTCTAGTGTTTTTTAAGTTATATTTAACTCTGGTTGGTTATTTCAATATTTTAATATTTTCTATTTACTGAAGGTCTGAGTTCTTTTTTTGAGCCTAGTGATCTTCATGATCATTACTGTAAATTCTTTATCAGGCATATTATGTCTGTTTCATGTAGTTCTGTTTCTGAAGGTTTTTTTTTCCTCACTCTTTTGGAGCATATTCCTTTGTCTTCCCATTTTGCTTCACTTTATGTGTGTGTTTCTATGGATTAGGCAAAATGGCTACTTCTCCTAAGCTTGAAGTAGTGGTCTTGTGAATGGTGTCCCTTCTGTACACTGTGTGTGCTTGGTGACTTGCTGGCTGGCTGGAGCTATGGCTTTCTATGCTAGTTTTTCTTTTAAGCTGTGGCATTTTAGTGAAAGAATAAAGAAAAAAAGTATAAGAAAGAAAAAAGGAGAAAATAAATTTTTAAAAGTAAAAACAATAAAAGTAAAAATTAAAAACAAAAACAAACCCCCACAAAACCATGGCTTGTTTTCTGTGTCCCAGCATCACAGGGCAGCTGGTGTGGGCTTGAGGACCCTGAGCCTGCTGAGGTTTCAGGTTTCCTGTGAGGACCACACCTACCAGTTAGGGAGTCTAGACACATTCATTATGGTGTTGGGACCCTCCAATAATGGCATTCAACCTTGCCCTTTATGGCATCCAAGCTCCGCTTTTTTTAACATGAATGGGAGAAGAGTGTTCCCATAGCCCTTGGCCCTTTTAAACCTTGGCCTCTTTTCTGTGCTTTGGCATGACAAGGGCTGGAGTAGACTTGGGGACTCTGAGCTTGCTGAAGTAGCCAGCTTGCTGAGATGACCAAATTTACCTGTTGTGTCTGGATCCTGCTCCAGTCTGGGCTTTTAAGATGGGGTGTGAATGTAAACTGTGGTATTCCCCAGTCCCTCTGACCTGGGGAGCTTCCCTGCCGCTCCTGTACCATTTGGCAGAATTCCAGTGTTGACTGTTTTATATGCTAATTGCTTTGTTAACCTGGAGTGTGTGTGTGTGTGTGTTCCTGTGCTCAAGGACAGAGGGATTGGTTTTCAGTCCCTCAGTACCATCCTCCCCACTGCCATCTGCAGTGTTGGGGATGGGGGTTCCCCGTTTTGCTGTGTTTTGATGACTCTTGCTGTTCTATCTTGGGTTTAGTCATCTCTCAGTTCTTCAGGAGGAATCGTTCTATTAATTTGGTGTGTTCCATGGAGGAGGTGAGTTCAGGGTCTTCCTAAGACGCCAGTTTGAACTAGAACCACCTGATGATCACTTTGAACTCTTTATCAGCTAGATGGCTAATCTTCATTTCATTAAGGTCTTTTTCTGATGTCTTGTTCTTCATCTGGACTGTATTACTCTGTCCCCTCATTTTGCGGGACTCTGTGTTTCTGTGTGTTAGGTAAAGCAGCTGCCTCCCTCAATCTTGAAGGAGTGGGCTTGTGTACAACATGTCATGTGAAGAGCGGAAGTGTAGTCCCTTCTGACCACTAGATGTAGTTGCTCAAGGGTGTCCCCTGAGTGCCCATCTGCAGTATGGTCTGGGCCCTTTTCTAGTTGGCATTTTTGTGCTGAGTTCTGGAGGAGTGAGTCTGTGCGTAAGTCCTTTAAGAGTATGTTTTCATTTCCCTACAGATCTGTGGTTTTCCTGGGCATAATCTCCATTGATTTTTAAAGGCCAGCATTTAGAGTTTGTCTCTCTCATGCAGGGTCTAAGGGTTGGGGTGCCTGATGTGACATACAAATCCTCACTCCTTAGGGAGAAGTTCAGTATTTTTGAGTGAGATCATTCCCAATTGTGAATCATTGCACCTGTTTTTGTTGTTGTTGTTGTTGTTGTTGTTGTTTGAGATGATATCACCAAAAAATGATACCCTATACCCTCTCTTGCACTAACCCTAACTCTGAGCCTCTATAGGAAATAAGTTATTTTCTGGTTTATTCTTGTTTTCTTTTGCAAAAATAAATATATCTCCTTTTGCTTTTTTTCTTACGGTAAAAGTAGAATGCCATAGATATACTTTAAAAATTTTTTTATGGACTTGGAAATAGGCATTTAAGAACTTCATGTTTTTTCATAGCTTGATAGCTCATTTGTCACTATTTCATTACATGAATCTTTAAAATTTACCTATTAGAAGAGAACTTGGTTGTTTCCAATTCATAGTAATTAAATATTGCTATGACTGTTAATGTATAGGCTTTTATATGGACATAGTTTTCAACTCCTTTGGTTAAAAATACCTGGGATTGCATTGCTGGATTGTGTAAGTCTATCTTTAGCTTTGTAAGAAGCTTTGTAAGAAGGTTTTTGCATTTCCATCGGCTGTGAATGGGAGGAGTTCCACATCCTTGCCAACTCTGTGAATCAACAGTTGACTATATTGCTGAGTAGTGTACCATTACGTACCTATGCCACAGCGTTTCTGTTTATTGGCTGAAGGGCACCTATGTTATCCATAGTTGTAAGTGACTTTGAATATAGCTGCTATAAATCTCATGTACAGATATTTGTGTGGCTATAAATTTGCGTCTTTCTTGTGTAAAACCTAGGGGTGATAGTGCTTTGTCATAAAGGTGGGTGTCTACATAAGAAACAAAATGTTTTTCAAAGAGGCCATACCATTGTGCATTTCCAACATCAGAATTCTAGTTGTTGCACATCTTTGCCAGCACTTGATACTGCCTGTTTTTTTTTTTTTTTTTTGCCACTGTAATGGAGGTGTAGTATCCGCTTCATGCCCATTTTCAAAAATGCCTTATTTGCTTAAAATTTGAGAGCTCTTTGTGTATTCTGGATATATGCTCTTTATCAGAAATGAGATTCGGTAAGCATTTTCTTCTAGTATTGGGCCGTCTCTTCATTCTCTTAATATCTCTTAATTTTTTTTTTTTTTTTTTTGCCACGTAATTATTTGTATATTGTCAAGGTTCAAAACCTACAATTTTATTGAACATGGATTTTAAGTCCTTGGGGGAGAGCCTTCCCCTACATTTGGGTTACAGAGGAACTCATTTTTTTTCCCCTTGAAGTATTGACAGTTATATTAAAAAAGTTTAGATCTCATGCATTTGGAGTTTTAGTATGTGGCCTGAGGAATGGATCAAATGGATTGCCTGTGTTACCTTTTCCAAATGGCTGTACAGTTGTCTCAACACTATTTCAGAGTGTGTTGCTTCAGTGATTTGAGATGCTGCTTGTATAACATGCTAAAATTCCATAAGTTAGATCTATTTCAGGGCTTTCTATCCTATTTCATTGGTTTATTGGTCTACTCATGCACCAGCAGCCATACCGCTTTAATTTGGGGGGCTTTGTAGGATGTTGAAAAAGTCAGGTGGAGCTAGAGTTTCACTGTTTTCTCTGAGCTCCTTTTCACTGTTTCCTCGATTATCCATGTATACCTATTTTTCCATTTGTATTGTATCAAACTGTCTCGCTCCAAGGAGAGATTCTTAGGGCAATCACATTAAATTTATAAATTTGAGAGAACATGTATCTTGATAATAAAACTTTAAAAGCAATAAAAAGGAATGTTGTCTATTTACACAAGCCTCCATTTATGTAATTTGAGGGTGTTTTCATGATTTACTTCATAAAGGCTTTGAAGTTAATTGACTTCATTTGAGTATTTCTCTTGTTGCTATTGTGAATCGAGTTTTCTTCCATTTTGCATTCTAACTTGTTACTGTATAAAGAATATTGATTTTGGAAGCTAATTATGGATCTGCTACCTTGTCTAATTCTTTGAGTTTTATCATTGATTCTCTAGGTGTTTCTTGATATAGTATCATGTTACCTGCAAATACAGATGGCTTTATTTATCAAGTCTAATTGCATTGATTAATACCTCCAATATAATGTTAAATAGTATTGGGAGATAGAGGGTATCAGCGTCTTCACTCTGTTTTTGACCTTCATAGCAGTGCTTGTACTCTCTACCCATGAAGTGAGATGCTGACTGACTCTGAGGTATAGGGATATGTGTGTGTGAGTGTGTAAGGAAGTACCCATCTATTCCTCTTTATTTTTTTTAAAGATTTTATTTATGTATTTGACAGAGAGATCATAAGTAGACAGAGAGAGAGGGGGAAGCAGGCTCCCCGCTGAGCAGAGAGCCCGATGCAGGGCTCGATCCCAGGACCCTGAGATCATGACCTGAGCTGAAGGCAGAGGCTTTAACCCACTGAGCCACCCAGGAGCCCCTCCTCTTTATTTTTTTTTTAAAGATGTTAATTATTTGACCGAGGGAGAGAGACAGCAAGAGAGGGAACACAAGCAGGGGGAGGGGCAGAGGGAGAGGGAGAAGCAGGCTCCCCGATGAGCAGGGAGCCTGACCATGGGTTTCCATCCCAGGACCCTGGGATCATGACCTGAACCAAAGGCAGATGCTTAACGACTGAGCCACCCAGGTGTCCCTATATATGTATATATGTATATATGTGTATATGTATATACGTATATATGTATTTTAATTAAGAGCATTAGGGAGGGAGGAGGGGCAGAGGGAGAGGGACAGGGAGTCTTAAGCAGGCTCCATGCTCAGCACAGCACAATGTGGGGCTTGAGCCCATGATCCTGAGCCAAAATCAAGAGTTGAATGGTTAACTGACCAAGCCACGCAGGCACTCCACCATTCCTGTTGATAATAGTTTTATTAGAGGTAGGTGTTGAATTTTGTCAAAGACTTTCACAATCAAATATATTTCAGGTATTGCTTTTTCTTTAGCTCTAGAATTTCCATTGGTTATGTCTATAGTTTTCATACTGGTTTTGAATTTTTTTTTTAAAAATTGCTCTTTATTCTTAAATTTATATTGTAGTTTCACATTGATCATAGGTTCTTTTTTGTTTTAATTCATTGCTAATTTCAAAATTTTCCTTGACGGTGGACCTATTTCTGTCAATTTTTCTTCTATGACCATGAATTATCTTTTCATGGTTGTCTGTGAATACACTGGGATTTCTGTTGGACACACTGAGGACACTTTGGATTCTGTCATGTCTCTTACAAGAGTGTTGAATGTTGTTCATCAAGCCCTTAAACTATTGGGCAGATCACCCTGATCTTCTGGAGGCTTGGTTTCGGGTTTTGTTGGAGTGGTTCTAGATCAGGTTTGCCATTAAGCTGAGGAAAGTCCTTAGTCATGGAATGTTGGAATGTGAGATAGATACCTACATCTATATTTCCATGTCTATCTATATATCTTAACTCAAACTGAGAGCTTCACTGGAATGATCAAGTTGTATACCATGCTCCTGAATTAATGTGGGAGGCGGCTGCTGAAGTCTTTAGTCAGCTCTTTCAGCTTTCTAGATATTTTCCCACTGGGTTGTGTGGAGTTTTGCCTTGAACCTGTGCAGTTAGGAGACATCAAAACATTTTGAGAGAATTTTATGCAGGTTTTGGGACTCCCTACTTTGTGGCCCCTTTCCTTCAGGGAGTTTCTTTCTTGATTTGTAGTTTTTTTGGTAACCCCAGACTCTGATATCTGTTCCTTCAGTCCATTAAGATTACCGGTTTTCTTTTTTTTTTTTCCTAGCCCTTGCTCTGGAAATAATAGATAGTGCTCTCAGAAGAATGGCTGTATACATGTGGATCTCATTCAGTGTCCTTTTCATCTTTCAAGGGATGGATTATTTCTAGTTCTGTCTACTTTTGGTCCTTCTATAACCAAAAGAACACACCTTCAAAAACATTTAAAAATATTTTGCCTAGAATTTTTTATTGGCAGGATACAATACAGTCTGGTACAGACAACTGTGCCATACCTGGATTCATAAGTCTGGAACTAACATTAATCCCAGTAGAATTAACTCCAAAGTGTCTTCCTACTACATTTTACCACACTGCCTTACCTACTTGATTAGTACTTCCTAGGCGTGAGAAATGAGTTTGATTCTTTTGTTATTTTTCAAAGCCAGATTTTTACAAAATACATGGTAGTATTCTTGGAGTGGTACTAAGCAAATAATAGTTTTTAAAAATTTGTTTTTTATTTTTTAAATTGATGGGTAGTTTGGCAGTAACACTATTTTGAATGTTTTCTCCTGGACTAATTATCACTGACCCCATGATGATTTTCCTGACTTTAGTAATAAACCTGTCTGCTGTGTTTGTGCTGTTTATTTACAGAATCTAAAGTCATAGAGCACCATATCTTTCTACTTCTAGCAGGGTGAAAGATACTTAATAGTGAAGCCCAAAACTTGTTTCTAAATAATAGATTCTAATAGTTTCTGCTTGATATTAAACCTTAACCATATATCTCTCATGTTTATAAAATTAAGTTGAAGACTTGGAAAAAAATATGCTAAAATTTGTAAGAGAAAAACTCATTAAAAAAGATTATTTGCTTATTTTTTTAAGTAACCCAGTTTATTGGTCCTGGAGGCATAATATCACACTAACTTAGTATTTCTTTCTACTATTTTAAATGGGAAAAAAATGGTGAATTTAATTTTGGCAGTTGCCTTCAGAATTGTTTCATATTAGCCATTAGGAGATCTTATCATATGCAGATTTATCAAGTTATTAAGTGTTTGGTGTGAGTCATACTGGGACGATTATAAAGGTGTGTTCTATTTTAAATGCTCCATCTATGAGAATCTAACTACTAGTTTAAGAATGGCTACTCCCTTCAGGAAGTATTATTTTCTGAATAATGACTTTGTATGTCTTCTGATAAATTGAAATAAAATGTAATCTAAAAGTGTATGATTTGCCAAACTCGCCCCAAGGGTTTCAGGAGACAGTCTAGTTTTACTGCGGTCTATGATAACTAATCTGTGTGAAATAGCAAATCTTGCTGAGGAGAGCTGACCTTAGGTCCCAGTGAGCCAGGATCGTGTCTCATATCTGCAAAATTATTAATACTTTCAGGTCATTAAAATTGATTGCAGTTGCTTCTATGTAACTTTCGGTTATCCACTGTCTGCTTCCTAATACCTCCTCGCTTATTTCATTCCATTATGGCAATTACAAATTCAGTGGTAATTGAGTTTTGTAATATGGGTCGAAATTCTGTCTCATCTTCAATGACTGATACTTTTTTCAATGAGATTTTCTTCAAAGAGCTCTATATTGATATAGATATGTAGTATAAGTAAATAATGGGTGAATCGTTGGAAAGAAAAAAATGAACAGAAGAAAGTAACCTAGCAATTAGGGTGCTAGTTGGTGAGGGCTTGAACCAGTAGCATTTTTGGGGTGAGCTAAAGGAAGATAGTCTTTCATGTTATTTATTTAATCAGATTTGGTAACGGAATGAAACCATGGTCAAGTAGTGCAGGGGGGAGGAGATTTGCGGAGAAAGGACTGTGGAATAAGAGAGTTTAGGGAAACAATCGGCAGTTAAAGGATTGTCGCTTAGGGATGTGGACAGGGAAAGAAATGCATATTTGGGATTCATTCTCATAGAAGTGATAGATGAAATGTTGAGTAAGACAAGATTAGCTATCATCTGTAATAGAGCCGATGAGGTTATGGTAATTCTGTGGCACAAATTTATAGAAACTGTTTGTCTTAAAATAGTTTAGTATGACTTCTATCCCTGAATACATTTCTGTATTAGAAATCAGCCTCTTTTTCCTAGCAGTTAGCAAATCAGGAATATTAACCGTAGTATAGGTTTTCAAGTTTTTTTAGAAAGGAGAAAATAATCCCTTGGGTTTACTTGGCCGCTTGCTTATTACCATTTGGTAGAAACACATGAGCAAAATGTTAAGCAGACTTAATATTAGAGCTTCGAATGATTCAAAGTCTCTTTGTGCTAAATTTCTGTTTTGATTTTTTCCTCTGATTTTATTACTGATTTCCTCTGATTTTATTACTGATTGCCATACCTATTTGTAACCTTCGTAGACCAGTTGTCAGGTTCAACTTTATAATAGTAAGAAATTTTTTTTTTTTTTTTTTAGTATATTTTACTGTAGAGGACTTCTTTCTCATTCCACATGTTTATCAATGTGCACTCACTTGGTGATGCTCTCTGGCATTTTCCCTGTTACTGTATCCGTGAGAAACTAGAAATTTCTAACCCCTTTTATCCTTCAGATGTGGCTACATATTTATCTACTAAAAGAATTGGTTTTCAACTTTAAAAAGCTGAGAGATTTTATACACGTGAATCTGGATTTCTAGCTGCTTTAGAAAAATGAGAAAATTTGACATTCTTCATTAGCTAGCTGCTGCTTAAAACAATAATATTTGTGATCTCAATTTCTCTGGGTCAGGAATCCAGGTGCAGCCTAACTGGGTCCTCTGGCTTGATATCTCTCACAAAGCTGCTCTTTAGGTGTCCTCTGGGCTTGCCAGCATTTGAGGGATTGTGGCAGGATCATCCAGACTCACGGTCAAGGTTGTTGGAAGGATTCACTTCCTTCCGGGGAAGTTGGTTAAAGGCCCCCTTGGGTTCCTGTTCATATGGGCCTCTCCAGAAGGCAGCTCATCATGTGGCATTTTGTTTTATCAGAACAAAAATGAGAGCCAATAGAGACTCAATAGGAATCTTAGCAAGACCCAAGTCAGAATCTTTAGTAAACTAATCTTGGAAATGCCATCCTGACACTTGGGCTGTGTTGTTGTTTCTCTATTGTCAATAAGTCACTAAGTTTGGTGCCTGCTTCACGGGAAGGGATTATCCAAGTGTGTGAGTGCCCTTGGGAGTCGCTGTAGAATCATCTGGAGCTCACCGTTGTGTTGCCCAGCAGCCATGTGCTCGCTGAGCTGTGACCAGCTCCCTGTGCGTACGTCACGAACTCTGCTTCACAGCCGACCTTGTCTGGTCCCCTTCACCTGCTTACAGTCCCTGCTGGGAGTCTCGATGCAGCTCAGTTTGTGATCCCTGCTTCATGTCATTCCTACGATCTCTTTGGTAGAAATATTTGTTCCATAGTTGTAAATCCCTCCGTTTCTTTGCCCTGTGGAGACGGTATAACCGCACGGAGTCACAGAAATAGAACTGAAAAGGACAAGATTTAATAGAGACTCGTTAACTTATTCCACTTAGCTTTTCAGAAGTGCTTTAGGAATTCTCCAAATTTCGATTCAGCTTTACTAACACAGACATTTTAATGACTTTAAAAATGGAGAAAACTTACTAGAATGTGTTCTGTAAAAGCTGCCACACTTAAAAACCAGCAAAGCTGAATTTGTGTTTCTGTTTTTTGTTTTTCTAGGTATAAATTTCAGCTTTGAGCATACATCTTAATTTCTTCTAAATGTTGTACTAATTAGGAGCTTGTGGTACTATACTGGTCTTTTTAAAACAATTCTATAAAGTTCTACATGAGTGCTTGGTGGTATAAAGCAAATTCATGAACCTGTCCAATGAAAATGAAATCTATGAATACATTGATGATGAATCAGAAATAACACTATAACTTTCTATCCCATGATTTCACATTTTTTGATGCATGAGAACAGAATGTATCCTCTGTTGATTGACTTTATAACAAGTAAATTTTTTTATGTGAACTTATATTGATAAAATACTATTTTCAGCCTAACTGGAATATTGTGTAAGAATGCACTTGAATAAGGGTTTCACTACTGAAAAACAGGGAAAACCAATGATGTAGACTAATTTTCCTTTGGGTTACGTAAAGGGACTTAAAGAGATTTTCAGAATAAAAACTTGCTTTTGATAATAGCTATAAAATTTAAGATACTTCAGGATATTACACCTCAAAATTTGTATCTTCTTTAATCCTCCAAGATTTGAATATACATAGTATAGTTGTCAAGGTGAAGAGATTGTCAGTTATCTAGATATGTTATTGGCTAGTTATGTTATCTGGCTATATGTTCCATTAGCCAGAATTTTCTGTTCTCTGACTATACCATGTCAGTCTAAAACACTGCACAATAACCCATGTAAATATTTAGTATATTTACCATGATTTTCACTGTTTTAAACATATAATTTCAATGGTAAATATAAAGTATGCCTAGTATCTACTGGGGTACTGGGGTTCCTCGTGTGAGGTTGTTCCCGCCTCTCACCCCCAATGTGTACAATTTAGTAGAGAATTGTGTCTTTGTGCAGTAACAGTATTAGCAAATCAAATATTAGCCGTATTTGTTATAAACCTACGTTATAACCTAAATCAATGTGAAGGGTAGTTACTATGAGGCAAAAAAAAAAACCACGTCTCTAGCTTGCTACCTGAACATTAATAAAAAGTTTCAGTATCTTAGACAAACACTCTTGAGAGCTCACAGTGTAACCTTTTTGAGTTTCTGTTGTATAATAAAATTTTGCAAGTTCATCTAAAATTTTACCTCATCTAGAGATGTTGTGATTATGGATTATAATGAACACTCATTAGGGTTATTTTCAAAATCTTCCAAACAATTAATGTTCTGTAAACTCAAATCCCATGAAACTATACATACTATCTCAGTTCTAATTTTAGTTTTATAGATGAAAATGGAGATCCCAGGAGTTGAACTAAATTGCCCAAGATCTCCTAGCCATTTAAAGATAAGGACTTTGTCCTGCTTCTTGGGCAGATCCTTAAGAAAAGTGGAGGCTTGATCTAGTCTGTTAGCTCTTTTAGCTCCTGCCACACCTGAGGCTGTAGGGACCCTACAAAGAAAGACTGGTCTCTCACTGATGTTCGTAGGCTTTGCCTCCCTCAACTGCTTGTGTCTTCCTTCCTGTTATTTGGTACCTTTTGCATCTTAACCTGATTCCAACCATCTCAGGACAGATACTAAGGCCTCAAAGGCTGTGGACCATGCCTCTGCAGACTGAGCCGTTTGCCAAGACTCGACGTGAATGTCGTCCTCTGACAGCATGCAGTGTTCACCACGCACAGGCGCACAGTAGCGTCCTCCTTCGGCCTGTTGGGATGGACCAGCTGTTGGATGGTTCTCCTCCCTTTTGCACGTCCTCTGCCACATCCTTGTCTCTCCTGCAACCTTGAGCTCATGCCTTAGCGTTAGCCTTTGAGATACCCGTCACCTTTGTTGCTGCTTCTCTCAGATGGAGAAATGAGAGATGTATTCTGTGCTCTACTATACCATACTAATGATTTCCTCAGGATTAGAGAAAAGAGGCAATAATAAACTCTAACCTTTCAGGTATTTTGTGATCATTAGTATAATACCTGGTAAGTGGTTCACATTCAATAAATAATAATCATTATCTTTCTAGTGCAACTGATTAGCATAAGCGACTCCATTTTAGGCAATGCCACTTATGTATGAATTAATACAATGATTATGAAGTTCTTTCTCTCATGAAAGTGGTCCCACACCAAATTGAAAACCTTTTGTTAGCCTGAGTTAACATATGTTCTCAAAAGTAATTAAACGACATAAGCTAAAAAAAATTCTGCAATTTAGTTTTCCACAAATTGGGACCACCATCATGGTTCCCATTAGCCAAGGTGAGTGGGCTGTTCCTGTGGGGATGGGACAGACGTGAGCCTTGCCTGCATGGAGGGGGCCCCAGGGCTGTACACAAGGGATGTTTAAGTGCTATATTGGGAAGTAGGGTATAGCGCCTACCCGGCTGTGGTTTCTGAAGGGTTGATGCTCTCCTATTGTCTTCCTAAATTTGGGTCCTTTTTTGTGCACTCATTTTTTTTTTTTGGGGGGGGTCTACCAACTCACACCCCATAATTGCTTCAAATTGAAACTTGAAATAAGATGCTTCCAAGAAACTTTCTATATTTGTTTGTACGAATGTCTGTGAGTACTTAGGTTTGAGTTACTGGATGCTTGGCACTCACCAGGTGCTCAGGCATGTTCCCTTAATAGAATTTGGGAATCATTAACTTTTTTTTTTTTTTTTTTTTGCTTTGCTGTTGGGAGACTGTTCATTGTCCCCCACCCCAAATTCTGGAGTCCTGCATGTACTTTTTCCTCTCAGGAAAAAAATGCAGGAAGAATGTAGAGGAAGAAGGCTGTAAAATGGAGATGAATGGTTTGATGTAAGACATCTCAGATACAGATTGATTTGTCTTCATGGTTCCCTATTATTTTGATTACCCATGGCAATGATTTTCAATACCTCTTTTAAACTCTTGCCCCGTTTTACCCAATTTCAATTTTACTCAGATCTCCAATTTCTGAAACCTGCGGAGATTCTATAGTGGAAGCCACATCTTCTCGGCTTCTTGGAGCCTTTGCTGCAGCTCCGCTATGTGGCTTTGGGACACTCTATACTCTTCTTGACCAATTATTGAAATATTGAACAGTCATCATAAAATTAAAATTGTATTCTGTCTACCGTATGCCAGAATCACATTAGCAGGTATAACTGTATAAAATACATACTTGCTGGCGTACATACTTGCAGGGTTGTCCATGTATGAGTGTGGAAGGTGGTAGCCTCTGGGGCTTGGTGATAGAGATGCATTTCTTTGTATGACAACAGTGACGGTAGAAGTTAACATACACATGAGACGTATTGCTGTAATGCAATAGAGGAGATATAGTAAAAGTCAACCGAAGAATCCTTCATATTTTGAAAGCAGCTTCATATATGTGATCATAGATAGGAATTTATCATGACAGGCTACAGTGTTATAATGAGTATTACTGTATGCATTGGAGAAATGAGGAACTCTACCAAAAGACCTTAAATGACTTGTTTTTAATAGGCTAGGGATAGATTCTGGCAGGGGAAATCAGTATCCCAGACTACCTTCCACTGAGGCTTTCTTCAGAATTGGGAGATAAAGTAAAAACAAACAAAAAAACCCTTTTGTGGGATGCTGGAATACTTTTATTAACAATAGTTTTTTAATCTATGGCAATGACCCGTGCTTCTCAAGTATTAGTGATAATTTAACACTGATTGCTTGAACATGGGTACTAGACTATTTTCCATTTTTTAAAAGAAATCTTTCGAATCCCTCTTGAATTGAACCCTTAATTATTTGATCCCATTCTGTTCCAGTGGCAATCGTGGAGGAATATAGACATGCTAACGTGAGACCTAGTGGCAGTCACCTAGAGAGTATAATGATGGGCAGTCTTTAGATTCTTGTGGTTAATTACTTCCAGGGTATTAGTAAATTGGCTAAGACCATTACTCCCTTGGCTCAACATCTCAGACCCCACTTTAGTCATGTGTTGAGCTTGGGTCATGGTACCCCATGGTTTGATGGGCAGGGAGAAGGTAAGAGAGGATCAGGATGAAAGATGATGTGTCCTAGTAGGACACCCTAGTGACAAAGGTGGGGCAGGGTACGCTCCTAGGGATGGAGCAAAGATGAAAGGGAAACCAGAGAATACAAATAGGGGACTGGGGACTCTCTGCCTTCTGCAAGCTGGTCACTTGGGTATTTTTTTTTTTTTCTCAGAAAAGCAGTAGATTTTTTCTTTGGCTAACGCCATCTGTACTCAGGCCCACTCTTTGATTCCGGAGACTCCTCATTTCCCAAAAGAACTGAGCCCAGCAGTACTGTGGGGCAGCTTCAAGGCCCAGCTTCAGGGCGGCACAACTGTTACTTGAAGGGCTGCATTCCTGTTGTGCTGCTTAATGTTAAATAGCACACACAGCTGACGCCAAGTAATTCCCCTTACAGCCTTTGTGGAAGTAGGGGAGGTGTAATGATTAATACATTACAACATCTTTAAAACATTGACAGAACTTCTCAGAAAAGTGCTAGTAGGTGCAAACTGTTTCAGAAGCAAAGCCGATTTCTGAAGGGAATTCAGAGGTGGTTGGAGAGAGAAAAGCAGAGTTGAAAGAACCTAGGAACAGTATATTTTGTTCTAGACACACCGATACAGCATATGAAACACTGGCTCATTCGTTGTATCACTGCATCCTTCTCTGGGTTTGAAAGCCAGTAGGTGATTCACTCTATGCTGTTCCATGTGGTTGTAGAGTTAGTCTCATATTTCATATTTACCTGATGAATTTTGTCTCAAATGCAGTCAGTGTGACTCCTGTTGCAGATAAAATACTTCCGTATTCCCTGAAAGCCCCTCTGTCTCTGCTGGGAGGGGAACATGAGCCTCGGGAGGCAGAGTATATGCTGCGGCCGATCAGCCTGGTCCAGAATGCTAGGTTCTCAGGCGTCCCCAGAGGTACTAGCTTTGGATGGTTGTCCATTGCTCTCCACAGCTCACCTCCTTTCAATGATCTTTCGGCCCTTAGAACAACCGAACAAAATCCTAAGTTGGCATCAAATCTTTAGCATCTGTGTAATAAAAGCTAAGACATTCAGTCTTAGTACCACAGGGAAGCAGATGCCAGGATCCAAGAAAAGTTGAAAAGCAGCATAACTCCAAACAGTAGGTCCTAACAGCCAGCCTAAGTGTTGTGAACTCAGATCTGTAACTGCGGAGAGTTTTCTGTAGGAGTAGAGGCTCTGCAAATAGCACGAGTAGCCCATGTACCTAGAGACACAGTCCCAATGTTGTCATGCCAGGTGAATTTCTAACCAGTTGTTTTGTACTTGGAGTGAGTATTCAATAGAACCAGGGCTTGGGAGTCCCTTCAGGCACACTGGCCCTGTTCTTTTTTTGTCTTCTGGGTTAGAGAAGGTCATGAGAGGGGACCCTCATCCATTACTACAGCTCAGAGTTCCAGACTAGGAAGGTGTTTAGGGGCCTGAGGATACTCTTTCAAAGAGTATCCTTGGGCTGCTTTGCAAGCCAATCAGGAAGGCTCAATGACGTTATCAACCATGGTAAAGATTGCATTCAAACAGCAATCGACTACATTTAATTCATGCCTGAAAAGTTTGAGTTGGACTTTTTTGAGTTCTTTACTCATTCAACCCATGCTTACAGCATATTCAAGTTGAGCCAAGTAAGTTATTAGGTACTGTGCGTGCAAAGATGAATGAAATACGTATTCTCTGCCATCCAAGAGATGGAGCTAAAGAATCATAATACAAAGAGTACCTGAGAAGCATTGCTAACCTGCCAGTCATTTGGGAAAGACTTAGTTTCTTTATCTGTAAAATGGAAACGTTCTATGAAATGGATTCTGGGCTCTTCAGATTTGAAGTTCCAGGATTCCTACTGACTATTATCAACAAATATCATGGTTCTTAGAAATCTGTTTTATTAAGATAGCACTCTTTTGTTTAGTCACTACATGTGCTCTTGCCCAACAATCTTAAGGAAGGATGCTCAGTGTTTGTATTTTAAGGCTTTTAAAACCTAAGCGAAAGAATGAATGAGAATATGGTCAACATCTTTGAGAAGAAAGAAGGGAAGTTATGTGTTTGTCGACTTGGTTATTGCTATGATTCTTGCTCTTGACCTAAGCAATTCTTTCATTCACTAAGAAACATTTATTTACTGTGTGAAAGGCAGTTTTTTAAAATATGTCTTTCCCAGGTCGTCTGGGTGGCTCAGTTGGTTAAGCATCTGATTCTTGATTTCGGCTCAGGTCATGATCTCGGCGTCATGAAATTGAGCTTCTGTCAGGCTCTGCGCTCAGCAGGGAGTCTGAGAGTCCCTCTGTCTCTCTCTCTCCCTCACTCTTTCTCTCCCTCCTTCTCTCCCTCTGCCCTAATCGTGCTTGTTCCTATGCGTGCGTTCTCTCTCTCTCTCTCTCTCTCAAAATAAATGAATAAAATCTTTACAAAAAAGATCTTTTCCTTTCTCTCACCTATAGGCAAAACTGGATTTGAAGTTACGTGATGATCCCTTCAATTCTTAGTTTTATAACATAAAATTTCTGTGACCCTAGACTTGACAGCCTCAATTTTATCATCTATGAATTGGGGGAACGCTTACCTCACCAGGGCGGTTGTGAGGGTTCAACAAACATGTATGTGAAAAAAGGTCACAGACAGGCCAGCTGCCCATAAAGATGACCTGTGGTGCTTGAAGACCTGTCAGCACCTTTTCTTATATGTTGACATCAGTCTTGTTTCACAGACATGTAAAAGCCTGTTTTAATACTTTGGGCTAAGGAAGGGTCTGCCTTTTGAATTTCAGTTACAGAAAAGTACTGATAATTGTGTACCAATTATTCAGGAGACCTATGATTTCTAATAATTACATTGATGTATTTTTTGTTTCCCAATTTTCAAATGGTTTCCACATATAACAGCTCCATTACATTTACAAAGTAACAGTAAATCTATAGAAAATAAAAAGTCCTACTGGTGAGCATGTGGATGCTGTATTTAAAGTGTCAAACAAATGAATTCTATAATGAAAAGAAAACAGTGTTATGCATGACAAAGAACACTGGGAATAAAGAGCCTCGTGATTCAAGTTAGATCTCTACCACTGTTTTTTGCTCAAGGCAGTTTGGGTTGTGACAGAGCCCACCCAGAGGAGCCTAAGCAAAGGGATTTATTGTAAGTCTCCAGGGGTCAACTGAATTGTCCTACAAGATCAGACTTCATGGGCATTAGAACTGGAAAACTAGGTATGAGATCCCTTTCTCTCTTCTAGGCTGCATGGTTCCCTTCATGTTATGTTCTCTCTAATCTTAGTATGTCAAGTTGGTTGTGTTTTCCTAACTAGTTTCTTTGGCTTGCTCCTACTGGGTATGGCCTATAGAAATCATTTCTTTGTCCATCAGACCATAGCATGGGCTTCCATTTTAAAGTCTACATCCAACTGACAATAGTCTCGGTGTCTTCGTTCACATTCTCAAGACCATCTCTGGGGTTGTTGGTTTAGGGTCAAATATACATGTCTAATCCATAGCAGTGTTGGGTGAGGAAGGATGCAGACAGTGAACCATATTTGGTAAAACCCTTCCTAGTCTGCTAAGGTTGGGTAACATTCATGTAAATTTTGTTTTCTGGAAAAAAGCAGACCAAACTACTTCCTTCAAAGTATGCTGTGCGGATTAAGTAGAAGAAGGTATGTGATACTGTTGGTCAAGTGTCAAGAGTTCTGTAGCAAGAAAGAACCATTGGGGCTCGTGGTTACTGGGTAGGTTGAGGGGTTTGGCAGCTGGTATTCCTGAGACCGTAGCTCTTCTACTTTAAATTCACTCCAACTCATTGTCAGGACTTGAGCCTGAGTGGGGCTCGGAGACACAGAGGCTAATGAAACGGTGTCTCTGAAGAACAGAGACCGCACTGTGTTTAAATGCCTAGGATGTGAGAACAGGATGAATTAGTTTGAACTGAATAGGAGGAAGAAAAGAGCTGTTTGTGTCCCAGAATGTTGAAATATCAAATATACCATCCAATCTTGACATTTAGAATGGATCATCTTTTTCATTACAAAGGGCAAGAAAGATTTAGAAATACTGCAAAAAGGGTGAATAAAGGCAACTTTTTGGTTGTTGGCAAATATTTTAATAGCTGAACTATTGTATTTAACTTGAAATAACAACTTATTTTTATCAAGTCCATGTGTTTAGTTTATAGTCTACCTTAAACTGAAGTTTTACTTTGGAAATGGTGGGATCTAGGGAGAACTGCTTAACCATGCAGCTCACATTGAAAAGATACCTGAACTTAGAGATCAGCTGAGATCAGCAGAAACAAAAAAAACCCACACAGAATTAGCTAGTTGGTATGGTGCTTTTACATGAAATCCTGGGCTGCATGTCTGCGCAATGTAAGTTTCTTTCTTTTAAAAAAATTTTTATTTTTATTATGTTATGTTAGTCACCATACAGTACATCATTAGTTTTTGATGCAGTGTTCCAAGATTCATTGTTCGCATGTAACACCCAGGGCTCCATGAAATACGTGCCCTCCTTAATACCCATCACTGGGCTCACCCATCCCCCCACCCCCCTCCCCTCTGAAACCCTCAGTTTGTTTCCTGGACTCCATAGTTTCTCATGGTTCATCTCCCCCTCTGATTTTAATGGTCTGTACTGACCCCATAAAGTAGAAGTTGGGAAAAGGTGACTCATCCTTGCTCCCAAAATGTTCATGAGGTAGGACTTGACATTTTCCTTGTAGCCCCCTCACTTGCACAGAACAGGATGGCATAGTCTCACTCTGCTATGACCTGGGGCAATATGACTGGCTGCGATGTCATTTCTTGCATAATATATCAGTTTGGATAGCTAGTTACACATGCAGGTGTTTAATGAATTCTTGTTTAATAGAATTTACTATAATCCTACAAGAATAACAACATGTTTATTCTAACAATATTATCCTCTAATTGGATGAATTACTGAGTGGTTTATTCAGATGCGAATTATCCATGCAAAATTTCCCTGTCAACGTTGATTTAACACACCAGTAGGGTCTCTCTTGATCTCTGAAATGGCTTATGGTCAAATGAATCACAACGGATTTTAATGATCTAAATTACTGAAGAAATATATAATGGAGTCTCAAACTTGATTAAGTATGATGGCATAACATTATTCCTCACCACCAGAAAAAAAAAAAAAAACCAAGTTGTCTATTCAACCAAAATTTATTCCATAAAAGCTTTAAGTCAAAGCTCCTGCCCAAATGCATAGGCCACTTCACCTACAACTTTTTATTATAATGTAATTCTTTTACTTCTGTTGACTTTCCATAACCTTTTTATGCATCTCTTAATCTCTATTCTCCCTCACCTCACTTTTTTTTCCTTCTGTGATAACTTCTGGTCACGTGCTTTCAAACTTTTTCTCATAAATGAGTCACATCTCCTCAAGTAGATTATGAGCACCTTGAGAGTAGTGAAGGAGCACTTATAAGTCTGTATGTACTAAAATTTGCTTACCAAATAAATGCTCATGGACTAGCTGCTCAATAAAGCTTTTCTGAATAAAAACTTGTCTCTTTACAGATGATAGCCCCAGCTCAGATCCCTGAGCAGCTCATAGACACATTTAATCTCCCTTGTCTAGTAGATAATATTTATCGGGAAGTTCTTTTCATAGTAACTATTGTCATTTAGTCTGTGAAACATGTATGCAATGCACTTTACATCCTACTCAGCAAATGTGCAAAATTTCAACTGTTTTTGTGTTTTTGGTGTCTCATGACATTCTAAAAATGGGAAGCCTCATATGAATGCCTCATAAGATGAGAGTGATATTTATGTGTATTCATAATTTTGTTACTGATTTTTCTATTTGTATGATTTTAACTATGTAGTTAAATGAGAGAAGTATGATCTTTCAGTTTAGAATGATCAGTTTATATTTCTAAGTGAAGATAGAGTCCAGTTTCTAAGTGGTTGGTATAATCTAGGCAAGAGATAAGATATGTCAGGGTCTAGTTTAGTGGCTTTGGGGTTGGGGAAAAGAGGATATATTCAAGAGAGATGTAATAGTTAGACTAAAAGATGTAAGCGATTGTATTTCAGAGGCTGAGGAGGAAGAGGGGATGGTTTGTGTTTTGAAAGACCCTCTGGCTGCATTGCAGAGAAGAATAAGAGAGGTTGGGAAGGTACGGGGTGACTAAGAGCAGGGGAGTTATTGCAGCTGTCTGGGATGGCAACTTGGATTAGGACAAAATCAGTGGAACTGGATAGAAGTGGACCAATTTGGGAGAAAGATTATGTTTAGAGAGTAAAGACCATAAGAACTGATGATGGCTGAAATATGGGAGGGGGATGAGGGTGAAGGCAATGTCAAGGGTGGCTCCTATGTATGAGTGGCTGAATGAATCACTCCCTGAGACAGGGAATTATGGAAGAGAATCTTGATTGGGAAGAAGATTAAAAGTTTATTTTTGGCATGTTGATTTTGAGAGGGCTTTGGAACATTCAGTAGGATTTTTCAAGTAGCTGAGTGACTGTGTACCTCTAGAGTTAGGGGAAGTCTGGGCTGGAGGTGTGAGTCATCATGGATAGGTGGCAATTAAAGGTATGGGAGTGGATGAGGTGGTCAGAGCAGGAAGTGAAGGATGAAGAGGGCTGACTGCTGAGCCAAGAGAAGTTACAGCATTTATATAGTAGGTGGAGGAAGTGAAACTTGCAGCGAAGCCAGGAGGAATAGCCAGGGTTAGGTTCTACTGGCAGGAGTGATGAAAAGACCAGTGAGGAAGAGTATGAAAGATAATGCCAAGAGAATTATTTTTCTCTCTTCTCTGATGAACTCTGGTATTCTCTTGTTTCTACACAAATCTGTGTTGCTCTCCTCTAGTTGTGGAGACTCTTCTGATGAGCAGAGAATTGTTTTGTGAGCAAGTGCTCAGTGCTTGGATCATAGGCAATACTAATACTTCAAATACATTCACAACACCAGAATTATAGGAAATAAAATTCTAAGATTAGCTTTGCTATGTATCCTCCTATTCTTTTTTTTTTTTTTTTCCTCCTGCTATTCTTAATGGACCTTTCACACTTGAGGGAAGGTTAAGAGTATCTTCTCTTATAGGATGGCTGTGGCCCGGAAGATGCCTGCCCCTCCCCCTGCCCTCCTCATCCAAATCCCTATCCTTCTGAAGCTTTCCTGGAAGTTGTTTCAACTGATCCATGATCATGTTTTAATTAGAGTAGTGTAAATCTTAAATACAAAAAAGGTCTTCTCATAATAGGATTTTTGTAATACCTCCTTTACAGATATCTCAGGGGTGAACAATAGTGGCACGGGGGAATTTGTGTTCTTCCCCCACTCAAAGTTTCCTTCCCATTTCATGCAGTTAAATCCCCAGCCCGACTGACCCCTAAGGGCCATTTGCTCGTTGCCAAAGTACTGGAATATCTGAGGCTTAGGTTAGTGTGTGTGTGTGTGTGTGTGTGTGTGTGTGTGTGTGTGTGTGTGTATATATATATATATATGTATTCATTCTTATTTTTTAAACAAATCTATTTTTTTCCACTGTTCCAAGATTCATTGTTCATGCACCACACCCAGTGCTCCATGCAATATGTGCCCTAGCGTTTTTAAAATAGTAGTATTAATCTAATAATACATTGTAACATACGTGTAGCATTTGGGTGTAGAGATGATTATGAGTCCCAACTCTTGATTTACCCACTGAGTTCATTACATGGGCAGCAATAACAAACGTGAGGCACAGTACTCATCGATGAGAAATGGAAAGCAGTTCAGTGGTTGTTGGGGTACCTAGGGAGGATTACCAAGGGGCAGGGGGAAACTCGAGGAGGTAACATTCATTATTTTGATTGTAATGATGGTTTCAAATGTCAAAACTGAACACATTGTATACTTTAAATATGTAAAGCCTATTTTACTTCCATTATGTCAAATTTCAAAAACCCTGAGTAACACATAGAGTCAATGGTATTGTAGCCGTGCTGTATGGTGACAGACGGTAGCTGTGCTTGGGCTGAGCACGACATAACACGACATAAAAAAAAAGTGAGTCAAAAAAAGTCCGTTTTATTTTATTTTATTTTTTTTAAAAGATTTTATTTATTTATTTGACACAGAGAGAGAGAGATCACAAGTAGGCAGAGAGGCAGGCAGAGAGAGGGGGAAGCAAGCTCCCTGCTGAGCAGAGAGCCCGATGCGGGGCTCGATCCCGGGACCCTGAGATCATGACCTGAGCCGAAGGCAGAGGCTTAACCTACTGAGCCACCCAGGCGCCCCCCCAAAAAGTCTGTTTTAATGTTGCTTCTAACTCGGACTTTCTTTGGTTGTTACTTTAAAGGTGAGGAAACTGAAGGTAAAGGACAACGTATGTTGGAAGAGTTATGTCTGTTCTTAGCATCGGAGCTAGTTGGTTATGGTGACTGATGGCTGGTTCACGACAACTGCCACTCTAAGGGAGCATCTTTTCCTTCTGGGGGCCTAAGCTAGTGCAGAACATGCTCTGAAATAGTAACACATTGGTTGAAACAGAGATGTATACGTTGTGAAGGCTTACTAAAAAAAAAAAAAACCAAGTGTTACCATGCAGATGTTCTTGAATGACCTCCAGTGGAACTTTGTCCTCAATGCAGAGATGTGGGAGTCCTGCCCAAACTTAGGACAAGCCAGAATTTCAGGTTTTTAAAGGAGATGTCATTCTAGTTATCAAAAAGGATATATTAATGGAGCATGATTACATTTGGAATTCAGCCTCTATTATAGAATATCTTTTTAGAACATCTCATTTGACTGCTTTTTCATAACTTGGGTTTCAATAATGAGCAAACATATTTTTGAATTAGCACAAAATCTGTGTTAGTAGACATCATGGACAACCGTTTAGTTTCTTTTGGTCTGTTTTAAAAGTCAAGGCCCTACATTTTGCTTACCTGGACGTACTTAAAGAATAAATAGATAAGACTATGATATGTGAATGTCAGAAGGGCAGGGTTTAATTCTTTTAAATTAGCAAAATAAATTCCAGTCTTCACAAAATGAAGTTGATAAGGTAAGGCAGATTACATTTTAAAAATCATTTTAAAACATGGCAGGATAATAGCCTGTTTTAGTTAATTAAATGCCTTTAATTTCTTACAGAATCTGTTTAAACTGTATTTTTCTTAAATTGATTTTAATAAATGAGCTGGATAGAATATTCAGCTGCAAGCATAGCTGGATTTGATTGTCTTAAAATTAATTGTAGTTTGAATTTGGGAGTGGAAGCTGCAAGATCAGTGACAGGTGAGGAAAGCAGAGATCTACACAGAGTGGGAAGATAATTTTGCATGATTTAGGAAATTCCTCCACTTCAAATGTATAGAATTTGAAAAATGCCTGTTCCCCAACACCAATCTTCATAAAAGCAGTAACTGGTTTTAGGGCATAATTCAGCTATTTCTGAAAGTAGTTCACTTGTGCTTGTAAACAAACACCGTGTTTATGTGTATAATTCCTATTCCACTTCCTAGAAAGAATCCAGGGTCTTCTTTTTTTTTTTTTTTTTTCTCTCCCCAAATACTTTTATTTTATTTTTTCAGTGTTACAAGATTCATTGTTGATGCACCACACCCAGTGCTCCATGCAATACGTGCCCTCCTCAATACCCACCACAGGCTCAGCCAGCCCCCAACCCCCCACCCCTCCAAAACCCTCAGTCCCTTGCTCTGA